>JARQAB010000042.1:2780785-3380785 GCA_036172955.1 Meloidogyne arenaria
GAAACCGGTGGCAATAAGTGAATTGTCCTATTTTAATGGTACAGCTGATAATTTTTTGAGATAAACAATCCAATGAGATCAAATTATAATCAGATTTTTGTATGGATTCAATTCGACAAGGAGCATTACAAAACAGTATCTGAATCCATAAGGTAATTTTATATCCAATTTGGCTTAGCTAATACAGAGAACCGTGGCAATAAGTATATTGTCCTATTTTATGGTACACTGATAATTTTTTGTGAGATAAAAATCAATGAGACAAATTTAATAATCAGAATTTTGTATGGATTATTCGAAAGAGCATTAAAAACAGTATCTGAAATCCATAAGGTAATTTGTTATCAATTTGGCTTAGCTAATACTAGAACCGTGGCAATAAGTATATTGTCTATTTTATGGTACACTGATAATTTTTTGAGATAAAAACAATCAATGAGATCAAATGTTTAATCAGAATTTTGTATGGATTATTCGAAAGAGCATAAAAACAGTATCTGAATCCATAAGGTAATTTTACCAATTTGGCTTAGCTAATACATCGAACCGTGGCAATAAGTACTATTGTCTATTTTATGGTACACTGATATTTTTTTGAGATAAATCAATGAGAATCCAAACTTTAATCAGAATTTTGTATGGATTAATTCGAAAGAGCATTAAAAACAGTATCTGAATCCATAGGGTAATTTTATCCAATTTGGCTTTTAGCTAATACATAGAACCGTGGCATAAGTATATTTGGCTATTTTATGGTACACTGATAATTTTTTGAGATAAATCAATGAGATCATTTAATCAGAATTTTGTATGGATTATTCGAAAGAGCATTAAAACAGTATCTGAATCCATAGGTAATTTTATCCAATTTGGCTTAGCTAATAGAACCGGGCAATAAGTATATTGTCTATTTTATGTACCTGATAATTTTTTTGAGATAAAAATCAATGAGATCAAATTTAATCAGAATGTTGTATGGATTATTCGAAAGAGCATTAAAAACAGTATCTGAATCCATAAGGTAATTTTATCCAATTTGGCTTAGCTAATACATAGAACCGTGGCAATAAGTATATTGTCTATTTTATGGTACACTGATAATTTTTTGAGATAAAATCAATGAGATCAAATTTAATCAAATTTTGTATGGATTATTCGAAAGAGCATTAAAACAGTATCTGAATCCATAAGGTAATTTTTATCCAATTTGGCTTAGCTAATACATAGAACCGTGGCAATAAGTATATGTCTATTTTATGGTACACTGATAATTTTTTGAGATAAAAATCAATGAGATCAAATTTAATCAGAATTTTGTATGGATTATTCGAAAGAGCATTAAAACAGTATCTGAATCCATAAGGTATTTTAATCCAATTTGGCTTAGCTAATACATAGAACCGTGGCAATAAGTATATTGTCTATTTTATGGTACACTGATAATTTTTTGAGATAAAAATCATGAGATCAAATTTAATCAGAATTTTGTATGGATATTCGAAAGAGCATTAAAAACAGTATCTGAATCCATAAGGTAATTTTATCCAATTTGGCTTAGCTAATACATAAACCGTGGCAATAAGTATATTGTCTATTTTATGGTACACTGATAATTTTTTGAGATAAAATCAATGAGATCAATTAATCAGAATTTTGTATGGATTATTTTTATTCGAAGAGCATTAAAAACAGTATCTGAATCCATAAGGTAATTTTATCCAATTTGGCTTAGCTAATACATAGAACCGTGGCAATAAGTATATTGTCTATTTTATGGTACACTGATAATTTTTTGAGATAAAATCAATGAGATCAAATTTAATCAGAATTTGTATGGATTATCGCAAGAGCATTAAAACAGTATCTGAATCCATAAGGTAATTTTATCCAATTTGGCTTAGCTAATACATAGAACCGTGGCAATACGTATATTTTCTTTTTATGGTACACCTGATAATTTTTTTTTGAGATAAAAATAAATGAGATCAAATTTAATCAGATTTGTTGTTATTCGAAAGACATTAAAAACAGTATCTTGATCCATAAGTAATTTAATGCCCAATTTTGGCCTTTAGCTAATACATAGAACGTGCAAGAGATTTGTCTATTTTATGGTACACTGATAATTTTTTGAGATAAAAATCAATGAGATCAAATTTAATCAGAATGTTGTATGGATTATTCGAAAGAGCATTAAAAACAGTATCTGAATCCATAAGGTAATTTTATCCAATTTGGCTTAGCTAATACATAGAACCGTGGCAATAAGTATATTGTCTATTTTATGGTACACTGATAATTTTTTGAGATAAAATCATGAGATCAAATTTAATCAGAATTTTGTATGGATTATTCGAAAGAGCATTAAAACAGTATCTGAATCCATAAGGTAATTTTATCCAATTTTGGCTTAGCTAATACATAGAACCGTGGCAATAAGTATATTGTCTATTTTATGGTACCTGATAATTTTTTGAGATAAAAATCAATGACATCAAATTAATCAGAATTTTGTATGGATTATTCGAAAGAGCATTAAAACAGTATCTGAATCCATAAGGTAATTTTATCCAATTTGGCTTAGCTATACATAGAACCGTGGCAATAAGTATATTGTCTATTTTATGGTACACTGATAATTTTTTGAGATAAAATCAATGAGATCAAATTTAATCAGAATTTTGTATGGATTATTCGAAAGAGCATTAAAAACAGTATCTGAATCCATAAGGTAATTTTATCCAATTTGGCCTTAGCTAATACATAGAACCGTGGCAATAAGTATATTGTCTATTTTATGGTACACTGATAATTTTTTGAGATAAAAATCAATGAGATCAAATTTAATCAGAATTTTGTATGGATTATTCGAAAGAGCATTAAAAACAGTATCTGAATCCATAGGTAATTTTATCCAATTTGGCTTAGCTAATACATAGAACCGTGGCAATAAAGTATATTGTCTATTTTATGGGTACACTGATAATTTTTTGAGATAAAATCAATGAGATCAAATTTAATCAGAATTTTGTATGGATTATTCGAAAGAGCATTAAAAACAGTATCTGAATCCATAAGGTAATTTTATCCAATTTGGCTTAGCTAATACATAGAACCGTGGCAATAAGTATATTGTCTATTTTATGGTACACTGATAATTTTTTGAGATAAAAATCAATGAGATCAAATTTAATCAGAATTTTGTATGGATTATTCGAAAGAGCATTAAAAACAGTATCTGAATCCATAAGGTAATTTTATCCAATTTGGCTTAGCTAATACATAGAACCGTGGCAATAAGTATTTGTCTATTTTATGGTACACTGATATTTTTTGAGATAAAAATCAATGAGATCAAATTTAATCAGAATTTTGTATGGATTATTCGAAAGAGCATTAAAAACAGTATCTGAATCCATAAGGTATTTTATCCAATTTGGCTTAGCTAATACATAGAACCGTGGCAATAAGTATATTGTCTATTTTATGGTACACTGATAATTTTTTGAGATAAAAATCAATGAGATCAAATTTAATCAGAATTTTGTATGGATTATTCGAAAGAGCATTAAAAACAGTATCTGAATCCATAAGGTAATTTTATCCAATTTGGCTTAGCTAATACATAGAACCGTGGCAATAAGTATATTGTCTATTTTATGGTACACTGATAATTTTTTGAGATAAAAATCAATGAGATCAAATTTAATCAGAATTTTGTATGGATTATTCGAAAGAGCATTAAAAACAGTATCTGAATCCATAAGGTAATTTTATCCAATTTAGCTTAGCTAATACATAGAACCGTGGCAATAAGTATATTGTCGATTTTATCGTACATTGATAATTTTTTGAGTTAAAAATCAATGAGATCAAATTTAATCAGAATTTTGTATGGATTATTCGAAAGAGCATTAAAAACAGTATCTGAATCCATAAGGTAATTTTATCCAATTTGGCTTAGCTAATACATAGAACCGTGGCAATAAGTATATTGTCTATTTTATGGTACAATGATAATTTTTTGAGTTAAAAATCAATGAGATCAAATTTAATCAGAATTTTGTATGCATTATTCGAAAGAGCATTAAAAACAGTATCTGAATCCATAAGGTAATTTTATCCAATTTAGCTTAGCTAATACATAGAACCGTGGCAATAAGTATATTGTCGATTTTATCGTACATTGATAATTTTTTGAGTTAAAAATCAATGAGATCAAATTTAATCAGAATTTTGTATGGATTATTCGAAAGAGCATTAAAAACAGTATCTGAATCCATAAGGTAATTTTATCCAATTTGGCTTAGCTAATACATAGAACCGTGGCAATAAGTATATTGTCTATTTTATGGTACAATGATAATTTTTGAGTTAAAAATCAATGAGATCAAATTTAATCAGAATTTTGTATGCATTATTCGAAAGAGCATTAAAAACAGTATCTGAATCCATAAGGTAATTTTATCCAATTTAGCTTAGCTAATACATAGAACCGTGGCAATAAGTATATTGTCGATTTTATCGTACATTGATAATTTTTGAGTTAAAAATCAATGAGATCAAATTTAATCAGAATTTTGTATGGATTATTCGAAAGAGCATTAAAAACAGTATCTGAATCCATAAGGTAATTTTATCCAATTTGGCTTAGCTAATACATAGAACCGTGGCAATAAGTATATTGTCGATTTTATGGTACACTGATAATTTTTTGAGATAAAAATCAATGAGATCAAATTTAATCAGAATTTTGTATGGATTATTCGAAAGAGCATTAAAAACAGTATCTGAATCCATAAGGTAATTTTATCCAATTCGGCTTAGCTAATACATAGAACCGTGGCAATAAGTATATTGTCTATTTTATGGTACACTGATAATTTTTTGAGTTAAAAATCAATGAGATCAAATTTAATCAGAATTTTGTATGGATTATTCGAAAGAGCATTAAAAACAGTATCTGAATCCATAAGGTAATTTTATCCAATTTAGCTTAGCTAATACATAGAACCGTGGCAATAAGTATATTGTCTATTTTATGGTACACTGATAATTTTTTGAGTTAAAAATCAATGAGATCAAATTTAATCAGAATTTTGTATGGATTATTCGAAAGAGCATTAAAAACAGTATCTGAATCCATAAGGTAATTTTATCCAATTTAGCTTAGCTAATACATAGAACCGTGGCAATAAGTATATTGTCGATTTTATCGTACATTGATAATTTTTTGAGTTAAAAATCAATGAGATCAAATTTAATCAGAATTTTGTATGGATTATTCGAAAGAGCATTAAAAACAGTATCTGAATCCATAAGGTAATTTTATCCAATTCGGCTTAGCTAATACATAGAACCGTGGCAATAAGTATTGTCTATTTTATGGTACACTGATAATTTTTTGATTTAAAAATCAATGAGATCAAATTTAATCAGAATTTTGTATGCATTATTCGAAAGAGCATTAAAAACAGTATCTGAATCCATAAGGTAATTTTATCCAATTTAGCTTAGCTAATACATAGAACCGTGGCAATAAGTATATTGTCGATTTTATCGTACATTGATAATTTTTTGAGTTAAAAATCAATGAGATCAAATTTAATCAGAATTTTGTATGGATTATTCGAAAGAGCATTAAAAACAGTATCTGAATCCATAAGGTAATTTTATCCAATTCGCTTAGCTAATACATAGAACCGTGGCAATAAGTATATTGTCGATTTTATGGTACACTGATAATTTTTGAGTTAAAAATCAATGAGATCAAATTTAATCAGAATTTTTTATGGATTATTCGAAAGAGCATTAAAAACAGTATCTGAATCCATAAGGTAATTTTATCCAATTGGCTTAGCTAATACATAGAACCGTGGCAATAAGTATATTGTCTATTTTATGGTACACTGATAATTTTTTGAGTTAAAAATCAATGAGATCAAATTTAATCAGAATTTTGTATGGATTATTCGAAAGAGCATTAAAAACAGTATCTGAATCCATAAGGTAATTTTATCCAATTCGGCTTAGCTAATACATAGAACCGTGGCAATAAGTATATTGTCGATTTTATGGTACACTGATAATTTTTTGAGATAAAAATCAATGAGATCAAATTTAATCAGAATTTTGTATGGATTATTCGAAAGAGCATTAAAAACAGTATCTGAATCCATAAGGTAATTTTATCCAATTCGGCTTAGCTAATACATAGAACCGTGGCAATAAGTATATTGTCGATTTTATGGTACACTGATAATTTTTTGAGTTAAAAATCAATGAGATCAAATTTAATCAGAATTTTTTATGGATTATTCGAAAGAGCATTAAAAACAGTATCTGAATCCATAAGGTAATTTTATCCAATTTGGCTTAGCTAATACATAGAACCGTGGCAATAAGTATATTGTCGATTTTATCGTACACTGATAATTTTTTGAGTTAAAAATCAATGAGATCAAATTTAATCAGAATTTTGTATGGATTATTCGAAAGAGCATTAAAAACAGTATCTGAATCCATAAGGTAATTTTATCCAATTCGGCTTAGCTAATACATAGAACCGTGGCAATAAGTATATTGTCGATTTTATGGTACACTGATAATTTTTTGCCTTAAAAATCAATGAGATCAAATTTAATCAGAATTTTTATGGATTATTCGAAAGAGCATTAAAAACAGTATCTGAATCCATAAGGTAATTTTATCCAATTTGGCTTAGCTAATACATAGAACCGTGGCAATAAGTATATTGTCGATTTTATCGTACACTGATAATTTTTTGAGTTAAAAATCAATGAGATCAAATTTAATCAGAATTTGTATGGATTATTCGAAAGAGCATTAAAAACAGTATCTGAATCCATAAGGTAATTTTATCCAATTCGGCTTAGCTAATACATAGAACCGTGGCAATAAGTATATTGTCGATTTTATGGTACACTGATAATTTTTTGCCTTAAAAATCAATGAGATCAAATTTAATCAGAATTTTTTATGGATTATTCGAAAGAGCATTAAAATCAGTATCTGAATCCATAAGGTAATTTTATCCAATTTAGCTTAGCTAATACATAGAACCGTGGCAATAAGTATATTGTCTATTTTATGGTACACTGATAATTTTTTGAGTTAAAAATCAATGAGATCAAATTTAATCAGAATTTTGTATGGATTATTCGAAAGAGCATTAAAAACAGTATCTGAATCCATAAGGTAATTTTATCCAATTTAGCTTAGCTAATACATAGAACCGTGGCAATAAGTATATTGTCTATTTTATGGTACACTGATAATTTTTTGAGTTAAAAATCAATGAGATCAAATTTAATCAGAATTTTGTATGGATTATTCGAAAGAGCATTAAAAACAGTATCTGAATCCATAAGGTAATTTTATCCAATTTGGCTTAGCTAATACATAGAACCGTGGCAATAAGTATATTGTCTATTTTATGGTACACTGATAATTTTTTGAGTTAAAAATCAATGAGATCAAATTTAATCAGAATTTTGTATGCATTATTCGAAAGAGCATTAAAAACAGTATCTGAATCCATAAGGTAATTTTATCCAATTTAGCTTAGCTAATACATAGAACCGTGGCAATAAGTATATTGTCGATTTTATCGTACATTGATAATTTTTTGAGTTAAAAATCAATGAGATCAAATTTAATCAGAATTTTGTATGGATTATTCGAAAGAGCATTAAAAACAGTATCTGAATCCATAAGGTAATTTTATCCAATTCGGCTTAGCTAATACATAGAACCGTGGCAATAAGTATATTGTCGATTTTATGGTACACTGATAATTTTTTGAGTTAAAAATCAATGAGATCAAATTTAATCAGAATTTTTTATGGATTATTCGAAAGAGCATTAAAAACAGTATCTGAATCCATAAGGTAATTTTATCCAATTTGGCTTAGCTAATACATAGAACCGTGGCAATAAGTATATTGTCTATTTTATGGTACACTGATAATTTTTTGAGTTAAAAATCAATGAGATCAAATTTAATCAGAATTTTGTATGGATTATTCGAAAGAGCATTAAAAACAGTATCTGAATCCATAAGGTAATTTTATCCAATTCGGCTTAGCTAATACATAGAACCGTGGCAATAAGTATATTGTCGATTTTATGGTACACTGATAATTTTTTGAGATAAAAATCAATGAGATCAAATTTAATCAGAATTTTGTATGGATTATTCGAAAGAGCATTAAAAACAGTATCTGAATCCATAAGGTAATTTTATCCAATTCGGCTTAGCTAATACATAGAACCGTGGCAATAAGTATATTGTCGATTTTATGGTACACTGATAATTTTTGAGTTAAAAATCAATGAGATCAAATTTAATCAGAATTTTTTATGGATTATTCGAAAGAGCATTAAAAACAGTATCTGAATCCATAAGGTAATTTTATCCAATTTGGCTTAGCTAATACATAGAACCGTGGCAATAAGTATATTGTCGATTTTATCGTACACTGATAATTTTTTGAGTTAAAAATCAATGAGATCAAATTTAATCAGAATTTTGTATGGATTATTCGAAAGAGCATTAAAAACAGTATCTGAATCCATAAGGTAATTTTATCCAATTCGGCTTAGCTAATACATAGAACCGTGGCAATAAGTATATTGTCGATTTTATGGTACACTGATAATTTTTTGCCTTAAAAATCAATGAGATCAAATTTAATCAGAATTTTTTATGGATTATTCGAAAGAGCATTAAAAACAGTATCTGAATCCATAAGGTAATTTTATCCAATTTGGCTTAGCTAATACATAGAACCGTGGCAATAAGTATATTGTCGATTTTATCGTACACTGATAATTTTTTGAGTTAAAAATCAATGAGATCAAATTTAATCAGAATTTTGTATGGATTATTCGAAAGAGCATTAAAAACAGTATCTGAATCCATAAGGTAATTTTATCCAATTCGGCTTAGCTAATACATAGAACCGTGGCAATAAGTATATTGTCGATTTTATGGTACACTGATAATTTTTTGCCTTAAAAATCAATGAGATCAAATTTAATCAGAATTTTTTATGGATTATTCGAAAGAGCATTAAAATCAGTATCTGAATCCATAAGGTAATTTTATCCAATTTAGCTTAGCTAATACATAGAACCGTGGCAATAAGTATATTGTCTATTTTATGGTACACTGATAATTTTTTGAGTTAAAATCAATGAGATCAAATTTAATCAGAATTTTGTATGGATTATTCGAAAGAGCATTAAAAACAGTATCTGAATCCATAAGGTAATTTTATCCAATTTGGCTTAGCTAATACATAGAACCGTGGCAATAAGTATATTGTCTATTTTATGGTACACTGATAATTTTTTGAGTTAAAAATCAATGAGATCAAATTTAATCAGAATTTTGTATGCATTATTCGAAAGAGCATTAAAAACAGTATCTGAATCCATAAGGTAATTTTATCCAATTCGGCTTAGCTAATACATAGAACCGTGGCAATAAGTATATTGTCGATTTTATGGTACACTGATAATTTTTTGCCTTAAAAATCAATGAGATCAAATTTAATCAGAATTTTTTATGGATTATTCGAAAGAGCATTAAAAACAGTATCTGAATCCATAAGGTAATTTTATCCAATTTGGCTTAGCTAATACATAGAACCGTGGCAATAAGTATATTGTCGATTTTATCGTACACTGATAATTTTTTGAGTTAAAAATCAATGAGATCAAATTTAATCAGAATTTTGTATGGATTATTCGAAAGAGCATTAAAAACAGTATCTGAATCCATAAGGTAATTTTATCCAATTCGGCTTAGCTAATACATAGAACCGTGGCAATAAGTATATTGTCGATTTTATGGTACACTGATAATTTTTTGCCTTAAAAATCAATGAGATCAAATTTAATCAGAATTTTTTATGGATTATTCGAAAGAGCATTAAAATCAGTATCTGAATCCATAAGGTAATTTTATCCAATTTAGCTTAGCTAATACATAGAACCGTGGCAATAAGTATATTGTCTATTTTATGGTACACTGATAATTTTTTGAGTTAAAAATCAATGAGATCAAATTTAATCAGAATTTTGTATGGATTATTCGAAAGAGCATTAAAAACAGTATCTGAATCCATAAGGTAATTTTATCCAATTTGGCTTAGCTAATACATAGAACCGTGGCAATAAGTATATTGTCTATTTTATGGTACACTGATAATTTTTTGATTAAAAATAAATGAGATCAAATTTAATCAGAATTTTGTATGCATTATTCGAAAGAGCATTAAAAACAGTATCTGAATCCATAAGGTAATTTTATCCAATTTAGCTTAGCTAATACATAGAACCGTGGCAATAAGTATATTGTCGATTTTATCGTACATTGATAATTTTTTGAGTTAAAAATCAATGAGATCAAATTTAATCAGAATTTTGTATGGATTATTCGAAAGAGCATTAAAAACAGTATCTGAATCCATAAGGTAATTTTATCCAATTTGGCTTAGCTAATACATAGAACCGTGGCAATAAGTATATTGTCTATTTTATGGTACACTGATAATTTTTTGAGTTAAAAATCAATGAGATCAAATTTAATCAGAATTTTGTATGCATTATTCGAAAGAGCATTAAAAACAGTATCTGAATCCATAAGGTAATTTTATCCAATTTAGCTTAGCTAATACATAGAACCGTGGCAATAAGTATATTGTCGATTTTATCGTACATTGATAATTTTTTGAGTTAAAAATCAATGAGATCAAATTTAATCAGAATTTTGTATGGATTATTCGAAAGAGCATTAAAAACAGTATCTGAATCCATAAGGTAATTTTATCCAATTTGGCTTAGCTAATACATAGAACCGTGGCAATAAGTATATTGTCGATTTTATGGTACACTGATAATTTTTTGAGATAAAAATCAATGAGATCAAATTTAATCAGAATTTTGTATGGATTATTCGAAAGAGCATTAAAAACAGTATCTGAATCCATAAGGTAATTTTATCCAATTCGGCTTAGCTAATACATAGAACCGTGGCAATAAGTATATTGTCTATTTTATGGTACACTGATAATTTTTTGAGTTAAAAATCAATGAGATCAAATTTAATCAGAATTTTGTATGGATTATTCGAAAGAGCATTAAAAACAGTATCTGAATCCATAAGGTAATTTTATCCAATTTAGCTTAGCTAATACATAGAACCGTGGCAATAAGTATATTGTCTATTTTATGGTACACTGATAATTTTTTGAGTTAAAAATCAATGAGATCAAATTTAATCAGAATTTTGTATGGATTATTCGAAAGAGCATTAAAAACAGTATCTGAATCCATAAGGTAATTTTATCCAATTTGGCTTAGCTAATACATAGAACCGTGGCAATAAGTATATTGTCTATTTTATGGTACACTGATAATTTTTTGAGTTAAAAATCAATGAGATCAAATTTAATCAGAATTTTGTATGCATTATTCGAAAGAGCATTAAAAACAGTATCTGAATCCATAAGGTAATTTTATCCAATTTGGCTTAGCTAATACATAGAACCGTGGCAATAAGTATATTGTCTATTTTATGGTACACTGATAATTTTTTGAGTTAAAAATCAATGAGATCAAATTTAATCAGAATTTTGTATGGATTATTCGAAAGAGCATTAAAAACAGTATCTGAATCCATAAGGTAATTTTATCCAATTCGGCTTAGCTAATACATAGAACCGTGGCAATAAGTATATTGTCGATTTTATGGTACACTGATAATTTTTTGAGTTAAAAATCAATGAGATCAAATTTAATCAGAATTTTTTATGGATTATTCGAAAGAGCATTAAAAACAGTATCTGAATCCATAAGGTAATTTTATCCAATTTGGCTTAGCTAATACATAGAACCGTGGCAATAAGTATATTGTCGATTTTATCGTACACTGATAATTTTTGAGTTAAAAATCAATGAGATCAAATTTAATCAGAATTTTGTATGGATTATTCGAAAGAGCATTAAAAACAGTATCTGAATCCATAAGGTAATTTTATCCAATTCGGCTTAGCTAATACATAGAACCGTGGCAATAAGTATATTGTCGATTTTATGGTACACTGATAATTTTTTGCCTTAAAAATCAATGAGATCAAATTTAATCAGAATTTTTTATGGATTATTCGAAAGAGCATTAAAATCAGTATCTGAATCCATAAGGTAATTTTATCCAATTTAGCTTAGCTAATACATAGAACCGTGGCAATAAGTATATTGTCTATTTTATGGTACACTGATAATTTTTTGAGTTAAAAATCAATGAGATCAAATTTAATCAGAATTTTGTATGGATTATTCGAAAGAGCATTAAAAACAGTATCTGAATCCATAAGGTAATTTTATCCAATTTGGCTTAGCTAATACATAGAACCGTGGCAATAAGTATATTGTCTATTTTATGGTACACTGATAATTTTTTGAGTTAAAAATCAATGAGATCAAATTTAATCAGAATTTTGTATGCATTATTCGAAAGAGCATTAAAAACAGTATCTGAATCCATAAGGTAATTTTATCCAATTCGGCTTAGCTAATACATAGAACCGTGGCAATAAGTATATTGTCGATTTTATGGTACACTGATAATTTTTTGCCTTAAAAATCAATGAGATCAAATTTAATCAGAATTTTTTATGGATTATTCGAAAGAGCATTAAAAACAGTATCTGAATCCATAAGGTAATTTTATCCAATTTGGCTTAGCTAATACATAGAACCGTGGCAATAAGTATATTGTCGATTTTATCGTACACTGATAATTTTTTGAGTTAAAAATCAATGAGATCAAATTTAATCAGAATTTTGTATGGATTATTCGAAAGAGCATTAAAAACAGTATCTGAATCCATAAGGTAATTTTATCCAATTCGGCTTAGCTAATACATAGAACCGTGGCAATAAGTATATTGTCGATTTTATGGTACACTGATAATTTTTTGCCTTAAAAATCAATGAGATCAAATTTAATCAGAATTTTTTATGGATTATTCGAAAGAGCATTAAAATCAGTATCTGAATCCATAAGGTAATTTTATCCAATTTAGCTTAGCTAATACATAGAACCGTGGCAATAAGTATATTGTCTATTTTATGGTACACTGATAATTTTTTGAGTTAAAAATCAATGAGATCAAATTTAATCAGAATTTTGTATGGATTATTCGAAAGAGCATTAAAAACAGTATCTGAATCCATAAGGTAATTTTATCCAATTTGGCTTAGCTAATACATAGAACCGTGGCAATAAGTATATTGTCTATTTTATGGTACACTGATAATTTTTTGAGTTAAAAATCAATGAGATCAAATTTAATCAGAATTTTGTATGCATTATTCGAAAGAGCATTAAAAACAGTATCTGAATCCATAAGGTAATTTTATCCAATTTAGCTTAGCTAATACATAGAACCGTGGCAATAAGTATATTGTCGATTTTATCGTACATTGATAATTTTTTGAGTTAAAAATCAATGAGATCAAATTTAATCAGAATTTTGTATGGATTATTCGAAAGAGCATTAAAAACAGTATCTGAATCCATAAGGTAATTTTATCCAATTTGGCTTAGCTAATACATAGAACCGTGGCAATAAGTATATTGTCTATTTTATGGTACACTGATAATTTTTTGAGTTAAAAATCAATGAGATCAAATTTAATCAGAATTTGTAGGCATTATTCGAAAGAGCATTAAAAACAGTATCTGAATCCATAAGGTAATTTTATCCAATTTAGCTTAGCTAATACATAGAACCGTGGCAATAAGTATATTGTCGATTTTATCGTACATTGATAATTTTTTGAGTTAAAAATCAATGAGATCAAATTTAATCAGAATTTTGTATGGATTATTCGAAAGAGCATTAAAAACAGTATCTGAATCCATAAGGTAATTTTATCCAATTTGGCTTAGCTAATACATAGAACCGTGGCAATAAGTATATTGTCGATTTTATGGTACACTGATAATTTTTTGAGATAAAAATCAATGAGATCAAATTTAATCAGAATTTTGTATGGATTATTCGAAAGAGCATTAAAAACAGTATCTGAATCCATAAGGTAATTTTATCCAATTCGGCTTAGCTAATACATAGAACCGTGGCAATAAGTATATTGTCTATTTTATGGTACACTGATAATTTTTTGAGTTAAAAATCAATGAGATCAAATTTAATCAGAATTTTGTATGGATTATTCGAAAGAGCATTAAAAACAGTATCTGAATCCATAAGGTAATTTTATCCAATTTAGCTTAGCTAATACATAGAACCGTGGCAATAAGTATATTGTCTATTTATGGTACACTGATAATTTTTTGAGTTAAAAATCAATGAGATCAAATTTAATCAGAATTTTGTATGGATTATTCGAAAGAGCATTAAAAACAGTATCTGAATCCATAAGGTAATTTTATCCAATTTGGCTTAGCTAATACATAGAACCGTGGCAATAAGTATATTGTCTATTTTATGGTACACTGATAATTTTTTGAGTTAAAAATCAATGAGATCAAATTTAATCAGAATTTTGTATGGATTATTCGAAAGAGCATTAAAAACAGTATCTGAATCCATAAGGTAATTTTATCCAATTTAGCTTAGCTAATACATAGAACCGTGGCAATAAGTATATTGTCTATTTTATGGTACACTGATAATTTTTTGAGTTAAAAATCAATGAGATCAAATTTAATCAGAATTTTGTATGGATTATTCGAAAGAGCATTAAAAACAGTATCTGAATCCATAAGGTAATTTTATCCAATTTGGCTTAGCTAATACATAGAACCGTGGCAATAAGTATATTGTCTATTTTATGGTACACTGATAATTTTTTGAGTTAAAAATCAATGAGATCAAATTTAATCAGAATTTTGTATGCATTATTCGAAAGAGCATTAAAAACAGTATCTGAATCCATAAGGTAATTTTTTCCAATTTGGCTTAGCTAATACATAGAACCGATGAAATAAGTATATTGTCTATTTTATGGTACACTGATAATTTTTTGAGATAAAAATCAATGAGATCAAATTTAATCAGAATTTTTTATGGATTATTCGAAAGAGCATTAAAAACAGTATCTGAATCCATAAGGTAATTTTATCCAATTTGGCTTAGCTAATACATAGAACCGATGCAATAAGTATATTGTCTATTTTATGGTACACTGATAATTTTTTGAGATAAAAATCAATGAGATCAAATTTAATCAGAATTTTGTATGGATCAATTTGGCTTAGCTAATACATAGAACCGATGCAATAAGTATATTGTCTATTTTATGGTACACTGATAATTTTTTGAGATAAAAATCAATGAGATCAAATTTAATCAGAATTTTGTATGGATTATTCGAAAGAGCATTAAAAACAGTATCTGAATCCATAAGGTAATTTTATCCAATTTGGCTTAGCTAATACATAGAACCGTGGCAATAAGTATATTGTCTATTTTATGGTACACTGATAATTTTTTGAGATAAAAATCAATGAGATCAAATTTAATCAGAATTTTTTATGGATTATTCGAAAGAGCATTAAAAACAGTATCTGAATCCATAAGGTAATTTTATCCAATTCGGCTTAGCTAATACATGGCAATAAGTATATTGTCGATTTTATGGTACAATGATAATTTTTTGAGTTAAAAATCAATGAGATCAAATTTAATCAGAATTTTTTATGGATTATTCGAAAGAGCATTAAAAACAGTATCTGAATCCATAAGGTAATTTTATCCAATTTGGCTTAGCTAATACATAGAACCGTGGCAATAAGTATATTGTCTATTTTATGGTACACTGATAATTTTTTGAGTTAAAAATCAATGAGATCAAATTTAATCAGAATTTTGTATGGATTATTCGAAAGAGCATTAAAAACAGTATCTGAATCCATAAGGTAATTTTATCCAATTTAGCTTAGCTAATACATAGAACCGTGGCAATAAGTATATTGTCTATTTTATGGTACACTGATAATTTTTTGAGTTAAAAATCAATGAGATCAAATTTAATCAGAATTTTGTATGGATTATTCGAAAGAGCATTAAAAACAGTATCTGAATCCATAAGGTAATTTT
Organism: Meloidogyne arenaria; assembly: GCA_036172955.1. Taxonomy (NCBI): domain Eukaryota; kingdom Metazoa; phylum Nematoda; class Chromadorea; order Rhabditida; family Meloidogynidae; genus Meloidogyne; species Meloidogyne arenaria. The sequence continues at coordinate 2,796,943 of JARQAB010000042.1, forward strand.
ATCCAATTTGGCTTAGCTAATACATAGAACCGTGGCAATAAGTATATTGTCTATTTTATGGTACACTGATAATTTTTTGAGTTAAAAATCAATGAGATCAAATTTAATCAGAATTTTGTATGGATTATTCGAAAGAGCATTAAAAACAGTATCTGAATCCATAAGGTAATTTTATCCAATTTAGCTTAGCTAATACATAGAACCGTGGCAATAAGTATATTGTCTATTTTATGGTACACTGATAATTTTTTTGAGTTAAAAATCAATGAGATCAAATTTAATCAGAATTTTGTATGGATTATTCGAAAGAGCATTAAAAACAGTATCTGAATCCATAAGGTAATTTTATCCAATTTGGCTTAGCTAATACATAGAACCGTGGCAATAAGTATATTGTCTATTTTATGGTACACTGATAATTTTTTGAGTTAAAAATCAATGAGATCAAATTTAATCAGAATTTTGTATGCATTATTCGAAAGAGCATTAAAAACAGTATCTGAATCCATAAGGTAATTTTTTCCAATTTGGCTTAGCTAATACATAGAACCGATGAAATAAGTATATTGTCTATTTTATGGTACACTGATAATTTTTTGAGATAAAAATCAATGAGATCAAATTTAATCAGAATTTTTTATGGATTATTCGAAAGAGCATTAAAAACAGTATCTGAATCCATAAGGTAATTTTATCCAATTTGGCTTAGCTAATACATAGAACCGATGCAATAAGTATATTGTCTATTTTATGGTACACTGATAATTTTTTGAGATAAAAATCAATGAGATCAAATTTAATCAGAATTTTGTATGGATCAATTTGGCTTAGCTAATACATAGAACCGATGCAATAAGTATATTGTCTATTTTATGGTACACTGATAATTTTTTGAGATAAAAATCAATGAGATCAAATTTAATCAGAATTTTGTATGGATTATTCGAAAGAGCATTAAAAACAGTATCTGAATCCATAAGGTAATTTTATCCAATTTGGCTTAGCTAATACATAGAACCGTGGCAATAAGTATATTGTCTATTTTATGGTACACTGATAATTTTTTGAGATAAAAATCAATGAGATCAAATTTAATCAGAATTTTTTATGGATTATTCGAAAGAGCATTAAAAACAGTATCTGAATCCATAAGGTAATTTTATCCAATTCGGCTTAGCTAATACATGGCAATAAGTATATTGTCGATTTTATGGTACAATGATAATTTTTTGAGTTAAAAATCAATGAGATCAAATTTAATCAGAATTTTTTATGGATTATTCGAAAGAGCATTAAAAACAGTATCTGAATCCATAAGGTAATTTTATCCAATTTGGCTTAGCTAATACATAGAACCGTGGCAATAAGTATATTGTCTATTTTATGGTACACTGATAATTTTTTGATGAGATAAAAATCAATGAGATCAAATTTAATCAGAATTTTTTATGGATTATTCGAAAGAGCATTAAAAACAGTATCTGAATCCATAAGGTAATTTTATCCAATTTGGCTTAGCTAATACATAGAACCGTGGCAATAAGTATATTGTCTATTTTATGGTACACTGATAATTTTTTGAGATAAAAATCAATGAGATCAAATTTAATCAGAATTTTGTATGGATTATTCGAAAGAGCATTAAAAACAGTATCTGAATCCATAAGGTAATTTTATCCAATTTGGCTTAGCTAATACATAGAACCGTGGCAATAAGTATATTGTCTATTTTATGGTACACTGATAATTTTTTGAGATAAAAATCAATGAGATCAAATTTAATCAGAATTTTGTATGGATTATTCGAAAGAGCATTAAAAACAGTATCTGAATCCATAAGGTAATTTTATCCAATTTGGCTTAGCTAATACATAGAACCGTGGCAATAAGTATATTGTCTATTTTATGGTACACTGATAATTTTTTAGATAAAAATCAATGAGATCAAATTTAATCAGAATTTTTTATGGATTATTCGAAAGAGCATTAAAAACAGTATCTGAATCCATAAGGTAATTTTATCCAATTTGGCTTAGCTAATACATAGAACCGTGCAATAAGTATATTGTCTATTTTATGGTACACTGATAATTTTTTGAGATAAAAATCAATGAGATCAAATTTAATCAGAATTTTTTATGGATTATTCGAAAGAGCATTAAAAACAGTATCTGAATCCATAAGGTAATTTTATCCAATTTGGCTTAGCTAATACATAGAACCGTGGCAATAAGTATATTGTCTATTTTATGGTACACTGATAATTTTTTGAGATAAAAATCAATGAGATCAAATTTAATCATAATTTTTATGGATTATTCGAAAGAGCATTAAAAACAGTATCTGAATCCATAAGGTAATTTTATCCAATTTGGCTTAGCTAATACATAGAACCGTGGCAATAAGTATATTGTCTATTTTATGGTACACTGATAATTTTTTAGATAAAAATCAATGAGATCAAATTTAATCAGAATTTTTTATGGATTATTCGAAAGAGCATTAAAAACAGTATCTGAATCCATAAGGTAATTTTATCCAATTTGGCTTAGCTAATACATAGAACCGTGGCAATAAGTATATTGTCTATTTTATGGTACACTGATAATTTTTTGAGATAAAAATCAATGAGATCAAATTTAATCAGAATTTTGTATGGATTATTCGAAAGAGCATTAAAAACAGTATCTGAATCCATAAGGTAATTTTATCCAATTTGGCTTAGCTAATACATAGAACCGTGGCAATAAGTATATTGTCTATTTTATGGTACACTGATAATTTTTTAGATAAAAATCAATGAGATCAAATTTAATCAGAATTTTTATGGATTATTCGAAAGAGCATTAAAAACAGTATCTGAATCCATAAGGTAATTTTATCCAATTTGGCTTAGCTAATACATAGAACCGTGGCAATAAGTATATTGTCTATTTTATGGTACACTGATAATTTTTTGAGATAAAAATCAATGAGATCAAATTTAATCAGAATTTTTTATGGATTATTCGAAAGAGCATTAAAAACAGTATCTGAATCCATAAGGTAATTTTATCCAATTTGGCTTAGCTAATACATAGAACCGTGGCAATAAGTATATTGTCTATTTTATGGTACACTGATAATTTTTTGAGATAAAAATCAATCAGATCAAATTTAATCAGAATTTTTTATGGATTATTCGAAAGAGCATTAAAAACAGTATCTGAATCCATAAGGTAATTTTATCCAATTTGGCTTAGCTAATACATAGAACCGTGGCAATAAGTATATTGTCTATTTTATGGTACACTGATAATTTTTTGAGATAAAAATCAATGAGATCAAATTTAATCAGAATTTTTTATGGATTATTCGAAAGAGCATTAAAAACAGTATCTGAATCCATAAGGTAATTTTATCCAATTTGGCTTAGCTAATACATAGAACCGTGGCAATAAGTATATTGTCTATTTTATGGTACACTGATAATTTTTTAGATAAAAATCAATGAGATCAAATTTAATCAGAATTTTTTATGGATTATTCGAAAGAGCATTAAAAACAGTATCTGAATCCATAAGGTAATTTTATCCAATTTGGCTTAGCTAATACATAGAACCGTGGCAATAAGTATATTGTCTATTTTATGGTACACTGATAATTTTTTGAGATAAAAATCAATGAGATCAAATTTAATCAGAATTTTTTATGGATTATTCGAAAGAGCATTAAAAACAGTATCTGAATCCATAAGGTAATTTTATCCAATTTGGCTTAGCTAATACATAGAACCGTGGCAATAAGTATATTGTCTATTTTATGGTAAACTGATAATTTTTTGAGATAAAAATCAATGAGATCAAATTTAATCAGAATTTTGTATGGATTATTCGAAAGAGCATTAAAAACAGTATCTGAATCCATAAGGTAATTTTATCCAATTTGGCTTAGCTAATACATAGAACCGTGGCAATAAGTATATTGTCTATTTTATGGTACACTGATAATTTTTTGAGATAAAAATCAATGAGATCAAATTTAATCAGAATTTTTATGGATTATTCGAAAGAGCATTAAAAATAGTATCTGAATCCATAAGGTAATTTTATCCAATTTGGCTTAGCTAATACATAGAACCGTGGCAATAAGTATATTGTCTATTTTATGGTACACTGATAATTTTTTGAGATAAAAATCAATGAGATCAAATTTAATCAGAATTTTTTATGGATTATTCGAAAGAGCATTAAAAACAGTATCTGAATCCATAAGGTAATTTTATCCAATTTGGCTTAGCTAATACATAGAACCGTGGCAATAAGTATATTGTCTATTTTATGGTACACTGATAATTTTTTGAGATAAAAATCAATGAGATCAAATTTAATCAGAATTTTTTATGGATTATTCGAAAGAGCATTAAAAACAGTATCTGAATCCATAAGGTAATTTTATCCAATTTGGCTTAGCTAATACATAGAACCGTGGCAATAAGTATATTGTCTATTTTATGGTACACTGATAATTTTTTGAGATAAAAATCAATGAGATCAAATTTAATCAGAATTTTTTATGGATTATTCGAAAGAGCATTAAAAACAGTATCTGAATCCATAAGGTAATTTTATCCAATTTGGCTTAGCTAATACATAGAACCGTGGCAATAAGTATATTGTCTATTTTATGGTACACTGATAATTTTTTAGATAAAAATCAATGAGATCAAATTTAATCAGAATTTTTTATGGATTATTCGAAAGAGCATTAAAAACAGTATCTGAATCCATAAGGTAATTTTATCCAATTTGGCTTAGCTAATACATAGAACCGTGGCAATAAGTATATTGTCTATTTTATGGTACACTGATAATTTTTTGAGATAAAAATCAATGAGATCAAATTTAATCAGAATTTTTTATGGATTATTCGAAAGAGCATTAAAAACAGTATCTGAATCCATAAGGTAATTTTATCCAATTTGGCTTAGCTAATACATAGAACCGTGGCAATAAGTATATTGTCTATTTTATGGTAAACTGATAATTTTTTGAGATAAAAATCAATGAGATCAAATTTAATCAGAATTTTTTATGGATTATTCGAAAGAGCATTAAAAACAGTATCTGAATCCATAAGGTAATTTTATCCAATTTGGCTTAGCTAATACATAGAACCGTGGCAATAAGTATATTGTCTATTTTATGGTACACTGATAATTTTTTGAGATAAAAATCAATGAGATCAAATTTAATCAGAATTTTTATGGATTATTCGAAAGAGCATTAAAAACAGTATCTGAATCCATAAGGTAATTTTATCCAATTTGGCTTAGCTAATACATAGAACCGTGGCAATAAGTATATTGTCTATTTTATGGTACACTGATAATTTTTTGAGATAAAAATCAATGAGATCAAATTTAATCAGAATTTTTTATGGATTATTCGAAAGAGCATTAAAAACAGTATCTGAATCCATAAGGTAATTTTATCCAATTTGGCTTAGCTAATACATAGAACCGTGGCAATAAGTATATTGTCTATTTTATGGTACACTGATAATTTTTTGAGATAAAAATCAATGAGATCAAATTTAATCAGAATTTTTTATGGATTATTCGAAAGAGCATTAAAAACAGTATCTGAATCCATAAGGTAATTTTATCCAATTTGGCTTAGCTAATACATAGAACCGTGGCAATAAGTATATTGTCTATTTTATGGTACACTGATAATTTTTTAGATAAAAATCAATGAGATCAAATTTAATCAGAATTTTTTATGGATTATTCGAAAGAGCATTAAAAACAGTATCTGAATCCATAAGGTAATTTTATCCAATTTGGCTTAGCTAATACATAGAACCGTGGCAATAAGTATATTGTCTATTTTATGGTACACTGATAATTTTTTGAGATAAAAATCAATGAGATCAAATTTAATCAGAATTTTTTATGGATTATTCGAAAGAGCATTAAAAACAGTATCTGAATCCATAAGGTAATTTTATCCAATTTGGCTTAGCTAATACATAGAACCGTGGCAATAAGTATATTGTCTATTTTATGGTACACTGATAATTTTTAGATAAAAAACAATGAGATCAAATTTAATCAGAATTTTTTATGGATTATTCGAAAGAGCATTAAAAACAGTATCTGAATCCATAAGGTAATTTTATCCAATTTGGCTTAGCTAATACATAGAACCGTGGCAATAAGTATATTGTCTATTTTATGGTACACTGATAATTTTTTGAGATAAAAATCAATGAGATCAAATTTAATCAGAATTTTTTATGGATTATTCGAAAGAGCATTAAAAACAGTATCTGAATCCATAAGGTAATTTTATCCAATTTGGCTTAGCTAATACATAGAACCGTGGCAATAAGTATATTGTCTATTTTATGGTAAACTGATAATTTTTTGAGATAAAAATCAATGAGATCAAATTTAATCAGAATTTTGTATGGATTATTCGAAAGAGCATTAAAAACAGTATCTGAATCCATAAGGTAATTTTATCCAATTTGGCTTAGCTAATACATAGAACCGTGGCAATAAGTATATTGTCTATTTTATGGTACACTGATAATTTTTTGAGATAAAAATCAATGAGATCAAATTTAATCAGAATTTTTTATGGATTATTCGAAAGAGCATTAAAAACAGTATCTGAATCCATAAGGTAATTTTATCCAATTTGGCTTAGCTAATACATAGAACCGTGGCAATAAGTATATTGTCTATTTTATGGTACACTGATAATTTTTTGAGATAAAAATCAATGAGATCAAATTTAATCAGAATTTTTTATGGATTATTCGAAAGAGCATTAAAAACAGTATCTGAATCCATAAGGTAATTTTATCCAATTTGGCTTAGCTAATACATAGAACCGTGGCAATAAGTATATTGTCTATTTTATGGTACACTGATAATTTTTTGAGATAAAAATCAATGAGATCAAATTTAATCAGAATTTTTTATGGATTATTCGAAAGAGCATTAAAAACAGTATCTGAATCCATAAGGTAATTTTATCCAATTTGGCTTAGCTAATACATAGAACCGTGGCAATAAGTATATTGTCTATTTTATGGTACACTGATAATTTTTTAGATAAAAATCAATGAGATCAAATTTAATCAGAATTTTTTATGGATTATTCGAAAGAGCATTAAAAACAGTATCTGAATCCATAAGGTAATTTTATCCAATTTGGCTTAGCTAATACATAGAACCGTGGCAATAAGTATATTGTCTATTTTATGGTACACTGATAATTTATTGAGATAAAAATCAATGAGATCAAATTTAATCAGAATTTTTTATGGATTATTCGAAAGAGCATTAAAAACAGTATCTGAATCCATAAGGTAATTTTATCCAATTTGGCTTAGCTAATACATAGAACCGTGGCAATAAGTATATTGTCTATTTTATGGTAAACTGATAATTTTTTGAGATAAAAATCAATGAGATCAAATTTAATCAGAATTTTGTATGGATTATTCGAAAGAGCATTAAAAACAGTATCTGAATCCATAAGGTAATTTTATCCAATTTGGCTTAGCTAATACATAGAACCGTGGCAATAAGTATATTGTCTATTTTATGGTACACTGATAATTTTTTGAGATAAAAATCAATGAGATCAAATTTAATCAGAATTTTGTATGGATTATTCGAAAGAGCATTAAAAACAGTATCTGAATCCATAAGGTAATTTTATCCAATTTGGCTTAGCTAATACATAGAACCGTGGCAATAAGTATATTGTCTATTTTATGGTACACTGATAATTTTTTGAGATAAAAATCAATGAGATCAAATTTAATCAGAATTTTTTATGGATTATTCGAAAGAGCATTAAAAACAGTATCTGAATCCATAAGGTAATTTTATCCAATTTGGCTTAGCTAATACATAGAACCGTGGCAATAAGTATATTGTCTATTTTATGGTAAACTGATAATTTTTTTAGATAAAAATCAATGAGATCAAATTTAATCAGAATTTTGTATGGATTATTCGAAAGAGCATTAAAAACAGTATCTGAATCCATAAGGTAATTTTATCCAATTTGGCTTAGCTAATACATAGAACCGTGGCAATAAGTATATTGTCTATTTTATGGTACACTGATAATTTTTTGAGATAAAAATCAATGAGATCAAATTTAATCAGAATTTTGTATGGATTATTCGAAAGAGCATTAAAAACAGTATCTGAATCCACAAGGTAATTTTATCCAATTCGGCTTAGCTAATACATAGAACCGTGGCAATAAGTATATTGTCGATTTTATCGTACACTGATAATTTTTTGAGTTAAAAATCAATGAGATCAAATTTAATCAGAATTTTGTATGGATTATTCGAAAGAGCATTAAAAACAGTATCTGAATCCATAAGGTAATTTTATCCAATTTGGCTTAGCTAATACATAGAACCGTGGCAATAAGTATATTGTCGATTTTATCGTACACTGATAATTTTTTGAGTTAAAAATCAATGAGATCAAATTTAATCAGAATTTTTTATGGATTATTCGAAAGAGCATTAAAAACAGTATCTGAATCCATAAGGTAATTTTATCCAATTTGGCTTAGCTAATACATAGAACCGTGGCAATAAGTATATTGTCGATTTTATGGTACACTGATAATTTTTTGAGATAAAAATCAATGAGATCAAATTTAATCAGAATTTTTTATGGATTATTCGAAAGAGCATTAAAAACAGTATCTGAATCCATAAGGTAATTTTATCCAATTTGGCTTAGCTAATACATAGAACCGTGGCAATAAGTATATTGTCTATTTTATGGTACACTGATAATTTTTTGAGATAAAAATCAATGAGATCAAATTTAATCAGAATTTTTTATGGATTATTCGAAAGTGCATTAAAAACAGTATCTGAATCCATAAGGTAATTTTATCCAATTCGGCTTAGCTAATACATAGAACCGTGGCAATAAGTATATTGTCGATTTTATCGTACACTGATAATTTTTTGAGTTAAAAATCAATGAGATCAAATTTAATCAGAATTTTTTATGGATTATTCGAAAGAGCATTAAAAACAGTATCTGAATCCATAAGGTAATTTTATCCAATTCGGCTTAGCTAATACATAGAACCGTGGCAATAAGTATATTGTCTATTTTATGGTACACTGATAATTTTTTGAGATAAAAATCAATGAGATCAAATTTAATCATAATTTTTTATGGATTATTCGAAAGTGCATTAAAAACAGTATCTGAATCCATAAGGTAATTTTATCCAATTCGGCTTAGCTAATACATAGAACCGTGGCAATAAGTATATTGTCGATTTTATCGTACACTGATAATTTTTTGAGTTAAAAATCAATGAGATCAAATTTAATCAGAATTTTTTATGGATTATTCGAAAGAGCATTAAAAACAGTATCTGAATCCATAAGGTAATTTTATCCAATTCGGCTTAGCTAATACATAGAACCGTGGCAATAAGTATATTGTCGATTTTATCGTACACTGATAATTTTTGAGTTAAAAATCAATGAGATCAAATTTAATCAGAATTTTGTATGGATTATTCGAAAGAGCATTAAAAACAGTATCTGAATCCATAAGGTAATTTTATCCAATTCGGCTTAGCTAATACATAGAACCGTGGCAATAAGTATATTGTCGATTTTATCGTACACTGATAATTTTTTGAGTTAAAAATCAATGAGATCAAATTTAATCAGAATTTTGTATGGATTATTCGAAAGAGCATTAAAAACAGTATCTGAATCCACAAGGTAATTTTATCCAATTCGGCTTAGCTAATACATAGAACCGTGGCAATAAGTATATTGTCGATTTTATCGTACATTGAGAATTTTTTGAGTTAAAAATCAATTAGATCAAATTTAATCAGAATTTTGTATGGATTATTCGAAAGAGCATTAAAAACAGTATCTGAATCCATAAGGTAATTTTATCCAATTCGGCTTAGCTAATACATAGAACCGTGGCAATAAGTATATTGTCGATTTTATCGTACACTGATAATTTTTTGAGTTAAAAATCAATGAGATCAAATTTAATCAGAATTTTGTATGGATTATTCGAAAGAGCATTAAAAACAGTATCTGAATCCATAAGGTAATTTTATCCAATTTGGCTTAGCTAATACATAGAACCGTGGCAATAAGTATATTGTCGATTTTATGGTACACTGATAATTTTTTGAGATAAAAATCAATGAGATCAAATTTAATCAGAATTTTTTATGGATTATTCGAAAGAGCATTAAAAACAGTATCTGAATCCATAAGGTAATTTTATCCAATTTGGCTTAGCTAATACATAGAACCGTGGCAATAAGTATATTGTCTATTTTATGGTACACTGATAATTTTTGAGATAAAATCAATGAGATCAAATTTAATCAGAATTTTTTATGGATTATTCGAAAGAGCATTAAAAACAGTATCTGAATCCATAAGGTAATTTTATCCAATTTGGCTTAGCTAATACATAGAACCGTGGCAATAAGTATATTGTCTATTTTATGGTACACTGATAATTTTTGAGATAAAAATCAATGAGATCAAATTTAATCAGAATTTTTTATGGATTATTCGAAAGAGCATTAAAAACAGTATCTGAATCCATAAGGTAATTTTATCCAATTCGGCTTAGCTAATACATAGAACCGTGGCAATAAGTATATTGTCGATTTTATCGTACACTGATAATTTTTTGAGTTAAAAATCAATGAGATCAAATTTAATCAGAATTTTGTATGGATTATTCGAAAGAGCATTAAAAACAGTATCTGAATCCATAAGGTAATTTTATCCAATTCGGCTTAGCTAATACATAGAACCGTGGCAATAAGTATATTGTCGATTTTATCGTACACTGATAATTTTTTGAGTTAAAAATCAATGAGATCAAATTTAATCAGAATTTTGTATGGATTATTCGAAAGAGCATTAAAAACAGTATCTGAATCCATAAGGTAATTTTATCCAATTCGGCTTAGCTAATACATAGAACCGTGGCAATAAGTATATTGTCGATTTTATCGTACACTGATAATTTTTTGAGTTAAAAATCAATGAGATCAAATTTAATCAGAATTTTGTATGGATTATTCGAAAGAGCATTAAAAACAGTATCTGAATCCATAAGGTAATTTTATCCAATTCGGCTTAGCTAATACATAGAACCGTGGCAATAAGTATATTGTCGATTTTATCGTACACTGATAATTTTTTGAGTTAAAAATCAATGAGATCAAAATTAATCAGAATTTTGTATGGATTATTCGAAAGAGCATTAAAAACAGTATCTAAATCAATAAGGTAATTTTATCCAAGTCTAAATTCATAAGGTAATTTTATCCAGGTTGAATTCAAAACAACAGAATGCATACTATAAAAGCGTAATGAAATGAAAAATTTTACCCTCATTCCGCATTCCTTAGCTGCCTTATTTGCTAAGCCTCCTTTATTAGTTTGACGTTTGCATTTGTTTTCCGCTACAATGAACGACGTAGACAACGTTTTTGATCATCTTATACGTACTGGAGATATTTCTGAAGTATCTTTATTTGACAATATTAATTTAATTATAACTATTCATAGTTCAATTCGTCCGTTCTATTCTCAATTATTTCTGAGGCAACTAAAGTGTTTGAATCACAACCTGTATTGTTGGATTTAAAGCCACCTATTACTATTTGTGGTGATATTCACGGACAGTTCGACGACTTGATAGAATTATTTCATCAATTTGGACATCCGGGAAAGCAACAACCCTCAACGAAATATTTGTTCCTTGGTGGTAAAAAGATTTTTGCTTTTCGCGAAAAATTTTTTTACAGATTATGTGGATAGAGGACCCAAGTCAATCGAGACCATAATGTTGTTATTCTGCTGCAAAATAAAGTTCAAACTTAACTTCTTTTTACTACGCGGAAATCATGAAACTGCTTCGATTAATGCCATTTATGGCTTTCGCAAAGAGGTTATTCAAAAATTTGGACAAAAACATATAAAACTATACGATGAATTCAACACTGCATTCTCAAAATTGCCCATTACTGCACTTATTGGAGGTTGAAAATTTTTTTCTTGTACAATTTTAACCTTTTTTTTACAGGACGCATTCTCTGTATGCATGGCGGTATATCACAGCATGTAGGGTCAATAAAAGATTTGCGAAAATTAAAAAGGGGGTGGAAGGACCCTAGCGACCCTCTTGTGACGGATCTGCTCTGGGCAGATCCTGATCCAAACATCAAAGGATTTATGCCAAGCCCACGTGGTTGCAGCTTCTTATTTGGGAATGATGCATTGTTGAAGTTTTGTCTGCAATTGGATATTGATATGATAGTGAGAGGGCATGAAGTAGTTCAGGATGGATATTCAATAAATCCGACACAAAGACTTATTACAATCTTTTCCGCGCCTAATTATTGTGGTCAAGTTAGTGAAAAGATAACACTTTAAAACTTAAACATCATTTACAGTTTGACAATGCAGCGGCAGTTATGCAAGTAAATACAGAACTTGGATGTTCTTTCACACAATTTCGATCTGCAATAAAAATTACAACAACGCCTATCGTCATCAATCCTAATATTTTTGATGAGCAAACAAGGCAAGCTGTTGAAAATCCACCCCCTGGAACTAAACCATTAATTATTGTCCCAACAAAAATTGGAGAGAGACCAACAGTTGTCTATATGCCTGCACAAACACCAATAAATTCTGCTGCTCCAATTCAGGCGTTGGTAAGCTTTAAGCTCATCTAATTTAATAAACATTATTTCTTTAGCCAGCAAAAAAAACTTCTTCAACTGCTGCACCAGGACACCTTCAATCTAAGGTAAAACGGCTTTCTCTGATAAACTAAAACGCTTTTTCTTAAGTTATCACCTCAACATTCTTCTGCGGCTTCTAAGTCTAAAACTCAACAATCAGTGAGGGATTATACTAATAACTAATAAATGTTTTTTGTTTTTAGAAAGGTCCGAGACGTAAGAACTAATAAAGCAGATTAGATGAACCTGTGATGATGAAACAATAAGATTAATAAAAAAAATATTCAATAGTGTTTGCATTATATACATATTTGTTAGTCTTACCTAAATTATATGTAAAGAAATTTTGTGAACAAGTTATTTAAAACAACACTTGAAATTAATATATTCTAAGTTAGAACATCTTAAAATCTAAAAAAAATAATAAATATAAAATGCTTTTTAGAATGAGAAATGCTTTTACAAAAAATACAAAAACACAAAAAATTCAATACTATTAAAATGTGAGTTGCCAAAAGCATGAAAAACACATAAATACAAAAAATAAAAAAACACAAAAAAATTCAATACTATTAAAATGTGAGTTGCCAAAAGCATGAAAAACACAAAAATACAAAAAATAAAAAAACACAAAAAATTCAATACTATTAAAATGTGAGTTGCCAAAAGCATGAAAAACACAAAAATACAAAAAATAAAAAAAACACAAAAAAATTCAATACTATTAAAATGTGAGTTGCCAAAAGCATGAAAAACACAAAAATACAAAAAATAAAAAAACACAAAAAAATTCAATACTATTAAAATGTGAGTTGCCAAAAGCATGAAAAACACAAAAATACAAAAAATAAAAAAACACAAAAAAAATTCAATACTATTAAAATGTGAGTTGCCAAAAGCATGAAAAACACAAAAATACAAAAAATAAAAAAACACAAAAAAATTCAATACTATTAAAATGTGAGTTGCCAAAAGCATGAAAAACACAAAAATACAAAAAATAAAAAAACACAAAAAAATTCAATACTATTAAAATGTGAGTTGCCAAAAGCATGAAAAACACAAAAATACAAAAAATTAAAAACTCAAAAAAATTCAATACTATTAAAATGTGAGTTGCCAAAAGCATGAAAAACACAAAAATACAAAAAATAAAAAAACACAAAAAATTCAATACTATTAAAATGTGAGTTGCCAAAAGCATGAAAAACACAAAAATACAAAAAATAAAAAAACACAAAAAATTCAATACTATTAAAATATGAGTTGCCAAAAGCATGAAAAACACAAAAATACAAAAAATAAAAAAACACAAAAAAATTCAATACTATTAAAATGTGAGTTGCCAAAAGCATGAAAAACACAAAAATACAAAAAATAAAAAAACACAAAAAAATTCAATACTATAAAATGTGAGTTGCCAAAAGCATGAAAAACACAAAAATACAAAAAATAAAAAAACACAAAAAAATTCAATACTATTAAAATGTGAGTTGCCAAAAGCATGAAAAACACAAAAATACAAAAAATAAAAAAAAAAAAAAAATTCAATACTATTAAAATGTGAGTTGCCAAAAGCATGAAAAACACAAAAATACAAAAAATAAAAAAACACAAAAAAATTCAATACTATTAAAATATGAGTTGCCAAAAGCATGAAAAACACAAAAATACAAAAAATAAAAAAACACAAAAAAATTCAATACTATTAAAATGTGAGTTGCCAAAAGCATGAAAAACACAAAAATACAAAAAATAAAAAAACACAAAAAATTCAATACTATTAAAATGTGAGTTGCCAAAAGCATGAAAAACACAAAAATACAAAAAATAAAAAAACACAAAAAATTCAATACTATTAAAATATGAGTTGCCAAAAGCATGAAAAACACAAAAATACAAAAAATAAAAAAACACAAAAAAATTCAATACTATTAAAATGTGAGTTGCCAAAAGCATGAAAAACACAAAAATACAAAAAATAAAAAAACACAAAAAATTCAATACTATTAAAATGTGAGTTGCCAAAAGCATGAAAAACACAAAAATACAAAAAATAAAAAAACACAAAAAAATTCAATACTATTAAAATGTGAGTTGCCAAAAGCATGAAAAACACAAAAATACAAAAAATAAAAAAACACAAAAAAATTCAATACTATTAAAATGTGAGTTGCCAAAAGCATGAAAAACACAAAAATACAAAAAATAAAAAAACACAAAAAAATTCAATACTATTAAAATGTGAGTTGCCAAAAGCATGAAAAACACAAAAATACAAAAAATAAAAAAACACAAAAAAATTCAATACTATTAAAATGTGAGTTGCCAAAAGCATGAAAAACACAAAAATACAAAAAATAAAAAAACACAAAAAATTCAATACTATTAAAATGTGAGTTGCCAAAAGCATGAAAAACACAAAAATACAAAAAATAAAAAAACACAAAAAAATTCAATACTATTAAAATGTGAGTTGCCAAAAGCATGAAAAACACAAAAATACAAAAAATAAAAAAACACAAAAAAATTCAATACTATTAAAATGTGAGTTGCCAAAAGCATGAAAAACACAAAAATACAAAAAATAAAAAAACACAAAAAAATTCAATACTATTAAAATGTGAGTTGCCAAAAGCATGAAAAACACAAAAATACAAAAAATAAAAAAACACAAAAAAATTCAATACTATTAAAATATGAGTTGCCAAAAGCATGAAAAACACAAAAATACAAAAAATAAAAAAACACAAAAAAATTCAATACTATTAAAATGTGAGTTGCCAAAAGCATGAAAAACACAAAAATACAAAAAATAAAAAAACACAAAAAATTCAATACTATTAAAATGTGAGTTGCCAAAAGCATGAAAAACACAAAAATACAAAAAATAAAAAAACACAAAAAATTCAATACTATTAAAATGTGAGTTGCCAAAAGCATGAAAAACACAAAAATACAAAAAATAAAAAAACACAAAAAAATTCAATACTATTAAAATGTGAGTTGCCAAAAGCATGAAAAACACAAAAATACAAAAAATAAAAATCACAAAAAAATTCAATACTATTAAAATGTGAGTTGCAAAAGCATGAAAAAAACAAAAATACAAAAAATAAAAAAACACAAAAAAATTCAATACTATTAAAATGTGAGTTGCCAAAAGCATGAAAAACACAAAAATACAAAAAATAAAAAAACACAAAAAAATTCAATACTATTAAAATGTGAGTTGCCAAAAGCATGAAAAACACAAAAATACAAAAAATAAAAAAACACAAAAAAATTCAATACTATTAAAATGTGAGTTGCCAAAAGCATGAAAAACACAAAAATACAAAAAATAAAAAAACACAAAAAAATTCAATACTATTAAAATGTGAGTTGCCAAAAGCATGAAAAACACAAAAATACAAAAAATAAAAAAACACAAAAAAATTCAATACTATTAAAATGTGAGTTGCCAAAAGCATGAAAAACACAAAAATACAAAAAATAAAAAAACACAAAAAAATTCAATACTATTAAAATGTGAGTTGCCAAAAGCATGAAAAACACAAAAATACAAAAAATAAAAAAACACAAAAAAATTCAATACTATTAAAATGTGAGTTGCCAAAAGCATGAAAAACACAAAAATACAAAAAATAAAAAAACACAAAAAAATTCAATACTATTAAAATGTGAGTTGCCAAAAGCATGAAAAACACAAAAATACAAAAAATAAAAAAAACACAAAAAAATTCAATACTATTAAAATGTGAGTTGCCAAAAGCATGAAAAACACAAAAATACAAAAAATAAAAAAACACAAAAAAATTCAATACTATTAAAATGTGAGTTGCCAAAAGCATGAAAAACACAAAAATACAAAAAATAAAAAAACACAAAAAAATTCAATACTATTAAAATGTGAGTTGCCAAAAGCATGAAAAACACAAAAATACAAAAAATAAAAAAACACAAAAAATTCAATACTATTAAAATGTGAGTTGCCAAAAGCATGAAAAACACAAAAATACAAAAAATAAAAAAACACAAAAAAATTCAATACTATTAAAATGTGAGTTGCCAAAAGCATGAAAAACACAAAAATACAAAAAATAAAAAAACACAAAAAATTCAATACTATTAAAATGTGAGTTGCCAAAAGCATGAAAAACACAAAAATACAAAAAATAAAAAAACACAAAAAAATTCAATACTATTAAAATGTGAGTTGCCAAAAGCATGAAAAACACAAAAATACAAAAAATAAAAAAACACAAAAAAATTCAATACTATTAAAATGTGAGTTGCCAAAAGCATGAAAAACACAAAAATACAAAAAATAAAAAAACACAAAAAAATTCAATACTATTAAAATGTGAGTTGCCAAAAGCATGAAAAACACAAAAATACAAAAAATAAAAAAACACAAAAAAATTCAATACTATTAAAATGTGAGTTGCCAAAAGCATGAAAAAACACAAAAATACAAAAAATAAAAAAACACAAAAAAATTCAATACTATTAAAATGTGAGTTGCCAAAAGCATGAAAAACACAAAAATACAAAAAATAAAAAACACAAAAAAATTCAATACTATTAAAATGTGAGTTGCCAAAAGCATGAAAAACACAAAAATACAAAAAATAAAAAAAAACACAAAAAAATTCAATACTATTAAAATGTGAGTTGCCAAAAGCATGAAAAACACAAAAATACAAAAAATAAAAAAACACAAAAAAATTCAATACTATTAAAATGTGAGTTGCCAAAAGCATGAAAAATAAAAAAACACAAAAAAATTCAATACTATTAAAATGTGAGTTGCCAAAAGCATGAAAAACACAAAAATACAAAAAATAAAAAAACACAAAAAAATTCAATACTATTAAAATGTGAGTTGCCAAAAGCATGAAAAACACAAAAATACAAAAAATAAAAAAACACAAAAAAATTCAATACTATTAAAATGTGAGTTGCCAAAAGCATGAAAAACACAAAAATACAAAAAATAAAAAAACACAAAAAAATTCAATACTATTAAAATGTGAGTTGCCAAAAGCATGAAAAACACAAAATCAATAAAATAAAAAAACACAAAAAAATTCAATACTATTAAAATGTGAGTTGCCAAAAGCATGAAAAACACAAAAATACAAAAAATAAAAAAACACAAAAAAATTCAATACTATTAAAATGTGAGTTGCCAAAAGCATGAAAAACACAAAAATACAAAAAATAAAAAAACCCAAAAAATTCAATACTATTAAAATGTGAGTTGCCAAAAGCATGAAAAACACAAAAATACAAAAAATAAAAAAACACAAAAAAATTCAATACTATTAAAATGTGAGTTGCCAAAAGCATGAAAAACACAAAAATACAAAAAATCAAAAAAACACAAAAAAATTCAATACTATTAAAATGTGAGTTGCCAAAAGCATGAAAAACACAAAAATACAAAAAATAAAAAAACACAAAAAAAATTCAATACTATTAAAATGTGAGTTGCCAAAAGCATGAAAAACACAAAAATACAAAAAATAAAAAAACACAAAAAAATTCAATACTATTAAAATGTGAGTTGCCAAAAGCATGAAAAACACAAAAATACAAAAAATAAAAAAACACAAAAAAATTCAATACTATTAAAATGTGAGTTGCCAAAAGCATGAAAAACACAAAAATACAAAAAATAAAAAAACACAAAAAAATTCAATACTATTAAAATGTGAGTTGCCAAAAGCATGAAAAACACAAAAATAAAAAAAAAAAAAAAACACAAAAAATTCAATACTATTAAAATGTGAGTTGCCAAAAGCATGAAAAACACAAAAATACAAAAAATAAAAAAACACAAAAAAATTCAATACTATTAAAATGTGAGTTGCCAAAAGCATGAAAAACACAAAAATACAAAAAAAAAAAAAACACAAAAAAATTCAATACTATTAAAATGTGAGTTGCCAAAAGCATGAAAAACACAAAAATACAAAAAATAAAAAAACACAAAAAAATTCAATACTATTAAAATGTGAGTTGCCAAAAGCATGAAAAACACAAAAATACAAAAAATAAAAAAACACAAAAAAATTCAATACTATTAAAATGTGAGTTGCCAAAAGCATGAAAAACACAAAAATACAAAAAAATAAAAAAACACAAAAAAATTCAATACTATTAAAATGTGAGTTGCCAAAAGCATGAAAAACACAAAAATACAAAAAATAAAAAAACACAAAAAAATTCAATACTATTAAAATGTGAGTTGCCAAAAGCATGAAAAACACAAAAATACAAAAAATAAAAAAACACAAAAAAATTCAATACTATTAAAATGTGAGTTGCCAAAAGCATGAAAAACACAAAAATACAAAAAATAAAAAAACACAAAAAAATTCAATACTATTAAAATGTGAGTTGCCAAAAGCATGAAAAACACAAAAATACAAAAAATAAAAAAACACAAAAAATTCAATACTATTAAAATGTGAGTTGCCAAAAGCATGAAAAACACAAAAATACAAAAAATAAAAAAACACAAAAAAATTCAATACTATTAAAATGTGAGTTGCCAAAAGCATGAAAAACACAAAAATACAAAAAATAAAAAAACACAAAAAAATTCAATACTATTAAAATGTGAGTTGCCAAAAGCATGAAAAACACAAAAATACAAAAAATAAAAAAACACAAAAAAATTCAATACTATTAAAATGTGAGTTGCCAAAAGCATGAAAAACACAAAAATACAAAAAATAAAAAAACACAAAAAATTCAATACTATTAAAATGTGAGTTGCCAAAAGCATGAAAAACACAAAAATACAAAAAATAAAAAAACACAAAAAAATTCAATACTATTAAAATGTGAGTTGCCAAAAGCATGAAAAACACAAAAATACAAAAAATAAAAAAACACAAAAAAATTCAATACTATTAAAATGTGAGTTGCCAAAAGCATGAAAAACACAAAAATACAAAAAATAAAAAAACACAAAAAAATTCAATACTATTAAAATGTGAGTTGCCAAAAGCATGAAAAACACAAAAATACAAAAAATAAAAAAACACAAAAAAATTCAATACTATTAAAATGTGAGTTGCCAAAAGCATGAAAAACACAAAAATACAAAAAATAAAAAAACACAAAAAAATTCAATACTATTAAAATGTGAGTTGCCAAAAGCATGAAAAACACAAAAATACAAAAAATAAAAAAACACAAAAAAAATTCAATACTATTAAAATGTGAGTTGCCAAAAGCATGAAAAACACAAAAATACAAAAAATAAAAAAACACAAAAAAATTCAATACTATTAAAATGTGAGTTGCCAAAAGCATGAAAAACACAAAAATACAAAAAATAAAAAAACACAAAAAAATTCAATACTATTAAAATGTGAGTTGCCAAAAGCATGAAAAACACAAAAATACAAAAAATAAAAAAACACAAAAAAATTCAATACTATTAAAATGTGAGTTGCCAAAAGCATGAAAAACACAAAAATACAAAAAATAAAAAAACACAAAAAAATTCAATACTATTAAAATGTGAGTTGCCAAAAGCATGAAAAACACAAAAATACAAAAAATAAAAAAACACAAAAAAATTCAATACTATTAAAATGTGAGTTGCCAAAAGCATGAAAAACACAAAAATACAACAAAAAAAAAACACAAAAAAATTCAATACTATTAAAATGTGAGTTGCCAAAAGCATGAAAAACACAAAAATACAAAAAATAAAAAAACACAAAAAAATTCAATACTATTAAAATGTGAGTTGCCAAAAGCATGAAAAACACAAAAATACAAAAAATAAAAAAACACAAAAAAATTCAATACTATTAAAATGTGAGTTGCCAAAAGCATGAAAAAACCCAAATACAAAAAATAAAAAAAACACAAAAAAATTCAATACTATTAAAATGTGAGTTGCCAAAAGCATGAAAAACACAAAAATACAAAAAATAAAAAAACACAAAAAAATTCAATACTATTAAAATGTGAGTTGCCAAAAGCATGAAAAACACAAAAATACAAAAAATAAAAAAACACAAAAAAATTCAATACTATTAAAATGTGAGTTGCCAAAAGCATGAAAAACACAAAAATACAAAAAATAAAAAAACAAAAAAAATTCAATACTATTAAAATGTGAGTTGCCAAAAGCATGAAAAACACAAAAATACAAAAAATAAAAAAACACAAAAAAATTCAATACTATTAAAATGTGAGTTGCCAAAAGCATGAAAAACACAAAAATACAAAAAATAAAAAAACACAAAAAAATTCAATACTATTAAAATGTGAGTTGCCAAAAGCATGAAAAACACAAAAATACAAAAAATAAAAAAAACACAAAAAAATTCAATACTATTAAAATGTGAGTTGCCAAAAGCATGAAAAACACAAAAATACAAAAAATAAAAAAACACAAAAAAATTCAATACTATTAAAATGTGAGTTGCCAAAAGCATGAAAAACACAAAAATACAAAAAATAAAAAAACACAAAAAAATTCAATACTATTAAAATGTGAGTTGCCAAAAGCATGAAAAACACAAAAATACAAAAAATAAAAAAACACAAAAAAATTCAATACTATTAAAATGTGAGTTGCCAAAAGCATGAAAAACACAAAAATACAAAAAATAAAAAAAACACAAAAAAATTCAATACTATTAAAATGTGAGTTGCCAAAAGCATGAAAAACACAAAAATACAAAAAATAAAAAAACACAAAAAAATTCAATACTATTAAAATGTGAGTTGCCAAAAGCATGAAAATAAAAAAACACAAAAAAATTCAATACTATTAAAATGTGAGTTGCCAAAAGCATGAAAAACACAAAAATACAAAAAATAAAAAAACACAAAAAAATTCAATACTATTAAAATGTGAGTTGCCAAAAGCATGAAAAACACAAAAATACAAAAAATAAAAAAACACAAAAAAATTCAATACTATTAAAATGTGAGTTGCCAAAAGCATGAAAAACACAAAAATACAAAAAATAAAAAAACACAAAAAATTCAATACTATTAAAATGTGAGTTGCCAAAAGCATGAAAAACACAAAAATACAAAAAATAAAAAAACCAAAAAAAATTCAATACTATTAAAATATGAGTTGCCAAAAGCATGAAAAACACAAAAATACAAAAAATAAAAAAACACAAAAAAATTCAATACTATTAAAATGTGAGTTGCCAAAAGCATGAAAAACACAAAAATACAAAAAATAAAAAACACAAAAAAATTCAATACTATTAAAATGTGAGTTGCCAAAAGCATGAAAAACACAAAAATACAAAAAATAAAAAAACACAAAAAAATTCAATACTATTAAAATGTGAGTTGCAAAAAGCATGAAAAACACAAAAATAAAAAAAATAAAAAAACACAAAAAATTCAATACTATTAAAATGTGAGTTGCCAAAAGCATGAAAAACACAAAAATACAAAAAATAAAAAAACACAAAAAAATTCAATACTATTAAAATGTGAGTTGCCAAAAGCATGAAAAACACAAAAATACAAAAAATAAAAAAACACAAAAAAATTCAATACTATTAAAATGTGAGTTGCCAAAAGCATGAAAAACACAAAAATACAAAAAATAAAAAAAAACACAAAAAAATTCAATACTATTAAAATGTGAGTTGCCAAAAGCATGAAAAACACAAAAATACAAAAAATAAAAAAACACAAAAAAATTCAATACTATTAAAATGTGAGTTGCCAAAAGCATGAAAAACACAAAAATACAAAAAATAAAAAAACACAAAAAAATTCAATACTATTAAAATGTGAGTTGCCAAAAGCATGAAAAACACAAAAATACAAAAAATAAAAAAACACAAAAAAATTCAATACTATTAAAATGTGAGTTGCCAAAAGCATGAAAAACACAAAAATACAAAAAATAAAAAAACACAAAAAAATTCAATACTATTAAAATGTGAGTTGCCAAAAGCATGAAAAACACAAAAATACAAAAAATAAAAAAACACAAAAAAATTCAATACTATTAAAATGTGAGTTGCCAAAAGCATGAAAAACACAAAAATACAAAAAATAAAAAAAACACAAAAAAATTCAATACTATTAAAATGTGAGTTGCCAAAAGCATGAAAAACACAAAAATAAAAAAAATAAAAAAAAACAAAAAAAATTCAATACTATTAAAATGTGAGTTGCCAAAAGCATGAAAAACACAAAAATACAAAAAATAAAAAAACACAAAAAAATTCAATACTATTAAAATGTGAGTTGCCAAAAGCATGAAAAACACAAAAATACAAAAAATAAAAAAACACAAAAAAATTCAATACTATTAAAATGTGAGTTGCCAAAAGCATGAAAAACACAAAAATACAAAAAATAAAAAAACACAAAAAAATTCAATACTATTAAAATGTGAGTTGCCAAAAGCATGAAAAACACAAAAATACAAAAAATAAAAAAACACAAAAAATTCAATACTATTAAAATGTGAGTTGCCAAAAGCATGAAAAACACAAAAATACAAAAAATAAAAAAACACAAAAAATTCAATACTATTAAAATGTGAGTTGCCAAAAGCATGAAAAACACAAAAATACAAAAAATAAAAAAACACAAAAAAATTCAATACTATTAAAATGTGAGTTGCCAAAAGCATGAAAAACACAAAAATACAAAAAATAAAAAAACACAAAAAAATTCAATACTATTAAAATGTGAGTTGCCAAAAGCATGAAAAACACAAAAATACAAAAAATAAAAAAACACAAAAAAATTCAATACTATTAAAATGTGAGTTGCCAAAAGCATGAAAAACACAAAAATACAAAAAATAAAAAAAACACAAAAAAATTCAATACTATTAAAATGTGAGTTGCCAAAAGCATGAAAAACACAAAAATACAAAAAATAAAAAAACACAAAAAAATTCAATACTATTAAAATGTGAGTTGCCAAAAGCATGAAAAACACAAAAATACAAAAAATAAAAAAACACAAAAAAATTCAATACTATTAAAATGTGAGTTGCCAAAAGCATGAAAAACACAAAAATACAAAAAATAAAAAAACACAAAAAAATTCAATACTATTAAAATGTGAGTTGCCAAAAGCATGAAAAACACAAAAATACAAAAAATAAAAAAACACAAAAAAAATTCAATACTATTAAAATGTGAGTTGCCAAAAGCATGAAAAACACAAAAATACAAAAAATAAAAAAACACAAAAAATTCAATACTATTAAAATGTGAGTTGCCAAAAGCATGAAAAACACAAAAATACAAAAAATAAAAAAACACAAAAAAATTCAATACTATTAAAATGTGAGTTGCCAAAAGCATGAAAAACACAAAAATACAAAAAATAAAAAAAACAAAAAAATTCAATACTATTAAAATGTGAGTTGCCAAAAGCATGAAAAACACAAAAATACAAAAAATAAAAAAACACAAAAAAATTCAATACTATTAAAATGTGAGTTGCCAAAAGCATGAAAAACACAAAAATACAAAAAATAAAAAAACACAAAAAAATTCAATACTATTAAAATGTGAGTTGCCAAAAGCATGAAAAACACAAAAATACAAAAAATAAAAAAACACAAAAAAATTCAATACTATTAAAATGTGAGTTGCCAAAAGCATGAAAAAACACAAAAATACAAAAAATAAAAAAACACAAAAAATTCAATACTATTAAAATGTGAGTTGCCAAAAGCATGAAAAACACAAAAATACAAAAAATAAAAAAACACAAAAAAATTCAATACTATTAAAATGTGAGTTGCCAAAAGCATGAAAAACACAAAAATACAAAAAATAAAAAAACACAAAAAAATTCAATACTATTAAAATGTGAGTTGCCAAAAGCATGAAAAACACAAAAATACAAAAAATAAAAAAACACAAAAAAATTCAATACTATTAAAATGTGAGTTGCCAAAAGCATGAAAAACACAAAAATACAAAAAATAAAAAAACACAAAAAAATTCAATACTATTAAAATGTGAGTTGCCAAAAGCATGAAAAACACAAAAATACAAAAAATAAAAAAACACAAAAAAATTCAATACTATTAAAATGTGAGTTGCCAAAAGCATGAAAAACACAAAAATACAAAAAATAAAAAAACACAAAAAAATTCAATACTATTAAAATGTGAGTTGCCAAAAGCATGAAAAACACAAAAATACAAAAAATAAAAAAACACAAAAAAATTCAATACTATTAAAATGTGAGTTGCCAAAAGCATGAAAAACACAAAAATACAAAAAATAAAAAAACACAAAAAAATTCAATACTATTAAAATGTGAGTTGCCAAAAGCATGAAAAACACAAAAATACAAAAAATAAAAAAACACAAAAAAATTCAATACTATTAAAATGTGAGTTGCCAAAAGCATGAAAAACACAAAAATACAAAAAATAAAAAAACACAAAAAAATTCAATACTATTAAAATGTGAGTTGCCAAAAGCATGAAAATAAAAAAACACAAAAAAATTCAATACTATTAAAATGTGAGTTGCCAAAACCTTAAAAAACCAAAAAAACCAAAAAAAAAAAAAACACAAAAAAATTCAATACTATTAAAATGTGAGTTGCCAAAACATGAAAAACACAAAAATACAAAAAATAAAAAAAACACAAAAAAATTCAATACTATTAAAATGTGAGTTGCCAAAAGCATGAAAAACACAAAAATACAAAACTGACAAAAACACAAAAAAATTCAATACTATTAAAATGTGAGTTGCCAAAAGCATGAAAAACACAAAAATACAAAAAATAAAAAAACACAAAAAAATTCAATACTATTAAAATGTGAGTTGCCAAAAGCATGAAAAACACAAAAATACAAAAAATAAAAAAACACAAAAAAATTCAATACTATTAAAATGTGAGTTGCCAAAAGCATGAAAAACACAAAAATACAAAAAATAAAAAAACACAAAAAAATTCAATACTATTAAAATGTGAGTTGCCAAAAGCATGAAAAACACAAAAATACAAAAAATAAAAAAACACAAAAAAATTCAATACTATTAAAATGTGAGTTGCCAAAAGCATGAAAAACACAAAAATACAAAAAATAAAAAAAAACACAAAAAAATTCAATACTATTAAAATGTGAGTTGCCAAAAGCATGAAAAACACAAAAATACAAAAAATAAAAAAACACAAAAAAATTCAATACTATTAAAATGTGAGTTGCCAAAAGCATGAAAAACACAAAAATACAAAAAATAAAAAAACACAAAAAAATTCAATACTATTAAAATGTGAGTTGCCAAAAGCATGAAAATAAAAAAACACAAAAAAATTCAATACTATTAAAATGTGAGTTGCCAAAAGCATGAAAAACACAAAAATACAAAAAATAAAAAAACACAAAAAAATTCAATACTATTAAAATGTGAGTTGCCAAAAGCATGAAAAACACAAAAATACAAAAAATAAAAAAAACACAAAAAAATTCAATACTATTAAAATGTGAGTTGCCAAAAGCATGAAAAACACAAAAATACAAAAAATAAAAAAACACAAAAAATTCAATACTATTAAAATGTGAGTTGCCAAAAGCATGAAAAACACAAAATACAAAAAATAAAAAAACACAAAAAAATTCAATACTATTAAAATGTGAGTTGCCAAAAGCATGAAAAACACAAAAATAACCAAATAAAAAAAACACAAAAAACTTAAAATCTATTAAAATGTGAGGTGCCAAAAGCATGAAAAACACAAAAATACAAAAAATAAAAAAACACAAAAAAATTCAATACTATTAAAATGTGAGTTGCAAAAAGCATGAAAAACACAAAAATACAAAAAATAAAAAAACACAAAAAAATTCAATACTATTAAAATGTGAGTTGCCAAAAGCATGAAAAACACAAAAATACAAAAAATAAAAAAACACAAAAAAATTCAATACTATTAAAATGTGAGTTGCCAAAAGCATGAAAAACACAAAAATACAAAAAATTAAAAAAAAATAAAAAACACAAAAAAATTCAATACTATTAAAATGTGAGTTGCCAAAAGCATGAAAAACACAAAAATACAAAAAAAAAAAAAAACACAAAAAAATTCAATACTATTAAAATGTGAGTTGCCAAAAGCATGAAAAACACAAAAATACAAAAAATAAAAAAACACAAAAAAATTCAATACTATTAAAATGTGAGTTGCCAAAAGCATGAAAAACACAAAAATACAAAAAATAAAAAAACTCAAAAAAATTCAATACTATTAAAATGTGAGTTGCCAAAAGCATGAAAAACACAAAAATACAAAAAATAAAAAAACACAAAAAAATTCAATACTATTAAAATGTGAGTTGCCAAAAGCATGAAAAACACAAAAATACAAAAAATAAAAAAACACAAAAAAATTCAATACTATTAAAATGTGAGTTGCCAAAAGCATGAAAAACACAAAAATACAAAAAATAAAAAAACACAAAAAAATTCAATACTATTAAAATGTGAGTTGCCAAAAGCATGAAAAACACAAAAATACAAAAAATAAAAAAACACAAAAAAATTCAATACTATTAAAATGTGAGTTGCCAAAAGCATGAAAAACACAAAAATACAAAAAATAAAAAAACACAAAAAAATTCAATACTATTAAAATGTGAGTTGCCAAAAGCATGAAAAACACAAAAATACAAAAAATAAAAAAAACACAAAAAAATTCAATACTATTAAAATGTGAGTTGCCAAAAGCATGAAAAACACAAAAATACAAAAAATAAAAAACACAAAAAAAATTCAATACTATAAAAATGTGAGTTGCCAAAAGCATGAAAAACACAAAAATACAAAAAATAAAAAAACACAAAAAAATTCAATACTATTAAAATGTGAGTTGCCAAAAGCATGAAAAACACAAAAATAAAAAAAACACAAAAAAATTCAAAAAATAAAAAAACACAAAAAAATTCAATACTATTAAAATGTGAGTTGCCAAAAGCATGAAAAACACAAAAATACAAAAAATAAAAAAACACAAAAAAATTCAATACTATTAAAATGTGAGTTGCCAAAAGCATGAAAAACACAAAAATACAAAAAATAAAAAAACACAAAAAAATTCAATACTATTAAAATGTGAGTTGCCAAAAGCATGAAAAACACAAAAATAAAAAAAATTAAAAAAACACAAAAAATTCAATACTATTAAAATGTGAGTTGCCAAAAGCATGAAAAACACAAAAATACAAAAAATAAAAAAACACAAAAAAATTCAATACTATTAAAATGTGAGTTGCCAAAAGCATGAAAAACACAAAAATACAAAAAATAAAAAAACACAAAAAAATTCAATACTATTAAAATGTGAGTTGCCAAAAGCATGAAAAACACAAAAATACAAAAAATAAAAAAAACACAAAAAAATTCAATACTATTAAAATGTGAGTTGCCAAAAGCATGAAAAACACAAAAATACAAAAAATAAAAAAACACAAAAAAATTCAATACTATTAAAATGTGAGTTGCCAAAAGCATGAAAAACACAAAAATACAAAAAATAAAAAAAACACAAAAAAATTCAATACTATTAAAATGTGAGTTGCCAAAAGCATGAAAAACACAAAATACAAAAAATAAAAAAACACAAAAAATTCAATACTATTAAAATGTGAGTTGCCAAAAGCATGAAAAACACAAAAATACAAAAAATAAAAAAACACAAAAAAATTCAATACTATTAAAATGTGAGTTGCCAAAAGCATGAAAAACACAAAAATACAAAAAATAAAAAAACACAAAAAAATTCAATACTATTAAAATGTGAGTTGCCAAAAGCATGAAAAACACAAAAATACAAAAAATAAAAAAACACAAAAAAATTCAATACTATTAAAATGTGAGTTGCCAAAAGCATGAAAAACACAAAAATACAAAAAATAAAAAAACACAAAAAAATTCAATACTATTAAAATGTGAGTTGCCAAAAGCATGAAAAACACAAAAATACAAAAAATAAAAAAACACAAAAAAATTCAATACTATTAAAATGTGAGTTGCCAAAAGCATGAAAAACACAAAAATACAAAAAATAAAAAAACACAAAAAAATTCAATACTATTAAAATGTGAGTTGCAAAAGCATGAAAAACACAAAAATACAAAAAATAAAAAAACACAAAAAAATTCAATACTATTAAAATTTGAGTTGCCAAAAGCATGAAAAACACAAAATACAAAAATAAAAAACACAAAAAAAGACAATACTATTAAAATGTGAGTTGCCAAAAGCATGAAAAACACAAAAATACAAAAAATAAAAAAACACAAAAAAATTCAATACTATTAAAATGTGAGTTGCCAAAAGCATGAAAAACACAAAAATACAAAAAATAAAAAAACACAAAAAAATTCAATACTATTAAAATGTGAGTTGCAAAAGCATGTAAAACACCAATATACAAAAAATAAAAAAACACAAAAAATTCAATACTATTAAAATGTGAGTTGCCAAAAGCATGAAAAACACAAAAATACAAAAAATAAAAAACACAAAAAAATTCAATACTATTAAAATGTGAGTTGCCAAAAGCATGAAAACACAAAAATAAAAAAAATAAAAAAGAACAAAAAAAATTAAATACTATTAAAATTTTATTTGCCAAAAGCATGAAAAACACAAAAATACAAAAAATAAAAAAACACAAAAAAATTCAATACTATTAAAATGTGAGTTGCCAAAAGCATGAAAAACACAAAAATACAAAAAATAAAAAAACACAAAAAAATTCAATACTATTAAAATGTGAGTTGCCAAAAGCATGAAAAACAAAAAATACAAAAAATAAAAAAACACAAAAAAATTCAATACTATTAAAATGTGAGTTGCCAAAAGCATGAAAAACACAAAAATACAAAAAATAAAAAAACACAAAAAAATTCAATACTATTAAAATGTGAGTTGCCAAAAGCATGAAAAACACAAAATACAAAAAAAAAAAAAACACAAAAAAATTCAATACTATTAAATGTGAGTTGCCAAAAGCATGAAAAACACAAAAATACAAAAAATAAAAAAAACACAAAAAAATTCAATACTATTAAAATATGAGTTGCCAAAAGCATGAAAACACAAAAATACAAAAAATAAAAAACACAAAAAAATTCAATACTATTAAAATGTGAGTTGCAAAAGCATGAAAACACAAAAATACAAAAAATAAAAAAACACAAAAAAATTCAATACTATTAAAATGTGAGATGCCAAAAGCATGAAAAACACAAAAATACAAAAAAAAAAAAAAACACAAAAAATTCAATACTATTAAATGTGAGTTGCCAAAAGCATGAAAAACACAAAAATACAAAAATAAAAAAAACACAAAAAATTCAATACTATTAAAATGTGAGTTGCCAAAAGCATGAAAAACACAAAAATACAAAAAATAAAAAAACACAAAAAAATTCAATACTATTAAAATGTGAGTTGCCAAAAGCATGAAAAACACAAAAATACAAAAAATAAAAAAAACACAAAAAATTCAATACTATTAAAATGTGAGTTGCCAAAAGCATGAAAAACACAAAAATACAAAAAATAAAAAACACAAAAAAATTCAATACTATTAAAATGTGAGTTGCCAAAAGCATGAAAAACACAAAAATACAAAAAATAAAAAAAAACAAAAAAATTCAATACTATTAAAATTTGAGTTGCCAAAAGCATGAAAAACACAAAAATACAAAAAATAAAAAAAACACAAAAAATTCAATACTATTAAAATGTGAGTTGCCAAAAGCATGAAAAACACAAAAATACAAAAAATAAAAAAAACACAAAAAATTCAATACTATTAAAATATGAGTTGCCAAAAGCATGAAAAACACAAAATACAAAAAATAAAAAATACAAAAAAATTCAATACTATTAAAATGTGTTGCCAAAAGCATGAAAAATAGTGTTCGGCACGGTACGGTATACCGCGGTATTTTTCCCGGTATACCGCGGTATTTTTTTCCGGTATACCGATACCGATACCGTACCGGTCAAATTTTGAAAAAAACGGTATTTTTCGGTATCGGTATTTTTTCGGTATACCGATACCGAAACCGTACCGGTCCTCGAAAAAATACCGCGGTATTTTCCGGTATTTCGGTATTTGTGATACCCTATCTGCGGCGCAATAAGGAAGATTTTTGGCTTAAGGATCTTCCAAATTCCTCAAAATTTTCGCCTGCGGCGCTGAAAAAGGAAGAAATTCTGTCTTTGGCCTTCCAAATTTCTTAAAATTTTCGCCTGCGGCGCTGAAAACGAAGACTTATGTGTATATTGGAGGATGTGAATGGACTTGGGTGGATTTTAGTGATAGTCGGATATTTCAAGGGAAGGATCTGGCCTTCCGGAACTTGGGTGTTCCTCTTGGCCTTCAGAAATTTTCAAAATTTAAGCCAGCGGAGCGAAAAGAAAGGGATAGAGCTACGGATCTCGTGATCTAGCTACGGATCTCGCCTCTCACTCGTATCCGCATAACCTACACAAATCCCCGAAATAATATTATCCATTCATTTCCCACCCGGAGCCCGGAGCCAGCATTGATCATGGGCGTATCATGGAATTTTGTCGGATTAAGAGGGATATAGGCGGATTAAGAAAATAAATGGGATTTGGATGATGATCCCCTGCATCACTGTCAACCCAATACCTAGCACTGACTCGGGTTTTTCTCAAATACTCGGACTCGGGCATACTCTAGTTTGAATCATGATACATCAGAAAAAATCGTTTTTCTTTTAAAAAAATTTACCATTTTTAAATTACAAATATTAAAATTATGTTCATTTTTCGAATTTTATTGTTAAGATTTTAAAAATAAAATTTAAAAAATTTTTATAAAATTTTTAAAAAATACCGAATACCGGCCGGTATACCGAAAATGTTGAGACGGTATTTTCCGGTATCGGTATTTTTCCGGTATACCGATACCGATACCGTACCGGTCAATTTTTGTAAAAAACGGTATTTTTCGGTATCGGTATTTTTTCGGTATACCGATACCGAATACCGGAAAAGGTCATTTGCCGAACACTAATGAAAAACACAAAAATACAAAAAATAAAAAAACACAAAAAAATTCAATACTATTAAAATGTGAGTTGCCAAAAGCATGAAAAACACAAAAATACAAAAAATAAAAAAACACAAAAAAATTCAATACTATTAAAATGTGAGTTGCCAAAAGCATGAAAAACACAAAAATACAAAAAATAAAAAACACAAAAAAATTCAATACTATTAAAATGTAAGTTGCCAAAAGCATGAAAAACACAAAAATACAAAAAATAAAAAAACACAAAAAAATTCAATACTATTAAAATGTGAGTTGCCAAAAGCATGAAAAACACAAAAATACAAAAAAAAAAAAAACACAAAAAAATTCAATACTATTAAAATGTGAGTTGCCAAAAGCATGAAAAACAAAAAAATACAAAAAAAAAAAAAACACAAAAAAATTCAATACTATTAAAATGTGAGTTGCCAAAAGCATGAAAAACACAAAAATACAAAAAATAAAAAAACACAAAAAAATTCAATACTATTAAAATGTGAGTTGCCAAAAGCATGAAAAACACAAAAATACAAAAAATAAAAAAACACAAAAAAATTCAATACTATTAAAATATGAGTTGCCAAAAGCATGAAAAACACAAAAATACAAAAAATAAAAAAACACAAAAAAATTCAATACTATTAAAATGTGAGTTGCAAAAAGCATGAAAAACACAAAAATACAAAAAATAAAAAAACACAAAAAAATTCAATACTATTAAAATGTGAGTTGCCAAAAGCATGAAAAACACAAAAATACAAAAAATAAAAAAACACAAAAAAATTCAATACTATTAAAATGTGAGTTGCCAAAAGCATGAAAAACACAAAAATACAAAAAATAAAAAAACACAAAAAAATTCAATACTATTAAAATGTGAGTTGCCAAAAGCATGAAAAACACAAAAATACAAAAAATAAAAAAACACAAAAAAATTCAATACTATTAAAATGTGAGTTGCCAAAAGCATGAAAAACACAAAAATACAAAAAATAAAAAAAACACAAAAAAATTCAATACTATTAAAATGTGAGTTGCCAAAAGCATGAAAAACACAAAAATACAAAAAATAAAAAAAACACAAAAAAATTAAATACTATTAAAATGTGAGTTGCCAAAAGCATGAAAAACACAAAAATACAAAAAATAAAAAAACACAAAAAAATTCAATACTATTAAAATGTGAGTTGCCAAAAGCATGAAAAACACAAAAATACAAAAAATAAAAAAACACAAAAAATTCAATACTATTAAAATGTGAGTTGCCAAAACATGAAAAACACAAAAATACAAAAAATAAAAAAAACACAAAAAAATTCAATACTATTAAAATGTGAGTTGCCAAAAGCATGAAAAACACAAAAATACAAAAAATAAAAAAAACACAAAAAAATTCAATACTATTAAAATGTGAGTTGCCAAAAGCATGAAAAACACAAAAATACAAAAAATAAAAAAAACACAAAAAAATTCAATACTATTAAAATGTGAGTTGCCAAAAGCATGAAAAACACAAAAATACAAAAAATAAAAAAACACAAAAAAATTCAATACTATTAAAATATGAGTTGCCAAAAGCATGAAAAACACAAAAATACAAAAAATAAAAAAACACAAAAAAATTCAATACTATTAAAATGTGAGTTGCCAAAAGCATGAAAAACACAAAAATACAAAAAATAAAAAAACACAAAAAAATTCAATACTATTAAAATGTGAGATGCCAAAAGCATGAAAAACACAAAAATACAAAAAATAAAAAAACACAAAAAAATTCAATACTATTAAAATGTGAGTTGCCAAAAGCATGAAAAACACAAAAATACAAAAAATAAAAAAACACAAAAAAATTCAATACTATTAAAATGTGAGTTGCCAAAAGCATGAAAAACACAAAAATACAAAAAATAAAAAACACAAAAAAATTCAATACTATTAAAATGTGAGTTGCCAAAAGCATGAAAAACACAAAAATACAAAAAATAAAAAAACACAAAAAAATTCAATACTATTAAAATGTGAGTTGCCAAAAGCATGAAAAACAAAAAATACAAAAAATAAAAAAACACAAAAAAATTCAATACTATTAAAATGTGAGTTGCCAAAAGCATGAAAAACACAAAAATACAAAAAATAAAAAAACACAAAAAAATTCAATACTATTAAAATGTGAGTTGCCAAAAGCATGAAAAACACAAAATACAAAAAATAAAAAAACACAAAAAAATTCAATACTATTAAAATGTGAGTTGCCAAAAGCATGAAAAACACAAAAATACAAAAAATAAAAAAACACAAAAAAATTCAATACTATTAAAATATGAGTTGCCAAAAGCATGAAAAACACAAAAATACAAAAAATAAAAAAATACAAAAAAATTCAATACTATTAAAATGTGTTGCCAAAAGCATGAAAAATAGTGTTCGGCACGGTACGGTATACCGCGGTATTTTTCCCGGTATACCGCGGTATTTTTTTCCGGTATACCGATACCGATACCGTACCGGTCAAATTTTGAAAAAAAAAAACGGTATTTTTCGGTATCGGTATTTTTTCGGTATACCGATACCGAAACCGTACCGGTCCTCGAAAAAATACCGCGGTATTTTCCGGTATTTCGGTATTTGTGATACCCCTATCTGCGGCGCAATAAGGAAGATTTTTGGCTTAAGGATCTTCCAAATTCCTCAAAATTTTCGCCTGCGGCGCTGAAAAAGGAAGAAATTCTGTCTTTGGCCTTCCAAATTTCTTAAAATTTTCGCCTGCGGCGCTGAAAACGAAGACTTATGTGTATATTGGAGGATGTGAATGGACTTGGGTGGATTTTAGTGATAGTCGGATATTTCAAGGGAAGGATCTGGCCTTCCGGAACTTGGGTGTTCCTCTTGGCCTTCAGAAATTTTCAAAATTTAAGCCAGCGGAGCGAAAAGAAAGGGATAGAGCTACGGATCTCGTGATCTAGCTACGGATCTCGCCTCTCACTCGTATCCGCATAACCTACACAAATCCCCGAAATAATATTATCCATTCATTTCCCACCCGGAGCCCGGAGCCAGCATTGATCATGGGCGTATCATGGAATTTTGTCGGATTAAGAGGGATATAGGCGGATTAAGAAAATAAATGGGATTTGGATGATGATCCCCTGCATCACTGTCAACCCAATACCTAGCACTGACTCGGGTTTTCTCAAATACTCGGACTCGGGCATACTCTAGTTTGAATCATGATACATCAGAAAAAATCGTTTTTCTTTTAAAAAAATTACCATTTTTAAATTACAAATATTAAAATTATGTTCATTTTTCGAATTTTATTGTTAAGATTTTAAAAATAAAATTTAAAAAATTTTTATAAAATTTTTAAAAAATACCGAATACCGGCCGGTATACCGAAAATGTTGAGACGGTATTTTCCGGTATCGGTATTTTTCCGGTATACCGATACCGATACCGTACCGGTCAATTTTTGTAAAAAACGGTATTTTTCGGTATCGGTATTTTTTCGGTATACCGATACCGAATACCGGAAAAGGTCATTTGCCGAACACTAATGAAAAACACAAAAATACAAAAAATAAAAAAACACAAAAAAATTCAATACTATTAAAATGTGAGTTGCCAAAAGCATGAAAAACACAAAAATACAAAAAATAAAAAAACACAAAAAAATTCAATACTATTAAAATGTGAGTTGCCAAAAGCATGAAAAACACAAAAATACAAAAAATAAAAAAACACAAAAAAATTCAATACTATTAAAATGTAAGTTGCCAAAAGCATGAAAAACACAAAAATACAAAAAATAAAAAAACACAAAAAAATTCAATACTATTAAAATGTGAGTTGCCAAAAGCATGAAAAACACAAAAATACAAAAAATAAAAAAGCACAAAAAAAATTCAATACTATTAAAATGTGAGTTGCCAAAAGCATGAAAAACACAAAAATACAAAAAATAAAAAAAACACAAAAAATTCAATACTATTAAAATGTGAGTTGCCAAAAGCATGAAAAACACAAAAATACAAAAAATAAAAAAACACAAAAAAATTCAATACTATTAAAATGTGAGTTGCCAAAAGCATGAAAAACACAAAAATACAAAAAAATAAAAAACACAAAAAATTCAATACTATTAAAATATGAGTTGCCAAAAGCATGAAAAAACACAAAAATACAAAAAATAAAAAAAAACACAAAAAAATTCAATACTATTAAAATGTGAGTTGCAAAAAGCATGAAAAACACAAAAATACAAAAAATAAAAAAACACAAAAAAATTCAATACTATTAAAATGTGAGATGCCAAAAGCATGAAAAACACAAAAATACAAAAAAAATAAAAAACACAAAAAAATTCAATACTATTAAAATGTGAGTTGCCAAAAGCATGAAAAACACAAAAATACAAAAAATAAAAAAACACAAAAAAATTCAATACTATTAAAATGTGAGTTGCCAAAAGCATGAAAAACACAAAAATACAAAAAATAAAAAAACACAAAAAAATTCAATACTATTAAAATGTGAGTTGCCAAAAGCATGAAAAACACAAAAATACAAAAAATAAAAAAACACAAAAAAATTCAATACTATTAAAATGTGAGTTGCCAAAAGCATGAAAAACACAAAAATACAAAAAATAAAAAAACACAAAAAAATTCAATACTATTAAAATGTGAGTTGCCAAAAGCATGAAAAACACAAAAATACAAAAAATAAAAAAAAAAAAAAAATTCAATACTATTAAAATATGAGTTGCCAAAAGCATGAAAAACACAAAAATACAAAAAATAAAAAAACACAAAAAAATTCAATACTATTAAAATGTGAGTTGCCAAAAGCATGAAAAACACAAAAATACAAAAAATAAAAAAACACAAAAAAATTCAATACTATTAAAATGTGAGTTGCCAAAAGCATGAAAAACACAAAAATACAAAAAATAAAAAAACACAAAAAAATTCAATACTATTAAAATGTGAGTTGCCAAAAGCATGAAAAACACAAAAATACAAAAAATAAAAAACACAAAAAAATTCAATACTATTAAAATGTGAGTTGCCAAAAGCATGAAAAACACAAAAATACAAAAAATAAAAAAACACAAAAAAATTCAATACTATTAAAATGTGAGTTGCCAAAAGCATGAAAAACACAAAAATACAAAAAATAAAAAAAAACAAAAAAATTCAATACTATTAAAATGTGAGTTGCCAAAAGCATGAAAAACACAAAAATACAAAAAATAAAAAAACACAAAAAAATTCAATACTATTAAAATGTGAGTTGCCAAAAGCATGAAAAACACAAAAATACAAAAAATAAAAAACACAAAAAATTCAATACTATTAAAATATGAGTTGCCAAAAGCATGAAAAACACAAAAATACAAAAAATAAAAAAACACAAAAAAATTCAATACTATTAAAATGTGAGTTGCCAAAAGCATGAAAAACGCAAAAATACAAAAAATAAAAAAAACCCAAAAAATTCAATACTATTAAAATGTGAGTTGCCAAAAGCATGAAAAACACAAAAATACAAAAAATAAAAAAACACAAAAAAATTCAATACTATTAAAATGTGAGTTGCCAAAAGCATGAAAAACACAAAAATACAAAAAATAAAAAAACACAAAAAAATTCAATACTATTAAAA
Organism: Meloidogyne arenaria; assembly: GCA_036172955.1. NCBI lineage: Eukaryota > Metazoa > Nematoda > Chromadorea > Rhabditida > Meloidogynidae > Meloidogyne > Meloidogyne arenaria. The sequence goes on from JARQAB010000042.1 coordinate 2,834,493, forward strand.
TGTGAGTTGCCAAAAGCATGAAAAACAAAAAATACAAAAAATAAAAAAACACAAAAAAATTCAATACTATTAAAATGTGAGTTGCCAAAAGCATGAAAAACACAAAAATACAAAAAATAAAAAAACACAAAAAAATTCAATACTATTAAAATGTGAGTTGCCAAAAGCATGAAAAACACAAAAATACAAAAAATAAAAAAACACAAAAAAATTCAATACTATTAAAATATGAGTTGCCAAAAGCATGAAAAACACAAAAATACAAAAAATAAAAAAATACAAAAAAATTCAATACTATTAAAATGTGTTGCCAAAAGCATGAAAAATAGTGTTCGGCACGGTACGGTATACCGCGGTATTTTTCCCGGTATACCGCGGTATTTTTTTCCGGTATACCGATACCGATACCGTACCGGTCAAATTTTGAAAAAAACGGTATTTTTCGGTATCGGTATTTTTTCGGTATACCGATACCGAAACCGTACCGGTCCTCGAAAAAATACCGCGGTATTTTCCGGTATTTCGGTATTTGTGATACCCCTATCTGCGGCGCAATAAGGAAGATTTTTGGCTTAAGGATCTTCCAAATTCCTCAAAATTTTCGCCTGCGGCGCTGAAAAAGGAAGAAATTCTGTCTTTGGCCTTCCAAATTTCTTAAAATTTTCGCCTGCGGCGCTGAAAACGAAGACTTATGTGTATATTGGAGGATGTGAATGGACTTGGGTGGATTTTAGTGATAGTCGGATATTTCAAGGGAAGGATCTGGCCTTCCGGAACTTGGGTGTTCCTCTTGGCCTTCAGAAATTTTCAAAATTTAAGCCAGCGGAGCGAAAAGAAAGGGATAGAGCTACGGATCTCGTGATCTAGCTACGGATCTCGCCTCTCACTCGTATCCGCATAACCTACACAAATCCCCGAAATAATATTATCCATTCATTTCCCACCCGGAGCCCGGAGCCAGCATTGATCATGGGCGTATCATGGAATTTTGTCGGATTAAGAGGGATATAGGCGGATTAAGAAAATAAATGGGATTTGGATGATGATCCCCTGCATCACTGTCAACCCAATACCTAGCACTGACTCGGGTTTTTCTCAAATACTCGGACTCGGGCATACTCTAGTTTGAATCATGATACATCAGAAAAAATCGTTTTTCTTTTAAAAAAATTTACCATTTTTAAATTACAAATATTAAAATTATGTTCATTTTTCGAATTTTATTGTTAAGATTTTAAAAATAAAATTTAAAAAATTTTTATAAAATTTTTAAAAAATACCGAATACCGGCCGGTATACCGAAAATGTTGAGACGGTATTTTCCGGTATCGGTATTTTTCCGGTATACCGATACCGATACCGTACCGGTCAATTTTTGTAAAAAACGGTATTTTTCGGTATCGGTATTTTTTCGGTATACCGATACCGAATACCGGAAAAGGTCATTTGCCGAACACTAATGAAAAACACAAAAATACAAAAAATAAAAAAACACAAAAAAATTCAATACTATTAAAATGTGAGTTGCCAAAAGCATGAAAAACACAAAAATACAAAAATAAAAAAACACAAAAAAATTCAATACTATTAAAATGTGAGTTGCCAAAAGCATGAAAAAACAAAAATACAAAAATAAAAAAAACACAAAAAAATTCAATACTATTAAAATGTGAGTTGCCAAAAGCATGAAAAACACAAAAATACAAAAAATAAAAAAAACACAAAAAAATTCAATACTATTAAAATGTGAGTTGCCAAAAGCATGAAAAACACAAAAATACAAAAAATAAAAAAACACAAAAAAAATTCAATACTATTAAAATGTGAGTTGCCAAAAGCATGAAAAACACAAAAATACAAAAAATAAAAAAACACAAAAAAATTCAATACTATTAAAATGTGAGTTGCCAAAAGCATGAAAAACACAAAAATACAAAAAATAAAAAAACACAAAAAAATTCAATACTATTAAAATGTGAGTTGCCAAAAGCATGAAAAACACAAAAATACAAAAAATAAAAAAACACAAAAAAATTCAATACTATTAAAATGTGAGTTGCCAAAAGCATGAAAAACACAAAAATACAAAAAATAAAAAAACACAAAAAAATTCAATACTATTAAAATGTGAGTTGCCAAAAGCATGAAAAACACAAAAATAGAAAAAATAAAAAAACACAAAAAAATTCAATACTATTAAAATGTGAGTTGCCAAAAGCATGAAAAACAAAAAATACAAAAAATAAAAAAACACAAAAAAATTCAATACTATTAAAATGTGAGTTGCCAAAAGCATGAAAAACACAAAAATACAAAAAATAAAACACAAAAAAATTCAATACTATTAAAATGTGAGTTGCCAAAAGCATGAAAAACACAAAAATACAAAAAATAAAAAAACACAAAAAATTCAATACTATTAAAATGTGAGTTGCCAAAACATGAAAAACACAAAAATACAAAAAATAAAAAAACACAAAAAAATTCAATACTATTAAAATGTGAGTTGCCAAAAGCATGAAAAACACAAAAATACAAAAAATAAAAAAACACAAAAAATTCAATACTATTAAAATGTGAGTTGCCAAAAGCATGAAAAACACAAAAATACAAAAAATAAAAAAACACAAAAAAATTCTATACTATTAAAATGTGAGTTGCCAAAAGCATGAAAAACACAAAAATACAAAAAATAAAAAAACACAAAAAAATTCAATACTATTAAAATGTGAGTTGCCAAAAGCATGAAAAACACAAAAATACAAAAAATAAAAAAACACAAAAAAATTCAATACTATTAAAATGTGAGTTGCCAAAAGCATGAAAAACACAAAAATTCAAAAAATAAAAAAACACAAAAAAATTCAATACTATTAAAATGTGAGTTGCCAAAAGCATGAAAAACAAAAAATACAAAAAATAAAAAAACACAAAAAAATTCAATACTATTAAAATGTGAGTTGCCAAAAGCATGAAAAACACAAAAATACAAAAAATAAAACACAAAAAAATTCAATACTATTAAAATGTGAGTTGCCAAAACATGAAAAACACAAAAATACAAAAAATAAAAAAAACACAAAAAAATTCAATACTATTAAAATGTGAGTTGCCAAAAGCATGAAAAACACAAAAATACAAAAAATAAAAAAACACAAAAAAATTCAATACTATTAAAATGTGAGTTGCCAAAAGCATGAAAAACACAAAAATACAAAAAATAAAAAAACACAAAAAAATTCTATACTATTAAAATGTGAGTTGCCAAAAGCATGAAAAACACAAAAATACAAAAAATAAAAAAAACACAAAAAAATTCAATACTATTAAAATGTGATTTGCCAAAATCATGAAAAACAAAAAAATACAAAAAATAAAAAAACACAAAAAATTCAATACTATTAAAATGTGAGTTGCCAAAACATGAAAAACACAAAAATACAAAAAAAAAAAAAAACACAAAAAAATTCAATACTATTAAAATGTGAGTTGCCAAAAGCATGAAAAACACAAAAAATACAAAAAATAAAAAAACACAAAAATTCAATACTATTAAAATGTGAGTTGCCAAAAGCATGAAAAACACAAAAATACAAAAAATAAAAAAACACAAAAAAAAAATTATACTATTAAAATGTGAGTTGCCAAAAGCATGAAAAACACAAAAATACAAAAAATAAAAAAAACACAAAAAAATTCAATACTATTAAAATGTGAGTTGCCAAAAGCATGAAAAACACAAAAATACAAAAAATAAAAAAAACACAAAAAAATTCAATACTATTAAAATGTGAGTTGCCAAAAGCATGAAAAACACAAAAATTCAAAAAATAAAAAACACAAAAAAATTCAATACTATTAAAATGTGAGTTGCCAAAAGCATGAAAAACACAAAAATACAAAAAATAAAAGACACAAAAAAATTCAATACTATTAAAATGTGAGTTGCCAAAAGCATGAAAAACACAAAAATACAAAAAAATAAAAAAACACAAAAAAAATTCAATACTATTAAAATGTGAGTTGCCAAAAGCATGAAAAACGCAAAAATACAAAAAAAAAAAAAAACACAAAAAAATTCAATACTATTAAAATGTGAGTTGCCAAAAGCATGAAAACACAAAAATACAAAAAATAAAAAACACAAAAAAATTCAATACTATTAAAATGTGAGTTGCCAAAAGCATGAAAAACACAAAAATACAAAAAATAAAAAAAACCAAAAAAATTCAATACTATTAAAATGTGAGTTGCCAAAAGCATGAAAAACACAAAAATACAAAAAATAAAACACAAAAAAATTCAATACTATTAAAATGTGAGTTGCCAAAAGCATGAAAAACACAAAAAAACAAAAAAAAAAAAAACACAAAAAAATTAAATACTATTAAAATGTGAGTTGCCAAAAGCATGAAAAACACAAAAATACAATTTCTATAAACTAAGCTCAAAAAAATTCAATACTATTAAAATGTGAGTTGCCAAAAGCATGAAAAACACAAAAATACAAAAAATAAAAAAACACAAAAAAATTCAATACTATTAAAATGTGAGTTGCCAAAAGCATGAAAAACACAAAAATACAAAAAATAAAACACAAAAAAATTCAATACTATTAAAATGTGAGTTGCCAAAAGCATGAAAAACACAAAAATACAAAAAATAAAAAAACACAAAAAATTCAATACTATTAAAATGTGAGTTGCCAAAACATGAAAAACACAAAAATACAAAAAATAAAAAAAACACAAAAAAATTCAATACTATTAAAATGTGAGTTGCCAAAAGCATGAAAAACACAAAAATACAAAAAATAAAAAAACACAAAAAATTCAATACTATTAAAATGTGAGTTGCCAAAAGCATGAAAAACACAAAAATACAAAAAATAAAAAAACACAAAAAAATTCTATACTATTAAAATGTGAGTTGCCAAAAGCATGAAAAACACAAAAATACAAAAAATAAAAAAACACAAAAAAATTCAATACTATTAAAATGTGAGTTGCCAAAAGCATGAAAAACACAAAAATACAAAAAATAAAAAAACACAAAAAAATTCAATACTATTAAAATGTGAGTTGCCAAAAGCATGAAAAACACAAAAATTCAAAAAATAAAAAAACACAAAAAAATTCAATACTATTAAAATGTGAGTTGCCAAAAGCATGAAAAACACAAAAATACAAAAAATAAAAGACACAAAAAAATTCAATACTATTAAAATGTGAGTTGCCAAAAGCATGAAAAACACAAAAATACAAAAAATAAAAAAACACAAAAAAATTCAATACTATTAAAATGTGAGTTGCCAAAAGCATGAAAAACGCAAAAATACAAAAAATAAAAAAACACAAAAAAATTCAATACTATTAAAATGTGAGTTGCAAAAAGCATGAAAAACACAAAAATACAAAAAATAAAAAAACACAAAAAAATTCAATACTATTAAAATGTGAGTTGCCAAAAGCATGAAAAACACAAAAATACAAAAAATAAAAAAACCAAAAAAAATTCAATACTATTAAAATGTGAGTTGCCAAAAGCATGAAAAACACAAAAATACAAAAAATAAAAAAACACAAAAAATTCAATACTATTAAAATGTGAGTTGCCAAAAGCATGAAAAACACAAAAATACAAAAAATAAAAAAAACACAAAAAAATTCAATACTATTAAAATTTTATTTGCAAAAAGCATGAAAAAAAAAAAAATACAAAAAATAAAAAAAAACACAAAAAAATTCAATACTATTAAAATATGAGTTGCCAAAAGCATGAAAAACACAAAAATAATACAAAAAAAAAAAAAAATACAAAAAAATTCAATACTATTAAATGTTGAGTTGCCAAAAGCATGAAAAACACAAAAATACAAAAAATAAAAAAACACAAAAAAATTCAATACTATTAAAATGTGAGTTGCCAAAAGCATGAAAAACACAAAAATACAAAAAATAAAAAAACAAAAAAAATTCAATACTATTAAAATATGAGTTGCCAAAAGCATGAAAAACACAAAAATACAAAAAATAAAAATCACAAAAAAATTCAATACTATTAAAATGTGAGTTGCCAAAAGCATGAAAAACAAAAAATACAAAAAATAAAAAAACACAAAAAAATTCAATACTATTAAAATGTGAGTTGCCAAAAGCATGAAAAACACAAAAATACAAAAAATAAAAAAACACAAAAAAATTCAATACTATTAAAATATGAGTTGCCAAAAGCATGAAAAACACAAAAATACAAAAAATAAAAAAACACAAAAAAATTCAATACTATTAAAATATGAGTTGCCAAAAGCATGAAAAACACAAAAATACAAAAAATAAAAAAATACAAAAAATAAAAAAACACAAAAAAATTCAATACTATTAAAATGTGAGTTGCCAAAAGCATGAAAAACACAAAAATACAAAAAATAAAAAAACACAAAAAATTCAATACTATTAAAATGTGAGTTGCCAAAAGCATGAAAAACACAAAAATACAAAAAATAAAACACAAAAAAATTCAATACTATTAAAATGTGAGTTGCCAAAAGCATGAAAAACACAAAAATACAAAAAATAAAAAAACACAAAAAATTCAATACTATTAAAATGTGAGTTGCCAAAACATGAAAAACACAAAAATACAAAAAATAAAAAAAACACAAAAAAATTCAATACTATTAAAATGTGAGTTGCCAAAAGCATGAAAAACACAAAAATACAAAAAATAAAAAAACACAAAAAATTCAATACTATTAAAATGTGAGTTGCCAAAAGCATGAAAAACACAAAAATACAAAAAATAAAAAAACACAAAAAAATTCTATACTATTAAAATGTGAGTTGCCAAAAGCATAAAAAACACAAAAAAAAAAAAAAAAAAAAAACACAAAAAAATTCAATACTATTAAAATGTGAGTTGCCAAAAGCATGAAAAACACAAAAATACAAAAAATAAAAAAACACAAAAAAATTCAATACTATTAAAATGTGAGTTGCCAAAAGCATGAAAAACACAAAAATACAAAAAATAAAAAAACACAAAAAAATTCAATACTATTAAAATGTGAGTTGCCAAAAGCATGAAAAACACAAAAATACAAAAAATAAAAAAACACAAAAAAATTCAATACTATTAAAATGTGAGTTGCCAAAAGCATGAAAAACACAAAAATACAAAAAATAAAAAAAAACACAAAAAATTCAATACTATTAAAATGTGAGTTGCCAAAACATGAAAAACACAAAAATACAAAAATAAAAAAAAACACAAAAAAATTCAATACTATTAAAATGTGAGTTGCCAAAAGCATGAAAAACACAAAAATACAAAAAATAAAAAAAAACACAAAAAATTCAATACTATTAAAATGTGAGTTGCCAAAAGCATGAAAAACACAAAAATACAAAAAATAAAAAAACACAAAAAAATTCAATACTATTAAAATGTGAGTTGCCAAAAGCATGAAAAACACAAAAATACAAAAAATAAAAAAACACAAAAAATTCAATACTATTAAAATGTGAGTTGCCAAAAGCATGAAAAACACAAAAATACAAAAAATAAAAAAACACAAAAAAATTCAATACTATTAAAATGTGAGTTGCCAAAAGCATGAAAAACACAAAAATACAAAAAATAAAAAAACACAAAAAAATTCAATACTATTAAAATGTGAGTTGCCAAAAGCATGAAAAAACACAAAATTCAAAAAAATAAAAAAAAACACAAAAAAATTCAATACTATTAAAATGTGAGTTGCCAAAAGCATGAAAAACACAAAAATACAAAAAATAAAAGACACAAAAAAATTCAATACTATTAAAATGTGAGTTGCCAAAAGCATGAAAAACACAAAAATACAAAAAATAAAAAAACACAAAAAAATTCAATACTATTAAAATGTGAGTTGCCAAAAGCATGAAAAACGCAAAAATACAAAAAATAAAAAAACACAAAAAAATTCAATACTATTAAAATGTGAGTTGCAAAAAGCATGAAAAACACAAAAATACAAAAAATAAAAAAACACAAAAAAATTCAATACTATTAAAATGTGAGTTGCCAAAAGCATGAAAAACACAAAAATACAAAAAATAAAAAAACACAAAAAAATTCAATACTATTAAAATGTGAGTTGCCAAAAGCATGAAAAACACAAAAATACAAAAAATAAAAAACCACAAAAAAAATTCAATACTATTAAAATGTGAGTTGCCAAAAGCATGAAAAACACAAAAATACAAAAAATAAAAAAACACAAAAAAATTCAATACTATTAAAATATGAGTTGCCAAAAGCATGAAAAACACAAAAATACAAAAAATAAAAAAATACAAAAAATAAAAAAACACAAAAAAATTCAATACTATTAAAATGTGAGTTGCCAAAAGCATGAAAAACACAAAAATACAAAAAATAAAAAAACACAAAAAAATTCAATACTATTAAAATGTGAGTTGCCAAAAGCATGAAAAACACAAAAATACAAAAAATAAAAAAAACACAAAAAATTCATACTATTAAAATGTGAGTTGCCAAAAGCATGAAAAACACAAAAATACAAAAAATAAAAAAACACAAAAAAATTCAATACTATTAAAATGTGAGTTGCCAAAAGCATGAAAAACACAAAAATACAAAAAATAAAAAAACACAAAAAAATTCAATACTATTAAAATGTGAGTTGCCAAAAGCATGAAAAACACAAAAATACAAAAAATAAAAAAACACAAAAAAATTCAATACTATTAAAATGTGAGTTGCCAAAAGCATGAAAAACACAAAAATACAAAAAATAAAAAAACACAAAAAAATTCAATACTATTAAAATGTGAGTTGCCAAAAGCATGAAAAACACAAAATACAAAAAATAAAAAAAAACCAAAAAAAATTCAAAAATATTAAAATGGGAGTTGCCAAAAGCATGAAAAACACAAAAATACAAAAAATAAAAAACACAAAAAAATTCAATACTATTAAAATGTGAGTTGCCAAAAGCATGAAAAACACAAAAATACAAAAAATAAAAAAACACAAAAAAATTCAATACTATTAAAATGTGAGTTGCCAAAAGCATGAAAAACACAAAAATACAAAAAATAAAAAAAAAAAAAAAAATTAAATAATATTAAAATGTGAGTTGCCAAAAGCATGAAAAACACAAAAATACAAAAAATAAAAAAACACAAAAAAATTCAATACTATTAAAATGTGAGTTGCCAAAAGCATGAAAAACACAAAAATACAAAAAATAAAAAAACACAAAAAAATTCAATACTATTAAAATGTGAGTTGCCAAAAGCATGAAAAACACAAAAATACAAAAAATAAAAAAACACAAAAAAATTCAATACTATTAAAATGTGAGTTGCCAAAAGCATGAAAAACACAAAAATACAAAAAATAAAAAACACAAAAAAATTCAATACTATTAAAATGTGAGTTGCCAAAAGCATGAAAAACACAAAAATACAAAAAATAAAAAAACACAAAAAAATTCAATACTATTAAAATGTGAGTTGCCAAAAGCATGAAAAACACAAAAATACAAAAAATAAAAAAACACAAAAAAATTCAATACTATTAAAATGTGAGTTGCCAAAAGCATGAAAAACACAAAAATACAAAAAATAAAAAAACACAAAAAAATTCAATACTATTAAAATGTGAGTTGCCAAAAGCATGAAAAACACAAAAATACAAAAAATAAAAAAACACAAAAAAATTCAATACTATTAAAATGTGAGTTGCCAAAAGCATGAAAAACACAAAAATACAAAAAATAAAAAAAACACAAAAAAATTCAATACTATTAAAATGTGAGTTGCCAAAAGCATGAAAAACAAAAAAATCAAAAAAATAAAAAACCCCAAAAAAATTCATTAATATTAAATGGTGATTTGCAAAAAGCATTAAAAAAACAAAAATACAAAAATTTAAAAACTCAAAAAAATTCAATACTATTAAAATGTGAGTTGCAAAAAGCATGAAAAACACAAAAATACAAAAAATAAAAAACACAAAAAAATTCAATACTATTAAAATGTGAGTTGCCAAAAGCATGAAAAACACAAAAATACAAAAAATAAAAAAACACAAAAAAATTCAATAATATTAAAATGTGATTTGCCAAAAGCATTAAAAACACAAAAATACAAAAAATAAAAAAAAACAAAAAAATTCAATACTATTATGAAAAACACAAAATACAAAAAATAAAAAACACAAAAAAATTCAATACTATTAAAATGTGAGTTGCCAAAAGCATGAAAAACACAAAAATACAAAAAATAAAAAAAAACACAAAAAAATTCAATACTATTAAAATGTGAGTTGCCAAAAGCATGAAAAACACAAAAATACAAAAAATAAAAAAACACAAAAAAATTCAATACTATTAAAATGTGAGTTGCCAAAAGCAGAAAAAACACAAAAAAAAAAAAAATAAAAAAACACAAAAAAATTCAATACTATTAAAATGTGAGTTGCCAAAAGCATGAAAAACACAAAAATACAAAAAATAAAAAAACACAAAAAAATTCATACTATTAAAATGTGAGTTGCCAAAAGCATGAAAAACACAAAAATACAAAAAATAAAAAAACACAAAAAAATTCAATACTATTAAAATGTGAGTTGCCAAAAGCATGAAAAACACAAAAATACAAAAAATAAAAAAACACAAAAAAATTCAATACTATTAAAATGTGAGTTGCCAAAAGCATGAAAAACACAAAAATACAAAAAATAAAAAAACACAAAAAAATTCAATACTATTAAAATGTGAGTTGCCAAAAGCATGAAAAACACAAAAATACAAAAAATAAAAAAACACAAAAAAATTCAATACTATTAAAATGTGAGTTGCCAAAAGCATGAAAAACACAAAAATACAAAAAATTAAAAACTCAAAAAAATTCAATACTATTAAAATGTGAGTTGCCAAAAGCATGAAAAACACAAAAATACAAAAAATATAAAAAAACACAAAAAAAATTCAATACTATTAAAATGTGAGTTGCCAAAAGCAAGAAAAAAACAAAAAAAAAAAAAAAAAAAAAAAAAAAAAAAATTAAAAAAAATTAAAAAGTGAATTGACAAAAACATGAAAAACAAAAAAAAACAAAAAAAAAAAAAAAACAAAAAAATTCAATACTATTAAAATATGAGTTGCCAAAAGCATGAAAAACACAAAAATACAAAAAAATAAAAAAACACAAAAAAATTCAATACTATTAAAATGTGAGTTGCCAAAAGCATGAAAAACACAAAAATACAAAAAATAAAAAAACACAAAAAAATTCAATACTATTAAAATGTGAGTTGCCAAAAGCATGAAAAACACAAAAATACAAAAAATAAAAAAACACAAAAAAATTCAATACTATTAAAATGTGAGTTGCCAAAAGCATGAAAACACAAAAATACAAAAAATAAAAAAGCACAAAAAAAATTCAATACTATTAAAATGTGAGTTGCCAAAAGCATGAAAAACACAAAAATACAAAAAATAAAAAAACACAAAAAAATTCAATACTATTAAAATGTGAGTTGCCAAAAGCATGAAAAACACAAAAATACAAAAAATAAAAAAACAAAAAAAAATTCAATACTATTAAAATGTGAGTTGCCAAAAGCATGAAAAACACAAAAATACAAAAAATAAAAAAACACAAAAAAATTCAATACTATTAAAATGTGAGTTGCCAAAAGCATGAAAAACACAAAAATACAAAAAAAAAAAAAACAAAAAAAAATTCAAAACTATAAAAATCTGAGTTCACAAAAGCATTAAAAAAAAAAAATTACAAAAAATAAAATACACAAAAAAATTCAATACTATTAAAATGTGAGTTGCCAAAAGCATGAAAAACACAAAAATACAAAAAATAAAAAAACACAAAAAAATTCAATACTATTAAAATGTGAGTTGCCAAAAGCATGAAAAACACAAAAATACAAAAAATAAAAAAACACAAAAAAATTCAATACTATTAAAATGTGAGTTGCCAAAAGCATGAAAAACACAAAAATACAAAAAATAAAAAAACACAAAAAAATTCAATACTATTAAAATGTGAGTTGCCAAAAGCATGAAAAACACAAAAATACAAAAAATAAAAAAAACACAAAAAATTCAATACTATTAAAATGTGAGTTGCCAAAAGCATGAAAAACACAAAATACAAAAAATAAAAAAAAAACACAAAAAAATTCAATACTATTAAAATGTGAGTTGCCAAAAGCATGAAAAACACAAAAATACAAAAAATAAAAAAGCACAAAAAAAATTCAATACTATTAAAATGTGAGTTGCCAAAAGCATGAAAAACACAAAAATACAAAAAATAAAAAAAAACAAAAAAAATTCAATACTATTAAAATGTGAGTTGCCAAAAGCATGAAAAACACAAAAATACAAAAAATAAAAAAACACAAAAAAATTCAATACTATTAAAATATGAGTTGCCAAAAGCATGAAAAACACAAAAATACAAAAAATAAAAAAACACAAAAAAATTCATACTATTAAAATGTGAGTTGCCAAAAGCATGAAAAACACAAAAATACAAAAAATAAAAAAACACAAAAAAATTCAATACTATTAAAATGTGAGTTGCCAAAAGCATGAAAAACACAAAAATACAAAAAATAAAAAAAACACAAAAAAATTCAATACTATTAAAATGTGAGTTGCCAAAAGCATGAAAAACACAAAAATACAAAAAAAAAAAAACACAAAAAAATTCAATACTATTAAAATGTGAGTTGCCAAAAGCATGAAAAACACAAAAATACAAAAAATAAAAAAAAACACAAAAAAATTCAATACTATTAAAATGTGAGTTGCCAAAAGCATGAAAAAACACAAAAATACAAAAAATAAAAAAACACAAAAAAATTCAATACTATTAAAATGTGAGTTGCCAAAAGCATGAAAAACACAAAAATACAAAAAATAAAAAAACACAAAAAAATTCAATACTATTAAAATGTGAGTTGCCAAAAGCATGAAAAACACAAAAATACAAAAAATAAAAAAACACAAAAAAATTCAATACTATTAAAATGTGAGTTGCAAAAAGCATGAAAAACACAAAAATACAAAAAATAAAAAAACACAAAAAAATTCAATACTATTAAAATGTGAGTTGCCAAAAGCATGAAAAACACAAAATAACAAAAAAGAAAAAAACACAATAAAATGACAAAATAATAAAATGTGAGTTGCCAAAAGCATGAAAAACACAAAAATACAAAAAATAAAAAAACACAAAAAAATTCAATACTATTAAAATGTGAGTTGCCAAAAGCATGAAAAACACAAAAATACAAAAAATTAAAAACTCAAAAAAATTCAATACTATTAAAATGTGAGTTGCAAAAGCATGAAAAACACAAAAATACAAAAAATAAAAAAACACAAAAAAATTCAATACTATTAAAATGTGAGTTGCCAAAAGCATGAAAAACACAAAAATACAAAAAATAAAAAAACACAAAAAAATTCAATACTATTAAAATGTGAGTTGCCAAAAGCATGAAAAACACAAAAATACAAAAAATAAAAAAAACACAAAAAAATCAATACTATTAAATGTGAGTTGCCAAAAGCATGAAAAACACAAAAAATACAAAAAATAAAAAAACACAAAAAAATTCAATACTATTAAAATGTGAGTTGCCAAAAGCATGAAAAACACAAAAATACAAAAAATAAAAAAAACACAAAAAATTCAATACTATTAAAATGTGAGTTGCCAAAAGCATGAAAAACACAAAAAATACAAAAAAAAAACAAAAAAATTCAATACTATTAAAATGTGAGTTGCCAAAAGCATGAAAAACACAAAAATACAAAAAATAAAAAAAAACAAAAAAAATCAATACTATTAAAATGTGAGTTGCCAAAAGCATGAAAAAAAAAAAAATACAAAAAATAAAAAAACACAAAAAAATTCAATACTATTAAAATGTGAGTTGCCAAAAGCATGAAAAACACAAAATACAAAAAATAAAAAAAACACAAAAAAATTCAATACTATTAAAATGTGAGTTGCCAAAAGCATGAAAAACACAAAAATACAAAAAATAAAAAAAACACAAAAAAATTCAATACTATTAAAATGTGAGTTGGCCCAAAAGCATGAAAAACACAAAAATACAAAAAATAAAAAAACAAAAAAAAATTCAATACTATTAAAATGTGAGTTGCCAAAAGAATGAAAAACACAAAAATACAAAAAATAAAAAAACACAAAAAAATTCAATACAATTAAAATGTGAGTTGCAAAAAGCATGAAAAACACAAAAATACAAAAAATAAAAAAAAACACAAAAAATTCAATACTATTAAAATGTGAGTTGCCAAAAGCATGAAAAACACAAAAATACAAAAAATAAAAAAACACAAAAAATTCAATACTATTAAAATGTGAGTTGCCAAAAGCATGAAAAACACAAAAATACAAAAAATAAAAAAACACAAAAAAATTCAATACTATTAAAATACTATTAAAATGTGAGTTGCCAAAAGCATGAAAAACAAAAAATACAAAAAATAAAAAAACACAAAAAAATTCAATACTATTAAAATGTGAGTTGCCAAAAGCATGAAAAAACAAAAATACAAAAAATAAAAAAACACAAAAATTCAATACTATTAAAATGTGAGTTGCCAAAAGCATGAAAAACACAAAAATACAAAAAAATAAAAAAAACAAAAAATTCAATACTATTAAAATGTGAGTTGCCAAAAGCATGAAAAACACAAAAATACAAAAAATAAAAAAACACAAAAAAATTCAATACTATTAAAATGTGAGTTGCCAAAAGCATGAAAAACACAAAAATACAAAAAATAAAAAAACACAAAAAAATTCAATACTATTAAAATGTGAGTTGCCAAAAGCATGAAAAACACAAAATACAAAAAATAAAAAAAACACAAAAAAAATTCAATACTATTAAAATGTGAGTTGCCAAAAGCATGAAAAACACAAAAATACAAAAAATAAAAAAGCACAAAAAAAATTAAATACTATTAAAATGTGAGTTGCCAAAAGCATGAAAAACACAATAATACAAAAAATAAAAAAAACACAAAAAATTCAATACTATTAAAATGTGAGTTGCCAAAAGCATGAAAAACACAAAAATACAAAAAATAAAAAAACACAAAAAAATTCAATACTATTAAAATGTGAGTTGCCAAAAGCATGAAAAACACAAAAATACAAAAAATAAAAAAACACAAAAAAATTCAATACTATTAAAATGTGAGTTGCCAAAAGCATGAAAAAAAAAAAACACAAAAAAATACAATACTAAAAAAATGTGGGTTGCCAAAGGCATGAAAAACACAAAAATACAAAAAATAAAAAAAGAACGAAAAATTCAATACTATTAAAATGTGAGTTGCCAAAAGCATGAAAAACACAAAAATACAAAAAATAAAAAAACACAAAAAAATTCAATACTATTAAAATGTGAGTTGCCAAAAGCATGAAAAACACAAAAATACAAAAAATAAAAAAACACAAAAAAATTCAATACTATTAAAATGTGAGTTGCCAAAAGCATGAAAAACACAAAAATACAAAAAATAAAAAACACAAAAAAATTCAATACTATTAAAATGTGAGTTGCCAAAAGCATGAAAAACACAAAAATACAAAAAATAAAAAAACACAAAAAAATTCAATACTATTAAAATGTGAGTTGCCAAAAGCATGAAAAACACAAAAATACAAAAAATAAAAAAAACACAAAAAAATTCAATACTATTAAAATGTGAGTTGCCAAAAGCATGAAAAAACACAAAAATACAAAAAATAAAAAAACACAAAAAAATTCAATACTATTAAAATGTGAGTTGCCAAAAGCATGAAAAACACAAAAATACAAAAAAAAAAAAAACACAAAAAAATTCAATACTATTAAAATGTGAGTTGCCAAAAGCATGAAAAACACAAAAATACAAAAAATAAAAAAACACAAAAAAATTCAATACTATTAAAATGTGAGTTGCCAAAAGCATGAAAAACACAAAAATACAAAAAATAAAAAAACACAAAAAAATTCAATACTATTAAAATGTGAGTTGCCAAAAGCATGAAAAACACAAAAATACAAAAAATAAAAAAACACAAAAAATTCAATACTATTAAAATGTGAGTTGCCAAAAGCATGAAAAACACAAAAATACAAAAAATAAAAAAAACACAAAAAAATTCAATACTATTAAAATGTGAGTTGCCAAAAGCATGAAAAACACAAAAATACAAAAAATAAAAAAACACAAAAAATTCAATACTATTAAAATGTGAGTTGCCAAAAGCATGAAAAACACAAAAATACAAAAAATAAAAAAACACAAAAAAAATTCAATACTATTAAAATGTGATTTGACAAAAGCATTAAAAAACAAAAAATAAAAAAAAAAAAAAAACACAAAAAAATTCAATACTATTAAAATGTGAGTTGCCAAAAGCATGAAAAACACAAAAATACAAAAAATAAAAAAACACAAAAAAATTCAATACTATTAAAATGTGAGTTGCCAAAAGCATGAAAAACACAAAAATACAAAAAATAAAAAAACACAAAAAAATTCAATACTATTAAAATGTGAGTTGCCAAAAGCATGAAAAACACAAAAATACAAAAAATAAAAAAAA
Organism: Meloidogyne arenaria; assembly: GCA_036172955.1. Lineage (NCBI taxonomy): Eukaryota > Metazoa > Nematoda > Chromadorea > Rhabditida > Meloidogynidae > Meloidogyne > Meloidogyne arenaria. The sequence continues at coordinate 2,851,175 of JARQAB010000042.1, forward strand.
CACAAAAAAATTCAATACTATTAAAATGTGAGTTGCCAAAAGCATGAAAAACACAAAAATACAAAAAATAAAAAAACACAAAAAAATTCAATACTATTAAAATGTGAGTTGCCAAAAGCATGAAAAACACAAAAATACAAAAAATAAAAAAACACAAAAAAATTCAATACTATTAAAATGTGAGTTGCCAAAAGCATGAAAAACACAAAAATACAAAAAATAAAAAAAACCCAAAAAATTCAATACTATTAAAATGTGAGTTGCCAAAAGCATGAAAAACACAAAAATACAAAAAATAAAAAAAACACAAAAAAATTCAATACTATTAAAATGTGAGTTGCCAAAAGCATGAAAAACACAAAAATACAAAAAATAAAAAAACACAAAAAAATTCAATACTATTAAAATGTGAGTTGCCAAAAGCATGAAAAACACAAAAATACAAAAAATAAAAAAACACAAAAAATTCAATACTATTAAAATGTGAGTTGCCAAAAGCATGAAAAACACAAAAATACAAAAAATAAAAAAACACAAAAAAATTCAATACTATTAAAATGTGAGTTGCCAAAAGCATGAAAAACACAAAAATACAAAAAAAAAAAAAAAACAAAAAAATTCAATACTATTAAAATGTGAGTTGCCAAAAGCATGAAAAACACAAAAATACAAAAAATAAAAAAACACAAAAAAATTCAATACTATTAAAATGTGAGTTGCCAAAAGCATGAAAAACACAAAAATACAAAAAATAAAAAAACACAAAAAAATTCAATACTATTAAAATGTGAGTTGCCAAAAGCATGAAAAACACAAAAATACAAAAAATAAAAAAACACAAAAAAATTCAATACTATTAAAATGTGAGTTGCCAAAAGCATGAAAAACACAAAAATACAAAAAATAAAAAAACACAAAAAAATTCAATACTATTAAAATGTGAGTTGCCAAAAGCATGAAAAACACAAAAATACAAAAAATAAAAAAACACAAAAAAATTCAATACTATTAAAATGTGAGTTGCCAAAAGCATGAAAAACACAAAAATACAAAAAATAAAAAAACACAAAAAATTCAATACTATTAAAATGTGAGTTACCAAAAGCATGAAAAACACAAAAATACAAAAAATAAAAAAACACAAAAAATTCAATACTATTAAAATATGAGTTGCCAAAAGCATGAAAAACACAAAAATACAAAAAATAAAAAAACACAAAAAAATTCAATACTATTAAAATGTGAGTTGCCAAAAGCATGAAAAACACAAAAATACAAAAAATAAAAAAACACAAAAAAATTCAATACTATTAAAATGTGAGTTGCCAAAAGCATGAAAAACACAAAAATACAAAAAATAAAAAAACACAAAAAAATTCAATACTATTAAAATGTGAGTTGCCAAAAGCATGAAAAACACAAAAATACAAAAAATAAAAAAACACAAAAAAATTCAATACTATTAAAATGTGAGTTGCCAAAAGCATGAAAAACACAAAAATACAAAAAATAAAAAAACACAAAAAAATTCAATACTATTAAAATGTGAGTTGCCAAAAGCATGAAAAACACAAAAATACAAAAAATAAAAAAACACAAAAAAATTCAATACTATTAAAATATGAGTTGCCAAAAGCATGAAAAACACAAAAATACAAAAAATAAAAAAACACAAAAAAATTCAATACTATTAAAATGTGAGTTGCAAAAAGCATGAAAAACACAAAAATACAAAAAATAAAAAAACACAAAAAAATTCAATACTATTAAAATGTGAGTTGCCAAAAGCATGAAAAACACAAAAATACAAAAAATAAAAAAACACAAAAAATTCAATACTATTAAAATGTGAGTTGCCAAAAGCATGAAAAACACAAAAATACAAAAAATAAAAAAACACAAAAAATTCAATACTATTAAAATGTGAGTTGCCAAAAGCATGAAAAACACAAAAATACAAAAAATAAAAAAACACAAAAAAATTCAATACTATTAAAATGTGAGTTGCCAAAAGCATGAAAAACACAAAAATACAAAAATGTACCTCATGTACCGAAAAATGTTCAAATTAAGTTGATGCCGAATGTACAGTCAAATTAAAAATTGAATTGAGAAAAAATTACCTGCCTTTTTCTGATAGGGTTTTTAACGGAGTTTCGAAAAATATATAAAACATTTATTTCAAATTTAATTTCACGAATTATAAATTATACGAAAATCTCATGTACCGAAAAATGTTCAAATTAAGTTGATGCCGAATGTACAGTCAAATTAAAAATTGAATTGAGAAAAAATTACCTGCCTTTTTCTGATAGGGTTTTTAACGGACTTTCGAAAAATATATAAAACATTAATTTCAAATTTAATTTCACGAATTATAAATTATACGAAAATCTCATGTACCGAAAAATGTTCAAATTAAGTTGATGCCGAATGTACAGTCAAATTAAAAATTGAATTGAGAAAAAATTACCTGCCTTTTTCTGATAGGGTTTTTAACGGACTTTCGAAAAATATATAAAACATTTATTTCAAATTAATTTCACGAATTATAAATTATACGAAAATCTCATGTACCGAAAAATGTTCAAATTAAGTTGATGCCGAATGTACAGTCAAATTAAAAATTGAATTGAGAAAAAATTACCTGCCTTTTTCTGATAGGGTTTTTAACGGAGTTTCGAAAAATATATAAAACATTTATTTCAAATTTAATTTCACGAATTATAAATTATACGAAAATCTCATGTACCGAAAAATGTTCAAATTAAGTTGATGCCGAATGTACAGTCAAATTAAAAATTGAATTGAGAAAAAATTACCTGCCTTTTTCTGATAGGGTTTTTAACGGACTTTCGAAAAATATATAAAACATTAATTTCAAATTTAATTTCACGAATTATAAATTATACGAAAATCTCATGTACCGAAAAATGTTCAAATTAAGTTGATGCCGAATGTACAGTCAAATTAAAAATTGAATTGAGAAAAAATTACCTGCCTTTTTCTGATAGGGTTTTTAACGGACTTTCGAAAAATATATAAAACATTTATTTCAAATTTAATTTCACGAATTATAAATTATACGAAAATCTCATGTACCGAAAAATGTTCAAATTAAGTTGATGCCGAATGTACAGTCAAATTAAAAATTGAATTGAGAAAAAATTACCTGCCTTTTTCTGATAGGGTTTTTAACGGAGTTTCGAAAAATATATAAAACATTTATTTCAAATTTAATTTCACGAATTATAAATTATACGAAAATCTCATGTACCGAAAAATGTTCAAATTAAATTAATTCCTGCTGAATTATGAAAAAAGGGGTTGCACAAACTTAACTATTAACAAAAATTCAATTTGAAATAAAAAAAATTTTTCTACAAACAAGTATAGATTTTTATTTAATTTTTTCATTTCAAAAATGCACATTCTGTATATATAAATTTAAAAAATTAAAAACAAAAAACCATTGAAATAATACAGTACACGTCCAGCTCGCTAACCATATGTCCGCAAAAAGCATTCTGTAAAAATGCATTTTTTGCAGATTAGGGATATAGGGATTAAAAAGTGGATTTAATAAATTTAATAAAAAATTATTTGACCAAATAACCTAGATTTTCCAATCCCCATCTTACTTCGTATTTCGGGGATTCAAAAAAAATGTAAGAGCACTTTAGGCATTTCTACCACCACACCTATCTGACTAACGACTAATCCCCAGACTCTCCTCTCCACAAATTTTTTTTAGGTTTTACCCTATTTTTTCTTCTTAATCCAAGAAAATATTCTACAATTTTGTTTCATTTTCTGATAAAATTTTTTTAAAAAGCTTAAAATTTTGATGTCTATGTAATACAAATTTTATAAATAAAACTAAAAATTATCACAGACAATAAACTTTGTGAAGGGTAAAAGAAAATATATTTTTTGAGTTGAGATCATAATACAATTATAAATCAATTTAAAGATATTCAATCAGTTCTTTACTCAAAATTTGATAAGCAATTCGTTCACGAAAATATGGAATTTGTTCTTGTATAAATGTTATAGGCGCTTTTCTCGATGCAAATTCCGCAAACAGACATGCAAATACTCCACAGTCATACGAATTTTTCTGAGAAGGTATGTCCTTAAAACCAATATAATTTATAGAATAAAAAAATTATAATTTAAAATACCTTTCGGCAAGTAAATTCCCATCCAGCAAATTCAAAAGGTTTATTTTTATTAGCAATAGATTCTTCAGATAGGTAATTTCTAAAAATTCAAAATGATTTGAAATATCTTCATTTGGGAATCAAAATTAAACCTTAACAAATACAGACATGCAAAGTTATCCATTTTTAATGAATCAAAATATTCAATTTTTCGTTTTTCCAAATCAATTACCTAAATTTTTTTAATTTTATTTAAAATACATGTGTTTATTTAAAGTCGGACTACACTCATAAGTAGTAAAGCACAAAAAAACGACCCTACCCAAAAAACAGTCCTGTCTGAACATTGTATGCATGAGCATAAGTTCAAACAGAAGGCTAATGATAGTGATAATGACTAATGATATCTTTGATATAAAAATTATTAAAGTCAACGAAGACAGTTACAATAAATTTTAATTTAAGGTACATTATTTTCAAAGTTAGAGGGATGGAGCAAATTGCCCTAATTTACTTTCCCTATAAGATACACCTCATTATAAGATGATGTCACAGGAGGTATTTATGTGGCCATAAGAAAGTACCCACTAGTGAAGCCCGATGTATTAGTTAAAACTCACTACTATACACCAGTGATCAGTTAAATGTATTGGAACCATTATCAAATGATATTTAAAAATGTCCACATTCTTAGTCCAACGTTTAACTCGATCAAATCCATTTGAAGACAAATTTGAGTAAAAGAATGAATTGAAAGCATAAACCTTCAAAATTTAGGGTACAAATTTTCTTTTTATTTTATATTTACTTTTGGTAAATCCTTGTTATTACAGCTTCTAACAACAATTAAGGCCATATAAAAGTTGATAACTAAAAAAAGTAAAATAATTTAAAAGGAATTTTATGATGTACATAATGGTCAGACTTGCTCACTTATATTGCTTGAGAGAAATAAATAATTGGCGAAAAAATTAAAGCAACTTTGGAACTTAAACAAGGGTGGCAATATATTCATTAAAAACCGATCAACCCGAATACTTTTAAACACAAAGTACCTTGATCATTAAGCCATTCCCTCCCACAAAGGGTATACAAATCGTTGCGTTTGACAATAATATTATTAAATTTTGAAACTATATTATTGGGAGGAGCAGCAAAATTTAAAACAATTTCTTCTGGAAAGTAAGTTATAAGATTTTCTCCAGCTCTGGGATCAACCAAATTAGATATTATAGGCGAGGAAGTGAGTTGATTTGACTTGAAAAATTTAGATTTAAAAAGAAAATAAGCAGCTCTCATTATAAGATAGCTTTTGGAACTGAAAAAATTGTCTCTTATAATGAGGTTTATTTTAAATAGAGGTTATCGTCTAAAAATCTTATAATGAAGTCCATTGTATAGAGGGCCACCCATCGAAATAGGACGTTTACTCACCCAAGGTTTGGGTCAGAGAACGTCACCGGATTATTGGTTTTAACACGTGGGCCGGATACTTATCGACACATAAAAATGTGATTCGACGGATAAACTTTTCGTTGGACGTATAATGTTGCGATTGGATAAGGTGTCATAAAAAAATAAAAAAAGATTTTTAGAATGAGATTTTTTCAAAAAATGTTTTGATTCAAAAATATAAATAAAATGGTTTTTAAATTAAATAACATTTTTATTATTTTTATTCACGCCCGCTTTTTCTTTCTCCTTTTTTCTCTTCTTTTTTGTTTTCCGATTCTTTTTGTCTTCATTTGTCTAAAATAGAATTTTTAAAATCAGGGAAAACTCCATAAATTGTCGAGATTGAATTGCAAAAAAAAACAAAACCTCTTGATGTTTTTGAGTGATCTTTTGTTGATAATCTCGTCCTTCAGTTTCTGCTTTTTGCAAAATTAATCCAACTGTATAAAAAAATAATTATTAGGTGAAACTCATTCAAAAATTATTTACGGCTTGATGAGGGCTTTGTAGCGAAAAATGAAGGGCAATTTTGAGAAAGTCCTGTACTAACAAGAGGTAATGGAGTAATCGAGTAATTTAGCCCAGAATTTGCCCGAATAACATCTTCACCATTAGCTCCGTGACGTGTAGGCATTTCATCATTATTAGAATGCTGAAAATGAAGATATCTTCAATTAAATATAATTTAACAAAATACTAAAGACAAATCCTAAAAAATTTTTTATAGGGGAGAGGGTGATACTGGATACGTGCCCAGTTTTTTCGGCTTTATCACACAATACATATACGTCCAATCGACTTTTACACGTCCAATCACACTTTATGCGTCAATCAAGAGAAATTTGGGAATATACTTCAGCCGGTGGCTAAGTAGTCATTCAAAATGTATACTATTCAATTTGACTCAGCGAGCTGAGTCCTAGGGTGCGGAAACGCCTGCGAACCGAGATATAAGTCCTCGTAAATCATAGGGGAAGGTTAGCTCAATTTTTTGAATGATAGCTCATTCTAAAGAGCCTCTCGAGCTGAGTCGAATGTTACCAAAATCAACGAAATCTAATTTGATTGGAAAATATTGCTTTTCTTTCCCCTTTCTCATCACAAGCTAAAACTTATTTTTTCCCTAGTTAGGGCAGACGAAGCTCCAAAAGCCATCTCCGGATACGCTAATTTTAAATTTTGTACCTTAACGGCTAAATCAATTGCGCTAGTTGATTCCTCCAATACTTGAGCGCCTTTTTGATCACATTCTTTAATCCATTCATTGTTTAAACTATGAGGTTCCACAAGTTCTACTAAAGCCCAAATATTCTGAGAAAATTGACGGCAAGATGTTGAAAGTGCCTAAAGATTATATTTAAAAATTATTCAAAAATTATTCAATGAATTTACTTGGGACAAAGAAATATTGCTTTTATCAGCTTGTAAACAAGTAAATCGCTCCAATAATTCAATTTCTTCATCATGGATGTTAATTAATGAATCGAGGGAGGATTGTATTCTACGTTCATCTTGTAGTTCAGCAAGATCAGATATAATAGAAGAAAATTGTTGAAAGCTGTGTGATAAGCGTTGTACACCTTCTTGGCTCTTAGCTCTAGGAGAATTTACACATTGTAGGAGACGATCAACATCTTCAACTAATTGATTGGCAGATGCACGGAGATTTGTGGGTGTTGGTGAAGATGGTAAAACTAATGATGTTGTTGTTGATAAATTAGCCAACTTTTCAATCTATGAAAGAAAATTTAGACAATTCTTTCAAACGTTTACTAACAGGCTGTTCAACGTGTACATCAGCAGGAAGTGAAGCAAGTGTTTTTCTGAGCGAATCATTTACTGTTCTAGCTGCCTCTTCCAATTGTTGGGAGTTACGCTCACGTATACGATCAAAAATAGGGCCTGAATCATGAACTACGGATTGTGCATTCAAAATTAAACTTAAAGGAAGAGGTTATAAAAATAATTTTAAAGCTCGTATAGAACCTTTCCAAAGAAATTAAATCCCTCTTTTGTTCTTGTCGTGCTGCAACAAAGTCCGTAACTAATTCAGTAAAATCTCCAAGCGATTGTACAAGTTCCATAAAAGCTATGCTTATACGACGACTTTCAGAAGCATTTACTGCAGAAACCATTTGAGCCACAGCGGAATTTAATAATTTAAATTGTTTTTTTAAAGAATTTGTAGTCCCTTCAATATCAATAGAAAAACAGGAATGTTGAACTTGACATCCTGAACGAATTTGTTGGGCAACTTGTTGTAATTTTTGATCCAAATAATTTATAAATTCTTCAGAAAGTTCAAGAAAAGGCTCAAAATCTAATTGTAGTGCATTATTTACAGCTGTTCTCAATTCATCAACATATTCCTAAAATTAATTTTTTTTAACAAAAAAATTTTTTTAACCGAAAGTTGTTGGTTTTTCTGTAAGAGTATATCAGATGCATGTTTATCTTGAACATAAGGAACAGCTGATCGACTAATATCTACCAATTTTGTACATGGTTGAACAAAGGCTTGACATTCACGAATTAATCCGATATTCTAAAAAGGGGTTTTCAGAATTTATAAAAAAAAAGTTTTCCAACCGCCTTAAAATGTTCAACAGGAGTTTTAGCTTTTTGATTTTCTTTGATTCTTTGCATCAATGAAATTACATATATACCAGTATTCACACATTCTTGGACTAAAACTTCAAGAAATTGTTCGTTGGGAATGTGAGGGCGAGCCTTAAAAAATATTTCTAAACTTTAAATAATTTTTGTTTCATACCAATTTTGTAGCTTCAATTGTTTGGGTAGTGGCAGATGTAACTTCTTTAGCAACTTTTCTCAATTGTTGTATTGTTTGCCTCATTTGACTATCAATCGTTGCCTGATTATCATGTTTGGATGGTCCTTGTATGGAAGTATTATCTATTTGCAAAACATCAACTTTTTGATTAGAAACTGGTGAATTTGTTGGAGGCATATTTAATTCTTTGGAAATTTTTGTTGAATTCGTTGGAGGCAAATTTAATTCTTTGGAAATTTTTGTTGAATTCGTTGGAGGCGAATTTAATTCTTTGGAAATTTTTGTTGAATTTGTTGGAGGTGAAAATTGAGAAATTTTTGGAGAATTTTTTGGAGGCAAATTTAATTGAGAGGGGATTTTTGTTGAATTTGTTGGAGGCGAATTTAATTCTTTAGTAATTTTTAACTGCCTCTCAGAACTAGATAATTTATACTAAAAAAGAGATTATTTTTAAACAAAAATTGATAATAAATACCTCAATGCATTTATTATTATGTGGAGTCGAGTCAAGTATTTTGTTATTTTTTACAATTATTTTTCCGTTGCATTGAATAAATTTTTTTAGGATATTTTCACATCTGTAAATATTTCGTTCTTTCCAATAGAATTTATGTCCCTCGTAAAATCTCATTTTGTTTTTTGTCGCTTTTTTTGAATAAAATTTCTTTTTTGAATTAACAGATTCACTATAAATATAAAAAAATTGGTAAATTTCCGGTCTGCCCCTACCCTACATTAATGCTCAAAATGTCATATCTAGGTTAATAATAGGTGCTGAGTTGAACGGTAACACTCTTTTTTCTGGAGATGCCTGTGGGCTGAGATATAGAGCTCAAAATGGTCAAAAACCATAGGAAAAAACAAAAACAAACGAAACAAAAACCATTTTTGGAGACAAAAAATGCGGAATACACAGTTAAAAACTCATTCGAAAGAGCTCATTGAGCTGAGTCAAAAGACATCCAAAATCACCGAAATATGATTTGAATGAACCGAGATACAGGCCCCTGAAAATTCAAGAAACATAGGGACTATTTCTTCGAGTAAAGGTTCGTATAAGCAATAGCTCATTCGATACTCAATAGCTCATATTTAATTTTTAGCCTAAAAAACCCCACTCCCTATGGTGTTTGTCATTTCGAGCCCTATATCTCGGTCCACAGGAATCTACGAAAAAAGAGTGGTAATTTCGATTCAGCACCTTTTATTACCCTATATATGTCATTTTGAGCATTAATTTAGGGTGATTTGGCTTCGGAAGCTACTCTGACTTCGGGAGCTAGCTCTGGATCCGGAGGAGCTACTGAGGGGTCCGGAAAAAATCTCAAAATCCGCAAGTAAATGTTCCCAAAAATAGATTCGGTCATCAATAGTGACCAAGAATTAAAAATAAACAATTTATTCTTTCTGGTTTAATTGTATTAATTGGTTAATTGTTGAAGTCAAAAAGCCCCTTTGTAATTTTTGTGCCAAAAATTTTGTAATTTAAAAAATAAAAGACAATTACCCATCCATTCCACAATAAAGACGAGTTTCAGTTATTTTATGTAAAGGTATCCCCATAGCAATTTGAAGTTGTAAAGCTGGGATATTTATATTTGCACTCATTTCAGTACATTTTTGTTCCAATTGTAAACGTGGATTTAATTTCAAAAAATAATATTTTTGTTCTGATGGTAGATACATATACTTAAAAGAATTGAAAATAATTTTAAAATTAAATAATTTTTGACCAGATACTCTACTTTTGAATTAATATTTCCAATAGGGTTGTAAGCGGGTTGAAACTAGAGATCGGACCGTACCGTATTACGGCCGTATTTTTCGGTATTTATCGGTATTCCGTATCGGTATTACGGTACGGAATACGGTACGGAACGAAATTCCGATCTCTAGTTGAAACTAATGAACGGCCATATTCCCAACATTTTTGAGAAATTGGGAATTTATTTTTTATAACAGATAGGTAATACGAGCATTATTATTTTACATATCCTTCTTCTATTACTCAAAAAAGTGACACAATATTTGAATCCAAAAAATATCCGTCAAAAATAAAAAAAGAAGAGGAGATAAACAATAATAATCACCAAAAATATATTTTTTTAAAAAAATATTTGTGGATAATTTTTTTGGATTTTTAAAATTTTTCTTGTTGAACTTCTGGAAAGTACCAAAAAATACAAAGCAAAACTTAAAAAGGTGGGGGGGTATACCGTATATGCTCTAATAATTACGTTCTCTCAATAATTACGTTCTCTCAATTGCCCTTCTCAAATAGTTACCCCATCTAGTAAAAGCTTAAAACAATAATTACACAGAGTAACTATTCGACATATAAGGTAATCACATAAAGCTAAAAAAATAAAACACCTCAACAGTCCCAGCACTAACAAAACCAATTTTTTTAGCCAGGGTTACTGCATCCATTTGCATTTGACGTTTAATTTCTGGAGGCACAATACACTTTTGACTACTCCCTTCTATTGAACAATCACGAGTAAATATTGGAACTACTTTGCCGTAATGGTCGCCAATTAATTGAACTTGAATACGTCTAGCATCAACCATAAATCTAGAGGGAGAAAAAGTTTATTTTTTTCGGAAAGAGAGAAAAAATAGTGGAGAGATAGTATTTATTTATTTTAATAGAAATCGGATTATTCCGGAAAAATCAGATTATTCCGTAGGTATATTATAATTCCAAAAAATAAATTATTATTAAATATCCGGAAAATATAAGAGTACATATTCATAATTAACCGGGAAAACTTTTTCCAAACGTACATACTTCATTAAGTAAATAAGGCTTCCTGGGACCTCCTCCTGTACACTTGTAAAATTTAAACGAAATTCTTCATCACTGACACATTTTCTAGTTCCTTTTCCACTGCATCCTTTTGATGATTTTATCATGACGGGATAAGAAATATTTTTTTCTTTCATTGATAATAGGCCTTCTTCGACTGTTGAGACACAAGCTTTTAAATATAATTCTTTAGAGATTTCTAATTCATTTCCTCCCCCTCCTTTTTCTTTTCCTTCTCCTGATGATTCAACTATTAATCCACTACCAGTCCATTCAATTGTTGGAATTTTGACTGTCTAAAATTTTAAATGAAAATTAGAGATCAGAATTTTTTGCGGATATTTTTTAAAGCGTCATTTACATTAATCCCTTCAGTTCAAAAATATCCTTTATTTAAAAAAGTCCGCAAAAATGTGTCCGCAAGTTTAAATCAGAAATCCTTTCGAGTGATTTAATTTTTTCGGACATTTTTGTTTTGCGGATTTATAAATCTTTTTTCCGAAACATTCGCAAACTCTGTACAATAAAATTATTCGCAAATAATTTTTTGACCCAAATACATAAATAAGAAATTAAATAGATAACCTGAGCTATAATTGTGCTAGCAATTTTATCACTCAAAGTAAATATTGCTTTACTTGGAGGGCCAATAAAAACAATATTTCTTTTGTTTAATTCTTCAGGTAATTGGGGATTTTCGGTGGCATGTCCAGCCCAAACTGCATCAACATTATTTCGTGTTGCTTGCTCAACAATTTCATCAACATTTACACAATTATTTGTATTTAAACCGGCTGGGGAGAAAATGAGTTGATCGGCCATCTTTAGATATTCTGTGAAGAAAAGAATTTTTGGAGTAAATTTGGAAGGAAAATTAGTCAGATTATAAGATATATTTCTTGAATTTAATAGCGACTGCTTGATCGACTTATAAGTTTATTTGGATGATTAAGCCGCTAGTTGAACACCATTAGACATAAACTAGACAAGAGTCAAAAATCTTGCAGGCAGTTTTTGTGGATTTTTTAATGGTTTAATAGAAAAAGAAGTTAAATTTCTTAAAATAAAGTCCCCGCAATACAATATCGTCCCTATACAACTACAAAAAACATATTAACCCTCCAAACACACCTGACTGAATTTCATGTTCTGTAGTTAAACACACAAAATTAAGTATTTTTTCATTCCCAAAATGTTGCATCAAAAATTGTCTTATAGATTTAATAAAGTTAACTGCAGCTATACCATTTGTTGCTACCAAGATCTAAAATTGAAAAAATTGTCTACAAAAAATCCGCAAGTTTTGTCCGCAAGTTATCATTAAGTGTAAAGACGGGAACAAAACAATATTATGAAAAACAACAGAAACCCAATTGTAAGCTTTCTTAAATGAGTTTGGAGAGAGAGAAAATAAACTAAAATTGTGGGCTTTTAGGGAAATAAATGAGAAACGAAGTAGTTCTTCGGAGTAACGATATAATACTCTCCATCGCCACGAGGCGATCATAACCAACTGCCATTCCCCCCTCCCCTAAATATTAATTTAAAACCTTTCTAATGCTTCTGGCTTTTGTATTGTCTTCACAAAAGTGATTAACAAAATCGTCAATGTCCTTGAAAACGGGATGTTTTTGATCAACCTTTAAAAAGATTTTGATAAAAAAATAAAAATTTTTTTTACATATTTACTACAAGTAGCCGAAGTTTCATCAAATTTTCTTGGTGATTTCATATGTCTAGGCATTTTAAAATTTTAATTAAAAGTATCTGAAAATAAAAATCATATAATTTGTAAATCAGCGGAAATTATGTTAAATGTCACAGGGTTTGTCACACTGCTTTAAGAGTAAAATGATTGGGGAGTGGGGAAATGGGGTCGTAAAGCTTTGCAACTTTAATACTGATATAAGAACTAAGGCCGTTGCTTTTGACTATGATAGATTTTGATAAAGTTACTAACTCTGGGACCGTATTGGGGCTAGCCCACCCTCAGCTGCGGTAGGCTAATGCAGAACCCTTATTATGAGGTAAGGGTAACCCTGAACTGTTAGATAATTACTCAGTAATAGAACATGCCAGCTGCGGGTCAAGTTCTTGCTCTCCTTGCAAAATGGGGGTTTTGGGTAATTTAACCCGCAGCTACGGGTAAAATTAGTAGCTTCATCTGATGAGGGTTAAAACCGTCACCGCTATTAAAAAAACTTTTAAAAATCCAAATTTACCCTAAAAATTACAAATCAAATGTTTTTTATACAGTAACGGAAAAAAAGAATCCTTAACTTCCTTAAATACCACTTTAATAGGATATTCTGTCATTTTTAATCAAAATTAAACACAACGCCAAAACAACGACAAAAACTCGCAAAATTTAAAGCTGCAAACAAACAAACATACAAAAGGAATTTTAAAATCATAAAATTTAATATCGTTCTATCTTTCTGTTGTGAATAATCTTACCTATTTTCTGATCGACTATTGCCGCTCTCATGTCCATTGCTAGAGCATATCTCACCTATCAAATTTCTGTATAATGTTCACTAAATTTTCCGACCCGACTATCATCTTGTCAGTTTTGCAGACGCAGGTCTTTCGATTTTTGTTGTTTATAAATTCGGCGTAGTGAAATCGTCGAACAATTTCTGATAGTGGTCCTTCATCCTTAGTTTGCATTTTATGTGCATATAATATTTTAACTAGAAATCCTCTAGGAACAAGAAATCAACGGTACTTATTTAGTTTCCCTCCCCCAGTCAGTTTTTTCGAAAAATATGTAAAAACGGTCAGTCTGAACAACAGTTGTAGAACCCATCGAGCTGTGTCGAATGACACCAAAATCAACAAAATCCGACTTGATTTGACCGAAATACAGACCCCTGAAAATTGAACAACCACGGGGGCGAAAAACCAAAAGGACGAGAAAGTATACAAATGATAGCTCATTCGAAAGAGCACGTCAAGCTGAGTCGAATGACACCAAAATCGACGTGATCCGACTTGATTTGACAAAGATATGACATAAATCATTGACTCCGGTAGGTCTAAATAATGTCATAACTTTGTCAAATCTTGTCCGATTCGTTGATTTCAATGTCATTCGACTCAGCTCGACGAGCTCTTTCGAATGAGCTTTCATTTGATTAAATTTTTTTAATTTCAATAAATCGCCCCTGTGGTTGTTCAATTTTCAGGGGTCTGTATTTCGGTCAAATCAAGTCGGATTTTGTTGATTTTGGTGTCATTCGACACAGCTCGATGGGTTCTACAATTGTTGTTCAGACTGACCATTTTTACATATTTTTCGAAAAAAACTGACTGGGGGAGGGAAACTAAATAAGTACCGAAATCAACACCTATGTCGACCTTACCTATGTAATAATCAAGAAAATTCTTTGGCAATGCAATATCATCTCTTGCGAATCTTACATTGCGCAATGGTCTGATGCTCTAAACAAAAAAAATTTTTGCAAAATAGATATGGCACCAGGAAAAAATTGTGTTGCATATAGGGTTATTGTTTTTTCTGTGCATGCAGACACATGTTACCTAGGATGCAACTAACTCCTGGCAAGCTTTGATCACACTGCTACACCCCACTTCTAACTGTGCATTAGATGCAGCATAAGAAATTCTTATAAAATCTTTCATGAAAATGTAACATAAATTAGAATATATGGAACAAAAAGAAAAACAAAAATTGGAAAATAACATCAAAAGTACGAGGAAAAGTAGAAAAAAGGCAGTTGTTATGAGTTCGTCATACAATAAAAATCAACTTTCAAAAAATTTTTACAAAGTTAAAATAAAAAATATACTAAAAATAAGTATAAATTTATAACAAAAATTGCTCTAAATTGAAGAAAAGTTTTCTAAATGTTTCTAAACTTGTTTACGTTTAATTTTAAAAAAAGTTTTATGCTCCTCCTTATTTTTTCTCTTTTTTTAAAATTTTGTGTCAGAATAATGGGCTGTATACGATTAATGTGCATTTGGATTTAAATAGATGAATGGGATCAATTGGCAGATAGTTTGTTTATTGTTTTCAAGTAAAATTTTTGTGTAAAGTTACGGAAAAACAACTTTTTCTCTTTTATTTGTTTACGGCTTCAATTAATTTATTAAAAAATCTGCCTGCGTTCAATTGCTAGATGCGCTGCATACAGTGATTCGGGGGTTCCAGTTCCGGAACTGGAACCGTAAATGACCGCAACCGGTTTGGAACTGGAACCGTGGAACTGGTTAAAGTCTACAACGATTTAGAACTGGAACCGTGGAAACGATAGGTGCCTGGATTCGGTTTAGAACAGTTTCCGGAACGGTTCCAAAGATACAGCACTAATGATGGGTGAAAAAAAAAGAAATTAACAAAGAAGAGACGGGTAAAATTGAGACGAGTAAAAAAGATTTTCTTTACTTTTTATTTGAGAAGGATGTGTGGTTGACTGGACAGTGTGTTGGGTTCGTAGATTTGAGGATTTATCTGGGTATTAAGTTCGAACAGATCTTAATGAATGACTAAGTAATTGTTTTTCTTTCGGAAATAAATTATTATAAACTTAATTTTAACAAAAAAGTTTGTCATATTTTTAAAAAGATGAATTCTATGTGCTATGACTTCCAAAATTTTCGTCTGCGGCGCAAAAAAATCCACGCAAAAATAAATCCTAATCCATCCCAAAACCAGCTTAATCCACTAATAGTAGCCCTCTTAATCCTCTGATATCACTCGATATCCCCCATAATCTACCCTAATCTCCCAATGAAAAATAATTCTTGTAACCTTCGAGTATTTAACATGTCTGGCTTGGCAACTAAAGGAATAATGAATCGCACTGAGGAGAAACTTTTAAATGCAAAGTTATTAGTACATCTTATTAGTTCACTTTATTATATTATGTGTTTATTTATGAGAATTGGTAAATTTTCAATAAGATTGTTAAAAAAATTTTGGAACCGGAATCAGTTTGGAACTGTGTCCAGAAGTGGAGCCTGGCATAATTATGGACATATGGACTGGCATAATTAAAAAAGCTGTTCCAGACCAGGAACCTGAACCGGCCACATTTTGGAATCCCCGCATCACTGATTATACATTTACCATATTGTTAAATAAATAATTAAAAAAACTAACTTGGAAAAATGTAGTAAATGCTATTTAAATAAATGGTGTAAAACTTTTTTAAAAGTAAAAAATTTAGAACATAAATTTAGAAAAATAACAAAAATATTTTTTAGTTTTCTAAACTAAAAATGACTTTCACCAAGCTGTATTTCATTACATTTAGTTTTTACTATTATTCTTGACCTTTAAAAATCTTTTCTTTTTTGTTTTCATTTTTTATTTGTTGTTTATATTGGTTGATTTTTTTAGTGATCCTTTTTGTTTAGCTCCGCCCTTTTTCTCTTGCTAACATTTTCTTTTGCAACGCCCAAATTTTTGCGTCGAAAAACGAACAGACAGACAAATTTTAATTCTAAATTTATGTATATACAGTGAGGTGGAAAAGTTTGGAACATTCTCTTTTAAATTGCTTAATCAATAAAATTTCATTCAGAAAATACGTTCTATATAGCAATCGAAAGCTCTATTCGTATCTCAGTTGACATATTTCTGCATTTTTCATGAAAATGAAAATTGGCCGAGATATCCGGTTTAAGCCGGATATCCCAAATACTATATCCGCGGAAAAATTTTTCGGAAAATATTTGTAAATGGAATATGATAAAGCATATTTTTGTGAGTATTTACCACAAAACAGCTTAGAAATATCTTTTTCCGGAACGAAGATATGATTTTTTGAAAATGGCATTTTTCCCTTAAAAATTGAATTTTTTGCAAAAATAGGCGAAAAATGCCATTTTCAAAAAATCATATCTCCGTTCCGAAAAAAGATATTTATAAGCGGTTTTGTGGTAATACTCATAAAAATATGCTTTATCAAATGGGTTTGTTAAATTTTTTCCGAAAAATTTTTCCGCGGATATAGGATTTGGGATATCCGGCTTAATCCGGATATCTCGGCCAATTTTCATTTTCACGAAAAATGCAGAAATATGTCAACTGAGATACGAATAGAGCTTTCGATTGCTATATAGAACGTATATTTTGAATGAAATTTTATTGATTAAGCAATTTAAAAGAGAATGTTCCAAACTTTTGCACCTCACCTCACTGTATATAGGATTATAAAACTGGATAAACCTTTCGGACTTAACTTTACGGATCAGAATTTTGTGGATTTAAGATTTGTTGAGCAGAAATTTGCGGACCAACAATCGAGTCTCTTGAACAAGGGAATTGCAAAAATTTAAGTCTGCGGTACACTTCACTTATAGGAGGCTTTTAATGCTAGACGGATATAAACGTGTGAGGTGTCATTCGACTTAGCTCAAAGAGTTGAATCGAACAATGGGCGGGAGAAGTCGATCCGATACATAGGGACCGAATAATAAGTTGAAATAATCGAGTCTAGTGGAATAATAAATGCTTTTTTTTTAATTTAAGAAACATGAATATTACCAAAATTTGAGAAAAATCTAGTTCTTTTTTATGATTATTTATCGTTATTCGAAGCTATAAGTTGACATAGCTGATTATTTTTAATAATAGGTCTGATCTGATACCAAAATTTAAAAAATAAATAAAATTGAATAGTTGACTAATTTTATCCAAAATTACATTTAAAATGTTTCATACAAAAGTATTTAATAAAGAAAATTAACCCAATATATTTGTTTAATTAAATTATAGATTTACAGAATATTTAAAGTTTTCCCTCATCATTAATTAATTACCAAAAGCAATTTATAATTAACATTTTTGATAAGTAATATAAGCTGGTACCCATCCAGCATTTGGATTTGATTCTAAATATTTAAATGCTGCTTCAGATAAATCAAGTTGATTATGAGCTAACCAAGATGTTTCATCCATCAATGGAAGGATAAGACTGAAAAAAAGAATTTTTTTATTTCAAATTTAAATAATATTTTTTAAATTTTACGTCTTTCCATTGGCTTCAATTTTTGTACAAATGCCAATACAAACTTTATCATTACGAATATATTGTTTAGGGTTGAATTTAGCTGGCACCCAATTTTTTCCTAGAGGATCAGGAATAATTAATTCGCTTGAAAAGCCAGCATGATATTTCTTTAAAGAAAAAAAAATTAATAATTTTTTCGAAAATAATTAAAATTTAAAATTACTAACTTTTCTAAATCTAAAGGCTAGTTAATTATTTTTGGATATATTATAGCTCTAAGTCTAAGCTTTCATTTAAGCTAAGAATAATTAATATAGGTAACCGTTTTTGTAATAATTTTTTAATTTAATTTAATTTAAATAATTAAAAAAACAAACATAAAGAGTTCCAAGTCCACATTCTCCACCAGAATTAGAAGCACGAGGTCCAAAAGGATGAAAAGAGAAATTTCCAAAATAGCGTATATTTAAAAATTTATCAATAACTCCAATAGCTTTATTATAATTCAAGCCAGTCTGTTCTGGTGTATAAAGAGGTGGAATAACTAAGACATTTTTATCGCTTGAAGAAGAGCCTGGATGTCCACTTGGTTGTCCACTTTGTTTTACACTTGGTTGACTCCCTGGACTCCTTGGAAGACCAAATTTACAATTAGCTTCATTAAATAAATTTAATAAAATGAGGAAAATAGAAATAAGAAGAAATGAATTAATTAAATTTTTGAACATTTTTAATTAATATTTTTATTTAAATTTAATAAATTTAAATTTAATTTAATTGATATGTCTAGTTGAAGTTTAAGCAGTTTATATATTTAAAAAATTTTTTTTAATTTAAAGATTAAAAATCAATCTAATCTTTGTTTATTTATGGGAAAATTTATCTAACATAAAAAAATTTTAGTCGAAATTTTTTTTTGAATTTTGAAAATTTCCGTCGAAATTTTTATTAATAAATCAACTAAACAAATATAAAAAAATTAAATAAAACGTTAAAAATAATTTTATGTGCGTTGGCAATTTTAATATTAGTTAACAAATTTTAATAATTTTCGACTGAAATTTTTTATTAGATAAATTTTTACATAATCAAAAATTAAATAAACAAAGATTAGATTGATTTTTAATCTTTAAATTAAAAAAAATTTTTTAAATACCGTATTTACTCTAATTGAATGACTCCTCTATTTGAATGACCCCCCTAATTGAATGACCCATTTTTGAGGCTATTGAAAAATAAAATGACCCCCTCTATTTGAATGACCCCCCTAATTGAATGACCCTTTTAGAGGTGAAAAAATAAATCATAATTTTTAGCAATTTTTTCTTAAGTATATCCTTAATTATTATTAAAGAATGGATTCTTTTTATAATATTGACGATAAAATCAACGTATAAACATTATCAGATGGAGAAGGTCCTTAGGTAATCCTTAAGATCATTGGTCCCTAGAAAAAAATTAGTAAAAAATGCTCCTTCGGTATTTTTGAGGCTTGCCATTAAGTAATCGAGTGTGCTGATTCCGAATCTCAACTTAACATTTATTTATTTCGGATTCCGTACCCGAATTCGATCAAGTTGAATTTGGGGTAAAAATTCAAAATTAGATGTTTAGGGTTTATCGTTTGAGAATAGGGTTGCCGATTTATCGTTGAGAATAGGGTTGCCGGCCTGGTCCGAAAGACCGAGTTGAGCATCGAATTTTGGCCCGATAAAGACTCGGTCAGGCCGGCCCTATAAAAACGAGGCCCAAAAAATGACTCGAACGTTGGCCCGACTCGAAAACGGCAACCCTATTTAAGAATGGATACATTAGTAACTCGTCAATAGTTTAATTAATGGAATAATTTCAATAAATTTACTTAAAAATTTACAAATTTTTGATAAAATTTAAAATAATTGGGGTACTTTATTAATATCCCACCCCCTACTCCTATTTGAGTGTCTTTTGTTAATATCACACTCAAATTCCACGATCTCACGAATAAGTGGGATCTTGGAAAGTTCCCAATTGTGTCAGAAATTTTGATTTTGTTGTCTTAACTTAATAAAAATTTGGGTGTTTAGCCTCGCAGACAAAAATTACTTGAAATCTATAGTGATACTGGGAGGAAAATTTACAATTCAAATTATAAATTTAGAATTTTATAAAAAAAGTAGGTCTATCCTTAATTTTTAACCTATGAAAAATAGAATGACCCCCTCTATTTGAATGACCTCTCTAATTGAATGACAAATTTCTGGGGTATTGAAAAATAGAATGACTGTCATTCAATTAGAATAAATACGGTATATAAACTGCTTAAACTTCAACTAGACATATCAATTAAATTAAATTTAAATTTATTAAATTTAAATAAAAATATTAATTAAAAATGTTCAAAAATTTAATTAATTCAATTTTTCTTATTTCTATTTTCCTCATTTTATTAAATTTATTTAATGAAGCTAATTGTAAATTTGGTCTTCCAGGGAGTCCGAGGAGTCAACCAAGTGGACAACCAAGTGTAAAACCAAGTGTAAAACAAAGTGGACAACCAAGTGGACATCCAGGCTCTTCTTCAAGCGATAAAAATGTCTTAGTTATTCCACCTCTTTATACACCAGAACAGACTGGCTTAAATTATGATAAAGCTGTTGGAGTTATTAATAACTTTTTAAATATACGCTATTTTGGAAATTTCTCTTTTCATCCTTTTGGACCTCGTGCTTCTAATTCTGGTGGAGAATGTGGACTTGGAACTCTTTATGTTTGTTTTTTTAATTATTTTTTAAATTAAATTAAATTAAAAAATTATTACAAAAACGGTTACCTATATTAATTATTCTTAGCTTAAATGAAAGCTTAGACTTAGAGCTATAATATATCCAAAAATAATTAACTAGCCTTTAAATTTAGAAAAGTTGGAAATTTTAAATTTTAATTATTTTCGAAAAAATTATTAATTTTTTTCTTAAAAGAAATATCATGCTGGCTTTTCAAGCGAATTAATTATTCCTGATCCTCTAGGAAAAAATTGGGTGCCAGCTAAATTCAACCCTAAACAATATATTCGTAATGATAAAGTATGTATTGGCATTTGTGCAAAAATTGAAGCTAATGGAAAAACGTAAAATTTAAAAAATATTATTTAAATTTGAAATAAAAAAATTCTTTTTTTCAGTCTTATCCTTCCATTGATGGATGAAACATCTTGGTTAGCTCATAATCAACTTGATTTATCTGAAGCAGCATTTAAATACTTAGAATCAAATCCAAATGCTGGATGGGTACCAGCTTATATTACTTATCAAAAATGTTAATTATAAATTGCTTTTGGTAATTAATTAATGATGAGGGAAAACTTTAAATATTCTGTAAATCTATAATTTAATTAAACAAATATATTGGGTTAATTTTCTTTATTAAATACTTTTGTATGAAACATTTTAAATGTAATTTTAGATAAAATTAGTCAACTATTTAATTTTATTTATTTTTTAAATTTTGGTATCAGATCAGCCCAAATATTAAAAATAATCAGCTTTTAAAGCTTTCGAATGATGTTTGTTATAAAAAAATTTTACAATTTTTTTTTGTAAAATAATATATATTTATTTTTTTATTTTTTGTTATAAAAAAATAAAATTTTACACAATTTAAGGTAAACAAACACCAATAAATTTAAAGATTAATTAAAGTCTTTTTAGTGTTTAAAGCATTGTTGAATCTTTAAGGGCTTTTTCAGTATTGCACAAATCCTTGTCATTACAATTTATACATTCTTTGTATTCTGAAGGGCACAAGCCACAATTTTGCTCCACTTAAATTTTAAAATAAAATTACAGAGAAATTTTAAATACTTTCTATACACCCTCAAGCAGATTTTATCTTTTTATTGGTAATTAATGCTCAAATAAATCTAGTTAATTATTGTTTAAAACCTCGCCTGTAATCCACCTCGAAGATCTCACGGACCGATTTTAGTGTCATTCGTCTCAGCTCAGCTCGATGATGTCATCTAACTTAGCTCTATCTTATACAAAAAATTGACCTCAACTCAATTGATTGATGGTTGAGAGGGAAAAAGAGTAAAAGAATAATGATGGAAAAGGAAGAAAAGGGCGTGGCTAAAAAAATCGCACCTAAACCATATAAGTTCCAATAATTTTTTTAACGGATAATTATTTTTTAATCATCTAACTGGAGCAAGAAATTATTGAGAGTGAGCAAGGAGAAGGTTAATTTTTATTCGAGCATTAATTATTCGAGTTAATTATTAATTATTATTATTACAGTTAATTATTCGAGCATATTTGATAGATATTTAAGAGAGAAAAATAGAGAATATGTACATATATTTGATTCCCTATTTAGTATAATGACGGGTTAAGGAGAATTTTTCATTATACACGGGGGGCAATGGTGAATTAAAATGTCAAGTTCGTCCCTCGGGGACAGTATCAGTTTGACAAATACAGCATTATAGGAACACTATCAAGTTAGAACCAAAATAAATACCATCTTGTCAGACTAAAATATTTTTGAGGAAAAAGAAAAGAAACAAAAATTCGAATTATTACCTCTCCCAAATTTATCCTTAGCAACATAGCAATGAGTATACATAGGGTGACATTTTTTCGATTTTTTCTTATAAAGCTTAGTTTTAGGAATATTGTAGTTACACTTTATAGTCGGAAGTATATTCTTGTCATTGCAATATGGGGTATTACAAGTCGCGCATTTTTCCAAGTGAGAAGGGCAACTACCACAGCCTTGCACAAAGCCTATAAATAAATGTATCAAAATGTCTAATAAGGTCGTAATACAGTATAAGATACACGTCAATTTAAAATACGTTAATTCAAATCTAAATGGCTATTGAGTTTATATGTACCAGAGGTATCGGAATTCCGATTTCCGACACCTCTGACTGTTCCGACCCGCCTCTGATATGTACCCCTCATTATATGACGAAATTTTCGGTCACATGGGGAACGGCTATTGAACCTATTGAGGAACGATATTTAAGCTTTTTCATTCCAATATAAATATTTACCCATTTCATTCGCGTCAACTCCAATAAAACACGATTCTTCACAAACCCTCCTCCCTTTGGTTGGTGTCCACTTTTTGACTTCCTTCTCCCAACAAAACCTTTGTTTCTCAAAATATGTATCAGCGTTACAAGCCGGACTGTTGCTACATTCTGCACATTGCATTTTGGACATATCAAGATTTTTAAATTTATTTAGGAAAGTTGTTTCCTTAGTTCTGATGTATGGAGACAAATCGAGTATATCAGAAGGACATTTTCCACAATCATAGTGGTACTGTTGAATTTTCTTGTCTTAAATTTATTTTTGTAGAAATTTTTATTATAAGTTTTCATCCTTTAATCGAGAATGAAACTCGATTTAAGTAAATGCGCAAAGGCTGGGTCAAGAAAGATGAATCTGGATCCTGTGGGAGGCAGAAGAGATAAAATGATATTCTTCGGACTCGTAAGATATGATTGGATAAATAATTTTACTTTAGCATATTTTTAATCCGATACTAGAATATCAGTCTTAATCTAAGAAATAAAACACCTCCAATTTTCTCCTCAATTTTAGCAATATAACATATAGATTCACTACATTCTTTATAACTAGCCATAAATCCAAAGCAATAAAATGGCAGTTCATTGTCATTATTGCAACGATGAGTAAGGCATTCCTTACAAGTGAAAAAAGGACATATTCCACAACCTTTTTTGACTTTAATTTTAAAAAAGGATTATTTATTTAATTATTTAAATTTATTCAAAACCCCCGTTTGTTGGAGTTCTCCATAAATAGCAAGGAGCATCAAAAGCAGTTTTACATATCCCATCATTATCGGCCAAGCAATGTTTGTATACTTTACTTTCCTCGTTGCAGTAAACTTCTTTGCATTCTTGACATTCTGTTGTGTCATTTGTTAGACAAGATCCACATCCTTGTGTTACTGTAAAAATACGTGAGATTGTTTGGGGGTGGGTTTTGTTATCACAAGAGTTTTTTATAACTTAAAGCCCTATTCTGGCTTTTGTCTCAGATAAAGGATCGGCAATTAAACCAAACTGTCCGGATAACTAGTTTTATATTTCATTTTTTGTATATCCGAATTTGCCAACTGTGGTCATTTTAAATTCAGGAAAACTGATGGTGATTCGGATTCAAAAAGATGAGTGAGGGGTTTATTGGTTCCGGTCAGATATCCTAAGCTTTCCTATAATTTATAGCCATACTATGTAGTAACTATTTCTGTTCCTATTTAAATTTAGCAACTTCATTTAAAAAACTACCATATCCTGTTAAATTATTTCTTGATACAAAACATTGCTCCTCGCATACACCAGCCCCCTTTTGAACCATCGAGTCATTAAGTGACCTCTCCAAACAAAACAACTTCTCCTCTATAAATTTTTCCGTGTTGCATAATATCCCATCGTTGCAGTCTGCACATTGGAATTCATCATTATAATTTTCTTTTAATCCTTCCCCAAGTAGGTCATCTAATGTGCCGATTAACGTTGAACGTGTTTTTGGACATTTTCCACAATTTTGATAATATTCATTTTTATTATCTGAAAATTATTTTATTGTATTCCTTATTGTGAGTATTAAAGGTAGGGATTGTGTTTCTACAGAGATTTTCTGCAGGAATTTTTGCTTGTAGTATAGTATACACTTCTGTCTCCGTCATAGCATTAACGAGTAAATTTAAAATTAGCTGTGGGTCGTGGGTCACAAAAATGTCCAAAACTTAGGATTATTTTAAGAATGAAGCTGGAGTCTAAAATTGGGAAAGATCGAGACTAGTATAAAGGTTTGGATATTTGATCCGGATATCCGGAAATTTTCGGTTCAGATCCAGTATTTTCAATTTCCATTCCCTCCCCCCATTTATTACCTTTTTTATTCCTTAATTTCAAAATGTAGCAGTCAGGATCGCTACATTCACTAACACCATTAGTTCCTTGATTACTATAACAATAGTAAGGGGTATCCTTCCAATCATTACAAAGATGGGTTAAGCATTTCCTGCAAGCTTTAGTTTCACAGTTTCCACAGCCTTTCTTTGCTTTAATTTCTCAGAATTATTTTTAAATATAGAAGATTATTTTACTTTCGTTTATCGAAATTCTTTCCATATGACAGGGGATGTCAAAATCTGTTTTACAAATTTCTTTTTCATTTATCCAGCAATGTTTGGGAACAAGTCGTTCCTCGTTGCAATACTTTTCTGTGCAAGTTTTACAGTCAAGTTTAGGGTCTTCACATTCACCGCAGCCAAAATTTACTTAAAAAATTTAAGGGTTTAATTAATTACACTCAAACAAGATAACCCCTTATAACCAATTTCCAACCCCTTAGTTTTCAGCCAGGGATGTCTCGGGTTACCCGAAACCCGAAACCCGGACTTTTTTTTCGACCCGAAACCCGACCCGAGAAATTTTCGAAAACCCGACCCGAAACCCGACATTTTCCTTGGAATTTTATTACAAAAAGGGAAGATTTTTGGCTCTTTGGCCTTCCAAAATTCCTAAAATTTTCGCCTGCGGCGCTGGAAAATGAAGAAATCTAGTGGGTTGGTCTTCCAAATTTCCGAAAATTTTCGCCTGCGGCGCTGGAAAATGAAGAAATCTAGTGGGTTGGTCTTCCAAATTTCCGAAAATTTTCGCCTGCGGCGCTGGAAAATGAAGAAATCTAGTGGGTTGGTCTTCCAAATTTCCGAAAATTTTCGCCTGCGGCGCTGGAAAATGAAGAAATCTAGTGGGTTGGTCTTCCGAATTTCCGAAAATTTTCGCCTGCGGCGCTAAGAAATGTTGCCGAATTTGGGCACGATTTTTAAGGATCATGATGTTTTGTGGAGGTATCTATGGGAGGTACCTTCGGTGGAAGGAGGTATCTTCGGGGGAAGATAAAAAAAATCGAAAATTAAAAAATGTGGGCGTGATATCGCGTGGGACGTTTTCCGTTGGGATTTTTAGCATAAAAAGAAGAATTCTGGCATCATGGCCTTCCGAAATTTGCAAAATACAGAGTAATTTTGCCGTGATGTCGAAGGAGCAAGAGTGGATGAAGGGTGATATCGGGGGATTTACTTGGATTAAGGTGGATTCAGGGAGATATCGGAGGGTTTAGAGGTGTATCTGGGATTTCAAGGTATTTGCAGAGGGTCTCGGAGGTTTAAGGTATAAATCATGGATTAGACATCTTCACCAGATACTTTTAAATGCCTTTATATCCCTTTTAATCCCCAAATCCCCTGATATTACTCTTAATCCATCCAAATCCATTTAATCCCTGTCTCTTTTTATATCACTTATATATTATCTTATTAAGCCCGCAAATCACTAATATCCCCAACCTCTCCGAAAAATTTGGCTTCATGTTCAAATTTTTAACTGACCCGACCCGAAACCCGACCCGAGACCCGAAACCCGGACTTTTTTTCGACCCGAAACCCGAAACCCGATCCGAAGAAAATTTTGAAAACCCGACCCGAAACCCGACCCGACTTTTTTCTCAACCCGAGACATCCCTGTTTTCAGCTTTATCTCGATTTTCATAAGATTTAGTTAAATACGAAACTAGTCAAAAAATAGAGATTTCCAGGACTTTTCATACCGTAATCCAAATTAGGTAGTATTTCTGTAACAGATTATTGGGGTCCGACTTACTGTGAGATAACTTTTACGGGAATGCGAGAGGTCGTTTGAGAGAGCCCTTGGGTGAGAAGCTTCCATCTTTGTCGATGCACCACCGTCCCTTATCACTTGGATAAACTCTATCCGACCCATTTATTAAAAATATATTTTATTCTTACACTGCCCATTAATTGAATCACGAGATACAAAGCATTGACTCGTGCAAACTCTTGCCCCTTTTGCCATTCCCTTTTTGTCAGTATTTTTTGAAACTTCCCAACAAAACAATTGTTCTTCAAAGAATTTTGGTGTATTACAAAACGGGCTGTTTTTGCATTCTGCACATTGAATACCGTCGAAGGATTGGTTAGAGGAAGATTGTGGACATTTTCCGCAGTTATAAACAAAGGAACCTTGGTTGTTATCTTACAATAGAAAGATTAGCTTTTTAGGTTTTAGTTTGCTAACTTACCTATTAGTCTATAACTTACTAGTCTATAATATTTTTATGCAATTACATATTTTTTCCAAACTCTTATTAGTTTTCAAATTTATCCCGATTCAGAAATGATTTCATTATAGGATTTTCGAGAAATTTGATGTTAATATTGCGTTATTTAGGGCCGGGAAAACGCCGATTATCTAGTTAGTTAGTTTGATAATTGAATTTATTTGATGCTAGTACAACTACTGAATCTAGTTTCCTACATACATGTCTGATCTAACTAAACACTAAATCTTCCACTACCTTTCGAAATAAAACAATCAGGTTCAGGGCATTCCTTGTCTCCATCAACGCTTTTACAAAAATAAGGAAATTCTTTCTCAGAATTACAACGATTATCTTCGCATTGTTTACATGTAGAAGGGCTTGAACATTTCCCACAGCCTTTGTTAACTTAAAAAAAATTTTTTCAATAAAAAAAATTCAAAACTTTGATTAATCAAAGTTCTCTCAGTAAAGCAAGGAGTATCATATTCAGTTTTGCATATTTCCTTATCATTTATCCAGCAATGTTTGGGAACAAGTCGTTCCTCATTACAGTACCGTTCTTTGCAATTTACACAGTCTTTATTTTTAGAATTTAATGGACAAATGCCACAGCCTTGAGTTACTGAAAATTTATAATATTTAAAGTTATCATTTATCGATACTAAAGGTCGTAGCGAGGCAAGTCTTAGACAAAAACCTCAGTTATAGGGATTTCGATTAATTTTTAATGATCTCACTCGATCTCTCTTTGCGATTTTCTCGAATGTTCGAGGTCGTGGTTTGGGGTGTTTTTCGTGTTAGGGGTCCAACCACAAAGCCAGATTCTTTTTGATACTTTTTAGTTTCAAACCTTTCCCATCTTCATCTCTAGCTACAAAACATTGACTTTCACAATTTCTCAAATCACTAATTGGTTTTGTCATTTCAATAGTCTTATTCCAACAAAACAAGGCATTATTGTAAAAATCAACAGTATTACAAAAAGGACTATTGTTGCATTTTGCACATTTAAATGGATGGTTTTGGATATCTGGGCAATTTCCACAATTCCAATCATAATTACCTATATTAGTAATTAATAAATCGACGTTTAATAAAAGTTTATTGAAGAGAACTGATACCCTCGTTCAAAAAATATAGTGTTCTAAGATTTTGGCTCATGAAGGCCCGATATTTTAACATTTCTTGGAAGTTTGGACGGCTGATAGTTACACATTTATCATGGATTATTATTATATCTCATATGTGACTTAAATTCGCTCGCAGTGGGTGTTGTTTTATTGAACGGGTGTTAGAATAAAACCATCTCGGAGGGACCCAAACCAGACCTTGATCAGCCACTTTCATTCAAATAATGGGTATATCTAGCTTATGACATTTTAGGTTTTTAGCGTATACCTTTATCCATTTCCTCTAAATTAGCAATATAACAGCTCGAATTCTTGCAAATATTATCAGAACCAGTTTTCCTCCTGCAAAAATAATCATAATCTTTTTCATTATTGCAGCGATGTGTGTAGCATTTGTTGCATGTCGAAGAAGCACAATGGCCACAACCTTTTTTTACTTAAATAATTGTATTTATTCTTAGAAATTTAATTAATTAAAGACGTTTATTATCCTCTGTCCTCTCCGTAAAACAATTGCTAGTAGATGGAGTTTTACATATTTCCTTATCGTTTAACCAGCAATGCATATCAACATGTTTTTCTTCGTTACAATATTTTTCGTTACAGGTAAAACAATCAGTTGTACTGACATTTTTAGGGCATATCCCACAACCTTGTTCTACTAAAAAATTTTTGAATGAATTGAGCGTATCATGAAGGCATTAGTAGAGTATTTATTAAAGTTTGTAAAAATTTGTTTGAAGAAAGCCAATGCCTTTTTCTGAGACTTTATATGTAAGCTAAAAGGAGTCATCTAAATGCTTCCATTTTAAGTGGAAAGACCGATATCACCTTAATCTTTAGATATCTCGAGTTCCTACTTAATCCACAGGTTAAGCATGCAGATTAAATCAAAATAAAATGATGTGTTTATCGAAATACAGTAGGTTCAGTATCAATAAGCATTGAGTGTGTGGGGTTTCAGTGAATTAAGGCTGTCTTATTGGACTACATTAAAGCAAAAATTGACCACTTACCAGGGCGCTCCGACTCGGGCACAGTGATCCATTTGCACAGTAAGACATTTGCACAGAGGGCATCTGCACAGAGGACAATTGCACAGTAATTTGTGGTTAAGTGGATTTGTGTTAGACTTTCTAATAAGTTTTTTAATAATAAAATGGTTTTTCTTAAATTTTTTATTTATCTGCTATTTAAATGTAAAGATATAGCTAATTCATAAGTTTGTGCAGTAGGGATCCCGAAAATTGAAAAACAATAGAGGAGACCAGGCTGTTTTTTGGGGTAAAAAAATTCGAATATGCAAATTATGCTCATTCGAAAGAGCTCTTCAAGGTGAGTCGACTGACACCAAAATCATCTTGATTGGATGATTCTGAACGGAGTTATGACCTATTTTTTTGTTGATCTGCTATTTAATTGCGTTTATTTGGAGAGTTTCGCGAATAAACAGGTCGTTTTGCGAATAAATGGGCAGGTCGACTGCGAATAAACAACACTTTACTGTGCAATTGTCCTCTGTGCAATTGTCTTACTGTGCAAATGGATCACTGTGCCCGAGTCGTGTCACCCTTACCAGGCGTTTAACCCGAGTCTAACATTAAAAGTAAATCGAGTGTGTGAAGGGATAATATTTAGTACTCTCTAAAATTACTAAAAACAAACATTTTCCATCAAAATGTCTATGAACATAACATTTCTGGTTGCACTGTTTAATACCCTTTTTTGGCTCAATATCTTCTTTAACTTTATTAAAACAAAACAAAGTTTTGTCAAATAAATCTTTTGAGTTGCAAAGAGGCCTGTTACATTTAGCAAAGGGTGTATCATTAAATTCTTTTGGTAAATCTCCACAGCCTTGTTCAACTATAAATTGATACTTTATAATCGAAAAAATTTCTGTGTCATTTGTACGAGTGGACCTTTTAAGGGACATACAATTGAATATTGGAGAAACAACGTAAAAAATAGAACAGAGATGAGTTATCGAACAAACTCCCAGTTAGTGAGATTGATTATCTTCCAACCTCCTAGTTTAGTCACTAGAACCTGAAACTAGAGACCTTAAGGTTTAGAAATTAGGTCAGGTTCCATCACTAGCTAAGTGCCAAATCTATTTAACTACCTTTATTATCAAAGTCTGAAGCAATATAGCAATTTAAACTAAATTTGTGCTTATCACATTGCTCAACAAAATTTTCTTTGCCCCAGCAATAATTAACTTGTTTAAAGAACTTTTCTGTATTGCAAAGGGTTGTGTTACATATTCGGCATGGAATGCTAGTTGAATTACATAGCCCACAGCCTTGTTTAGTATATTTTTTCAACGAGATTTCTTCTGTTTCTCCTTAAATGAAAATATTTTTCAAACAAATTATCACTCAGAACGGGGATGTAAGTACCTTTTAAAAGATCTGTAGAAATAAAACATGCTTTTTCAACACAAGGTCTAGAGCCTTCCATCTCTTTACCATTTTCTTCTCTTTCATAACAGAATACATTTTCTTCTAGTTTATTTCTAGAATTGCATTTGAAACCGCTACAATCAACACAAGATATGTTAATTTTATTTTCTTCACAAGACCCACAACCAGCATTTAAATCTAAAACTCAATTTATCGTTATGCCCAGGCTATTCAAACTATGACCTTTATCAATATAACAGTCAGGAGATGGACATTCCAACAAACTCTTTCCATCAGAATTTAGGCAATAATAGGGGAAATTTTTTCCATCATTACAACGATGTCCAGTACATGTTTTGCATGTTGGGGAAGAACAATTTCCACACCCCTTGTTTACTTTAAAACAAAAATACAAATCTTATTTAGTTATTTTACATTCATTTGACTCAATTCTCTCAGTAAAACAATTTTCATAATATCCAGTTGAACAAGTCGAACCATTATTAGTCCAACAATGTTTAATCCCAATCTCTTTAGCATTACAAAAATTTATTTTGCAACTTTTGCAATCGACATCTGTACAATTACCACAACCTTGTTCCACTACAATAAAAGGAACTATTCCTTTCTTAAACATAAAAAAACAAACATTTTCCATCCAAATAGCGTCTAGTAAAACATTCATTATCACATTGAATAACAGAACTTTTTGTTTCATTCAACTCATCTTTTCCTTTATTTAAACAAAATAGGCTTTCATCAAACAATTTTTTAGTATTGCAGAGGTGTAAATTTTGGCACTTTGCTGCACGTACATTTGATTCATTCCATGTTTTATTACCACATCCTTGTTCAACTAAAATATAAACTAAACTTCTTTCATAAAAATAAATCTTCTACCGCATAAGTCTACCGTAGACCTATAACTAGTCTTATGACAATCTAATATAGACATCGACACATGACTGAAAGTTAACTTCTTTTTGATTTAATTAATTGTTATATCTCAGAAATGTCAGATGGAATTAGCTTTGATTGTTTTCAGTTTCTCATAATGTTCTTTGTCTTAAAACTCTTAGGCTACGCCCGACTTTTTCACTACTGCTATGGCTCCCGGAGATTTGGGGAGTGGACACTTGGGGAGTAGACATTTGGGGAGTAGATAAATGGGGAGTGAGCGGACATTTGGGGAGTAGCCTAACGATAAAAATACAATAGAATATTAAGTTTTTCTTGCTTTTGTATTTAAAAAATTGATATAAGTTCACCGGAGGTAAAAGTTTGGGACGTGTCATATGTCATTCGATTAGTCTCGGCGAGCTGAGTGTTGTGTAGTGGTGACACTACTATAAAAGCCAATGTAAGCGTCAGTCTAATTGGATCATACTAGCCCGGCTAGTCCCTGATCTCCTTCGTCTGTTCCACCTCAATCCCTTCGTCCTACATTGTCATTTCTCTCTTGGATAAACTGTTAATCATTGCACGTCGACATTCGTATACCCTCGGACATAACAAGTGGCGCGGTCGACAACGGGCAGCTCGTCAACAAGAACATCTACTGGAGCGTCAACGGAACGACAACAGCTACAGTGGAGGCGAGTATTAAAAGAGAGTAGGCGAAGAGGAGAAAAATTGCTTGAAGCAATTATTGAAAAGGATTAATTGAATTGTGAGTGGACAGACGTCGTAGATTGTCGGCATTGAAAATTAAATTGTTAGTGCGTGCTGGACCTATGAATTGAAAGGTGAAATTCCTTAAATTGAAAGCTAAAATGCTTAAATTATTAGTCCTGAAGCACAACAAAAAACATAAAAGCCGACACAAATTTCCGAATTAAAGAAATTATTGAAAAAATAGCTACATTGAAAAGATTGTAAAAAATACTATTGTAGAAATTATTCGAGAAAATTATTGAAGAAAATAGTATTGGAAAAATTGTAGCATTCGGAAATTGCAAATAATAAAAAATTGTTGGCGTTCATATGCATGTAAGTCCAAAAAATTCCAAGAAAAAGAAAAATTATTCGAAATTGCAAATTGTAGAAATGGGAAAAAATTATTTGGCGTTCAGAGAATGTAAGTCCAAAAAATTGCAATTTCAAAATTCCATGAAAGAATTCAATTGTCACGAAACACTATGGAAAGTGTACGTGACATACTTCTGGACAAACAGCGACCAACAAGTGGAACATCAAAACAGGACGTGCAATTGGCTTGTTGGATCTTGTGTGCGCTGTCGAAATCTACTACCAGAAGAAAAAGAAGAAAATCAAAAGATGTGGATTAAGATGACAAACTGTGATATTTGTAAATTCTTGTAATGTAATTTAAATTTTGTTTTGCCCCCAAATTGTCATCCCACATGTTTTTATTGTTTTGTGAGTATTAGTAGAGACTGAGACGCTGTGGCTAAATTGTGAATTGTATTGATAGCTTTAAGCTATATTGAAAATGGTTATTAAAACCTCTAGTCAAAAGAGGAGGCATTGAAAATTGTGAAATTGAAAATTGTAATGCCTAAACAATCAACCTAAACCTTTCAAAGGGGAAGGTGTTGTGTAGTGGTGACACTACTATAAAAGCCAATGTAAGCGTCAGTCTAATTGGATCATACTAGCCCGGCTAGTCCCTGATCTCCTTCGTCTGTTCCACCTCAATCCCTTCGTCCTACATTGTCATTTCTCTCTTGGATAAACTGTTAATCATTGCACGTCGACATTCGTATACCCTCGGACATAACACTGAGTCGAACTCCAATTTTCGAAAAAAACTCCACTCCCAATTTTCGAAAAAAACCCCAACTCCCAATTCCAGGAAATGAAGTTGAACAAGTTTGAGTCGAGATATAGGGCTCGAAATGGTCAAATACTAAGTCCTTATAATTGGAAGGGGTGGGCTAGACCGATCTAAATATACAGATTCATCTCATGTAACTAAGTCCTTATAATTGGAAGGGGTAGGCTAGACCGATCTAAATATACAGATTGATCTCATGTAACTAAGTCCTTATAATTGGAAGGGGTGGGCTAGACCGATCTAAATATACAGATTGATCTCATGTAACTAGGTCCTTATAATTGGAAGGGGTGGGCTAGACCGATCTAAATATACAGATTCATCTCATGTAACTAGGTCCTTATAATTAGAAGGGGTGGGCTAGACCGATCTAAATATACAGATTCATCTCATGTAACTAGGTCCTTATAATTGGAAGGGGTGGGCTAGACCGATCTAAATATACAGATTCATCTCATGTAACTAAGTCCTTATAATTGGAAGGGGTGGGCTAGACCGATCTAAATATACAGATTGATCTCATGTAACTAGGTCCTTATAATTTGAAGGGGTGGGCTAGACCGATCTAAATATACAGATTGATCTCATGTATCTAGGTCCTTATAATTAGAAGGGGTGGGCTAGACCGATCTAAATATACAGATTCATCTCATGTAACTAAGTCCTTATAATTGGAAGGGGTGGGCTAGACCGATCTAAATATACAGATTGATCTCATGTAACTAGGTCCTTATAATTGGAAGGGGTGGGCTAGACCGATCTAAATATACAGATTCATCTCATGTAACTAGGTCCTTATAATTAGAAGGGGTGGGCTAGACCGATCTAAATATACAGATTCATCTCATGTAACTAGGTCCTTATAATTGGAAGGGGTGGGCTAGACCGATCTAAATATACAGATTCATCTCATGTAACTAAGTCCTTATAATTGGAAGGGGTGGGCTAGACCGATCTAAATATACAGATTCATCTCATGTAACTAAGTCCTTATAATTGGAAGGGGTGGGCTAGACCGATCTAAATATACAGATTCATCTCATGTAACTAAGTCCTTATAATTGGAAGGGGTGGGCTAGACCGATCTAAATATACAGATTCATCTCATGTAACTAAGTCGTTATAATTGGAAGGGGTGGGCTAGACCGATCTAAATATACAGATTCATCTCATGTAACTAAGTCCTTATAATTGGAAGGGGTGGGCTAGACCGATCTAAATATACAGATTCATCTCATGTAACTAAGTCCTTATAATTGGAAGGGGTGGGCTAGACCGATCTAAATATACAGATTCATCTCATGTAACTAAGTCCTTATAATTGGAAGGGGTGGGCTAGACCGATCTAAATATACAGATTCATCTCATGTAACTAAGTCCTTATAATTGGAAGGGGTGGGCTAGACCGATCTAAATATACAGATTCATCTCATGTAACTAAGTCCTTATAATTGGAAGGGGTGGGCTAGACCGATCTAAATATACAGATTCATCTCATGTAACTAAGTCCTTATAATTGTAAGGGGTGGGCTAGACCGATCTAAATATACAGATTCATCTCATGTAACTAAGTCCTTATAATTGTAAGGGGTGGGCTAGACCGATCTAAATATACAGATTCATCTCATGTAACTAAGTCCTTATAATTGGAAGGGGTGGGCTAGACCGATCTAAATATACAGATTCATCTCATGTAACTAAGTCCTTATAATTGGAAGGGGTGGGCTAGACCGATCTAAATATACAGATTCATCTCATGTAACTAAGTCCTTATAATTGGAAGGGGTGGGCTAGACCGATCTAAATATACAGATTCATCTCATGTAACTAAGTCCTTATAATTGGAAGGGGTGGGCTAGACCGATCTAAATATACAGATTCATCTCATGTAACTAAGTCCTTATAATTGGAAGGGGTGGGCTAGACCGATCTAAATATACAGATTCATCTCATGTAACTAAGTCCTTATAATTGGAAGGGGTGGGCTAGACCGATCTAAATATACAGATTCATCTCATGTAACTAAGTCCTTATAATTGGAAGGGGTGGGCTAGACCGATCTAAATATACAGATTCATCTCATGTAACTAAGTCCTTATAATTGGAAGGGGTGGGCTAGACCGATCTAAATATACAGATTCATCTCATGTAACTAAGTCCTTATAATTGGAAGGGGTGGGCTAGACCGATCTAAATATACAGATTCATCTCATGTAACTAAGTCCTTATAATTGGAAGGGGTGGGCTAGACCGATCTAAATATACAGATTCATCTCATGTAACTAAGTCCTTATAATTGGAAGGGGTGGGCTAGACCGATCTAAATATACAGATTCATCTCATGTAACTAAGTCCTTATAATTGGAAGGGGTGGGCTAGACCGATCTAAATATACAGATTGATCTCATGTAACTAGGTCCTTATAATTAGAAGGGGTGGGCTAGACCGATCTAAATATACAGATTCATCTCATGTAACTAAGTCCTTATAATTGGAAGGGGTGGGCTAGACCGATCTAAATATACAGATTCATCTCATGTAACTAAGTCCTTATAATTGGAAGGGGTGGGCTAGACCGATCTAAATATACAGATTCATCTCATGTAACTAAGTCCTTATAATTGGAAGGGGTGGACTAGACCGATCTAAATATACAGATTCATCTCATGTAACTAAGTCCTTATAATTGGAAGGGGTGGGCTAGACCGATCTAAATATACAGATTCATCTCATGTAACTAAGTCCTTATAATTGGAAGGGGTGGGCTAGACCGATCTAAATATACAGATTCATCTCATGTAACTAAGTCCTTATAATTGGAAGGGGTGGGCTAGACCGATCTAAATATACAGATTCATCTCATGTAACTAAGTCCTTATAATTGGAAGGGGTGGGCTAGACCGATCTAAATATACAGATTCATCTCATGTAACTAAGTCCTTATAATTGGAAGGGGTGGGCTAGACCGATCTAAATATACAGATTCATCTCATGTAACTAAGTCCTTATAATTGGAAGGGGTGGGCTAGACCGATCTAAATATACAGATTCATCTCATGTAACTAAGTCCTTATAATTGGAAGGGGTGGGCTAGACCGATCTAAATATACAGATTCATCTCATGTAACTAAGTCCTTATAATTGGAAGGGGTGGGCTAGACCGATCTAAATATACAGATTCATCTCATGTAACTAAGTCCTTATAATTGGAAGGGGTGGGCTAGACCGATCTAAATATACAGATTCATCTCATGTAACTAAGTCCTTATAATTGGAAGGGGTGGGCTAGACCGATCTAAATATACAGATTCATCTCATGTAACTAAGTCCTTATAATTGGAAGGGGTGGGCTAGACCGATCTAAATATACAGATTCATCTCATGTAACTAAGTCCTTATAATTGGAAGGGGTGGGCTAGACCGATCTAAATATACAGATTGATCTCATGTAACTAGGTCCTTATAATTAGAAGGGGTGGGCTAGACCGATCTAAATATACAGATTCATCTCATGTAACTAAGTCCTTATAATTGGAAGGGGTGGGCTAGACCGATCTAAATATACAGATTCATCTCATGTAACTAAGTCCTTATAATTGGAAGGGGTGGGCTAGACCGATCTAAATATACAGATTCATCTCATGTAACTAAGTCCTTATAATTGGAAGGGGTGGACTAGACCGATCTAAATATACAGATTCATCTCATGTAACTAAGTCCTTATAATTGGAAGGGGTGGGCTAGACCGATCTAAATATACAGATTCATCTCATGTAACTAAGTCCTTATAATTGGAAGGGGTGGGCTAGACCGATCTAAATATACAGATTCATCTCATGTAACTAAGTCCTTATAATTGTAAGGGGTGGGCTAGACCGATCTAAATATACAGATTCATCTCATGTAACTAAGTCCTTATAATTGGAAGGGGTGGGCTAGACCGATCTAAATATACAGATTCATCTCATGTAACTAAGTCCTTATAATTGGAAGGGGTGGGCTAGACCGATCTAAATATACAGATTGATCTCATGTAACTAAGTCCTTATAATTGGAAGGGGTGGGCTAGACCGATCTAAATATACAGATTCATCTCATGTAACTAAGTCCTTATAATTGGAAGGGGTGGGCTAGACCGATCTAAATATACAGATTCATCTCATGTAACTAAGTCCTTATAATTGGAAGGGGTGGGCTAGACCGATCTAAATATACAGATTCATCTCATGTAACTAAGTCCTTATAATTGGAAGGGGTGGGCTAGACCGATCTAAATATACAGATTGATCTCATGTAACTAAGTCCTTATAATTGGAAGGGGTGGGCTAGACCGATCTAAATATACAGATTCATCTCATGTAACTAAGTCCTTATAATTGGAAGGGGTGGGCTAGACCGATCTAAATATACAGATTCATCTCATGTAACTAAGTCCTTATAATTGGAAGGGGTGGGCTAGACCGATCTAAATATACAGATTGATCTCATGTAACTAGGTCCTTATAATTAGAAGGGGTGGGCTAGACCGATCTAAATATAAGATTCATCTCATGTAACTAAGTCCTTATAATTGGAAGGGGTGGGCTAGACCGATCTAAATATACAGATTCATCTCATGTAACTAAGTCCTTATAATTGGAAGGGGTGGGCTAGACCGATCTAAATATACAGATTCATCTCATGTAACTAAGTCCTTATAATTGGAAGGGGTGGGCTAGACCGATCTAAATATACAGATTCATCTCATGTAACTAAGTCCTTATAATTGGAAGGGGTGGACTAGACCGATCTAAATATACAGATTCATCTCATGTAACTAAGTCCTTATAATTGGAAGGGGTGGGCTAGACCGATCTAAATATACAGATTCATCTCATGTAACTAAGTCCTTATAATTGGAAGGGGTGGGCTAGACCGATCTAAATATACAGATTGATCTCATGTAACTAAGTCCTTATAATTGGAAGGGGTGGGCTAGACCGATCTAAATATACAGATTCATCTCATGTAACTAAGTCCTTATAATTGGAAGGGGTGGGCTAGACCGATCTAAATATACAGATTCATCTCATGTAACTAAGTCCTTATAATTGGAAGGGGTGGGCTAGACCGATCTAAATATACAGATTGATCTCATGTAACTAGGTCCTTATAATTAGAAGGGGTGGGCTAGACCGATCTAAATATAAGATTCATCTCATGTAACTAAGTCCTTATAATTGGAAGGGGTGGGCTAGACCGATCTAAATATACAGATTCATCTCATGTAACTAAGTCCTTATAATTGGAAGGGGTGGGCTAGACCGATCTAAATATACAGATTCATCTCATGTAACTAAGTCCTTATAATTGGAAGGGGTGGACTAGACCGATCTAAATATACAGATTCATCTCATGTAACTAAGTCCTTATAATTGGAAGGGGTGGGCTAGACCGATCTAAATATACAGATTCATCTCATGTAACTAAGTCCTTATAATTGGAAGGGGTGGGCTAGACCGATCTAAATATACAGATTCATCTCATGTAACTAAGTCCTTATAATTGTAAGGGGTGGGCTAGACCGATCTAAATATACAGATTCATCTCATGTAACTAAGTCCTTATAATTGGAAGGGGTGGGCTAGACCGATCTAAATATACAGATTCATCTCATGTAACTAAGTCCTTATAATTGGAAGGGGTGGGCTAGACCGATCTAAATATACAGATTCATCTCATGTAACTAAGTCCTTATAATTGGAAGGGGTGGGCTAGACCGATCTAAATATACAGATTCATCTCATGTAACTAAGTCCTTATAATTGGAAGGGGTGGGCTAGACCGATCTAAATATACAGATTCATCTCATGTAACTAAGTCCTTATAATTGGAAGGGGTGGGCTAGACCGATCTAAATATACAGATTCATCTCATGTAACTAAGTCCTTATAATTGGAAGGGGTGGGCTAGACCGATCTAAATATACAGATTCATCTCATGTAACTAAGTCCTTATAATTGGAAGGGGTGGGCTAGACCGATCTAAATATACAGATTCATCTCATGTAACTAAGTCCTTATAATTGGAAGGGGTGGGCTTCCAATTATAACAATCAACCTAAACCTTTCAAATGGAAGGTGTTGTGTAGTGGTGACACTACTATAAAAGCCAATGTAAGCGTCAGTCTAATTGGATCATACTAGCCCGGCTAGTCCCTGATCTCCTTCGTCTGTTCCACCTCAATCCCTTCGTCCTACATTGTCATTTCTCTCTTGGATAAACTGTTAATCATTGCACGTCGACATTCGTATACCCTCGGACATAACACTGAGTCGAACTCCAATTTTCGAAAAAAACTCCACTCCCAATTTTCGAAAAAAACCCCAACTCCCAATTTCAGGAAATGAAGTTGAACAAGTTTGAGTCGAGATATAGGGCTCGAAATGGTCAAATACTAAGTCCTTATAATTGGAAGGGGTGGGCTAGACCGATCTAAATATACAGATTCATCTCATGTAACTAAGTCCTTATAATTGGAAGGGGTAGGCTAGACCGATCTAAATATACAGATTGATCTCATGTAACTAGGTCCTTATAATTAGAAGGGGTGGGCTAGACCGATCAAATATACAGATTGATCTCATGTAACTAGGTCCTTATAATTTGAAGGGGTGGGCTAGACCGATCTAAATATACAGATTGATCTCATGTATCTAGGTCCTTATAATTAGAAGGGGTGGGCTAGACCGATCTAAATATACAGATTCATCTCATGTAACTAAGTCCTTATAATTGGAAGGGGTGGGCTAGACCGATCTAAATATACAGATTGATCTCATGTAACTAGGTCCTTATAATTGGAAGGGGTGGGCTAGACCGATCTAAATATACAGATTCATCTCATGTAACTAAGTCCTTATAATTGGAAGGGGTGGGCTAGACCGATCTAAATATACAGATTGATCTCATGTAACTAGGTCCTTATAATTAGAAGGGGTGGGCTAGACCGATCTAAATATACAGATTCATCTCATGTAACTAGGTCCTTATAATTGGAAGGGGTGGGCTAGACCGATCTAAATATACAGATTCATCTCATGTAACTAAGTCCTTATAATTGGAAGGGGTGGGCTAGACCGATCTAAATATACAGATTCATCTCATGTAACTAAGTCCTTATAATTGGAAGGGGTGGGCTAGACCGATCTAAATATACAGATTCATCTCATGTAACTAAGTCCTTATAATTGGAAGGGGTGGGCTAGACCGATCTAAATATACAGATTCATCTCATGTAACTAAGTCCTTATAATTGGAAGGGGTGGGCTAGACCGATCTAAATATACAGATTCATCTCATGTAACTAAGTCCTTATAATTGGAAGGGGTGGGCTAGACCGATCTAAATATACAGATTCATCTCATGTAACTAAGTCCTTATAATTGGAAGGGGTGGGCTAGACCGATCTAAATATACAGATTCATCTCATGTAACTAAGTCCTTATAATTGGAAGGGGTGGGCTAGACCGATCTAAATATACAGATTCATCTCATGTAACTAAGTCCTTATAATTGGAAGGGGTGGGCTAGACCGATCTAAATATACAGATTCATCTCATGTAACTAAGTCCTTATAATTGGAAGGGGTGGGCTAGACCGATCTAAATATACAGATTCATCTCATGTAACTAAGTCCTTATAATTGGAAGGGGTGGGCTAGACCGATCTAAATATACAGATTCATCTCATGTAACTAAGTCCTTATAATTGGAAGGGGTGGGCTAGACCGATCTAAATATACAGATTGATCTCATGTAACTAGGTCCTTATAATTAGAAGGGGTGGGCTAGACCGATCTAAATATACAGATTCATCTCATGTAACTAGGTCCTTATAATTGGAAGGGGTGGGCTAGACCGATCTAAATATACAGATTCATCTCATGTAACTAAGTCCTTATAATTGGAAGGGGTGGGCTAGACCGATCTAAATATACAGATTCATCTCATGTAACTAAGTCCTTATAATTGGAAGGGGTGGGCTAGACCGATCTAAATATACAGATTCATCTCATGTAACTAAGTCCTTATAATTGGAAGGGGTGGGCTAGACCGATCTAAATATACAGATTCATCTCATGTAACTAAGTCCTTATAATTGGAAGGGGTGGGCTAGACCGATCTAAATATACAGATTCATCTCATGTAACTAAGTCCTTATAATTGGAAGGGGTGGGCTAGACCGATCTAAATATACAGATTCATCTCATGTAACTAAGTCCTTATAATTGGAAGGGGTGGGCTAGACCGATCTAAATATACAGATTCATCTCATGTAACTAAGTCCTTATAATTGGAAGGGGTGGGCTAGACCGATCTAAATATACAGATTCATCTCATGTAACTAAGTCCTTATAATTGGAAGGGGTGGGCTAGACCGATCTAAATATACAGATTCATCTCATGTAACTAAGTCCTTATAATTGGAAGGGGTGGGCTAGACCGATCTAAATATACAGATTCATCTCATGTAACTAAGTCCTTATAATTGGAAGGGGTGGGCTAGACCGATCTAAATATACAGATTCATCTCATGTAACTAAGTCCTTATAATTGGAAGGGGTGGGCTAGACCGATCTAAATATACAGATTCATCTCATGTAACTAAGTCCTTATAATTGGAAGGGGTGGGCTAGACCGATCTAAATATACAGATTCATCTCATGTAACTAAGTCCTTATAATTGGAAGGGGTGGGCTAGACCGATCTAAATATACAGATTCATCTCATGTAACTAAGTCCTTATAATTGGAAGGGGTGGGCTAGACCGATCTAAATATACAGATTCATCTCATGTAACTAAGTCCTTATAATTGGAAGGGGTGGGCTAGACCGATCTAAATATACAGATTCATCTCATGTAACTAAGTCCTTATAATTGGAAGGGGTGGGCTAGACCGATCTAAATATACAGATTCATCTCATGTAACTAAGTCCTTATAATTGGAAGGGGTGGGCTAGACCGATCTAAATATACAGATTCATCTCATGTAACTAAGTCCTTATAATTGGAAGGGGTGGGCTAGACCGATCTAAATATACAGATTCATCTCATGTAACTAAGTCCTTATAATTGGAAGGGGTGGGCTAGACCGATCTAAATATACAGATTCATCTCATGTAACTAAGTCCTTATAATTGGAAGGGGTGGGCTAG
Organism: Meloidogyne arenaria; assembly: GCA_036172955.1. Classification (NCBI taxonomy): domain Eukaryota; kingdom Metazoa; phylum Nematoda; class Chromadorea; order Rhabditida; family Meloidogynidae; genus Meloidogyne; species Meloidogyne arenaria. Next base: position 2,894,057 of record JARQAB010000042.1, read on the forward strand.
ACCGATCTAAATATACAGATTCATCTCATGTAACTAAGTCCTTATAATTGGAAGGGGTGGGCTAGACCGATCTAAATATACAGATTCATCTCATGTAACTAAGTCCTTATAATTGGAAGGGGTGGGCTAGACCGATCTAAATATACAGATTCATCTCATGTAACTAAGTCCTTATAATTGGAAGGGGTGGGCTAGACCGATCTAAATATACAGATTCATCTCATGTAACTAAGTCCTTATAATTGGAAGGGGTGGGCTAGACCGATCTAAATATACAGATTCATCTCATGTAACTAAGTCCTTATAATTGGAAGGGGTGGGCTAGACCGATCTAAATATACAAATTCATCTCATGTAACTAAGTCCTTATAATTGGAAGGGGTGGGCTAGACCGATCTAAATATACAGATTCATCTCATGTAACTAAGTCCTTATAATTGGAAGGGGTGGGCTAGACCGATCTAAATATACAGATTCATCTCATGTAACTAAGTCCTTATAATTGGAAGGGGTGGGCTAGACCGATCTAAATATACAGATTCATCTCATGTAACTAAGTCCTTATAATTGGAAGGGGTGGGCTAGACCGATCTAAATATACAGATTCATCTCATGTAACTAAGTCCTTATAATTGGAAGGGGTGGGCTAGACCGATCTAAATATACAGATTCATCTCATGTAACTAAGTCCTTATAATTGGAAGGGGTGGGCTAGACCGATCTAAATATACAGATTCATCTCATGTAACTAAGTCCTTATAATTGGAAGGGGTGGGCTAGACCGATCTAAATATACAAATTCATCTCATGTAACTAAGTCCTTATAATTGTAAGGGGTGGGCTAGACCGATCTAAATATACAGATTCATCTCATGTAACTAAGTCCTTATAATTGGAAGGGGTAGGCTAGACCGATCTAAATATACAGATTGATCTCATGTAACTAGGTCCTTATAATTAGAAGGGGTGGGCTAGACCGATCAAATATACAGATTGATCTCATGTAACTAGGTCCTTATAATTTGAAGGGGTGGGCTAGACCGATCTAAATATACAGATTGATCTCATGTATCTAGGTCCTTATAATTAGAAGGGGTGGGCTAGACCGATCTAAATATACAGATTCATCTCATGTAACTAAGTCCTTATAATTGGAAGGGGTGGGCTAGACCGATCTAAATATACAGATTGATCTCATGTAACTAGGTCCTTATAATTGGAAGGGGTGGGCTAGACCGATCTAAATATACAGATTCATCTCATGTAACTAAGTCCTTATAATTGGAAGGGGTGGGCTAGACCGATCTAAATATACAGATTGATCTCATGTAACTAGGTCCTTATAATTAGAAGGGGTGGGCTAGACCGATCTAAATATACAGATTCATCTCATGTAACTAGGTCCTTATAATTGGAAGGGGTGGGCTAGACCGATCTAAATATACAGATTCATCTCATGTAACTAAGTCCTTATAATTGGAAGGGGTGGGCTAGACCGATCTAAATATACAGATTCATCTCATGTAACTAAGTCCTTATAATTGGAAGGGGTGGGCTAGACCGATCTAAATATACAGATTCATCTCATGTAACTAAGTCCTTATAATTGGAAGGGGTGGGCTAGACCGATCTAAATATACAGATTCATCTCATGTAACTAAGTCCTTATAATTGGAAGGGGTGGGCTAGACCGATCTAAATATACAGATTCATCTCATGTAACTAAGTCCTTATAATTGGAAGGGGTGGGCTAGACCGATCTAAATATACAGATTCATCTCATGTAACTAAGTCCTTATAATTGGAAGGGGTGGGCTAGACCGATCTAAATATACAGATTCATCTCATGTAACTAAGTCCTTATAATTGGAAGGGGTGGGCTAGACCGATCTAAATATACAGATTCATCTCATGTAACTAAGTCCTTATAATTGGAAGGGGTGGGCTAGACCGATCTAAATATACAGATTCATCTCATGTAACTAAGTCCTTATAATTGGAAGGGGTGGGCTAGACCGATCTAAATATACAGATTGATCTCATGTAACTAGGTCCTTATAATTAGAAGGGGTGGGCTAGACCGATCTAAATATACAGATTCATCTCATGTAACTAGGTCCTTATAATTGGAAGGGGTGGGCTAGACCGATCTAAATATACAGATTCATCTCATGTAACTAAGTCCTTATAATTGGAAGGGGTGGGCTAGACCGATCTAAATATACAGATTCATCTCATGTAACTAAGTCCTTATAATTGGAAGGGGTGGGCTAGACCGATCTAAATATACAGATTCATCTCATGTAACTAAGTCCTTATAATTGGAAGGGGTGGGCTAGACCGATCTAAATATACAGATTCATCTCATGTAACTAAGTCCTTATAATTGGAAGGGGTGGGCTAGACCGATCTAAATATACAGATTCATCTCATGTAACTAAGTCCTTATAATTGGAAGGGGTGGGCTAGACCGATCTAAATATACAGATTCATCTCATGTAACTAAGTCCTTATAATTGGAAGGGGTGGGCTAGACCGATCTAAATATACAGATTCATCTCATGTAACTAAGTCCTTATAATTGGAAGGGGTGGGCTAGACCGATCTAAATATACAGATTCATCTCATGTAACTAAGTCCTTATAATTGGAAGGGGTGGGCTAGACCGATCTAAATATACAGATTCATCTCATGTAACTAAGTCCTTATAATTGGAAGGGGTGGGCTAGACCGATCTAAATATACAGATTCATCTCATGTAACTAAGTCCTTATAATTGGAAGGGGTGGGCTAGACCGATCTAAATATACAGATTCATCTCATGTAACTAAGTCCTTATAATTGGAAGGGGTGGGCTAGACCGATCTAAATATACAGATTCATCTCATGTAACTAAGTCCTTATAATTGGAAGGGGTGGGCTAGACCGATCTAAATATACAGATTCATCTCATGTAACTAAGTCCTTATAATTGGAAGGGGTGGGCTAGACCGATCTAAATATACAGATTCATCTCATGTAACTAAGTCCTTATAATTGGAAGGGGTGGGCTAGACCGATCTAAATATACAGATTCATCTCATGTAACTAAGTCCTTATAATTGGAAGGGGTGGGCTAGACCGATCTAAATATACAAATTCATCTCATGTAACTAAGTCCTTATAATTGTAAGGGGTGGGCTAGACCGATCTAAATATACAGATTCATCTCATGTAACTAAGTCCTTATAATTGGAAGGGGTGGGCTAGACCGATCTAAATATACAGATTCATCTCATGTAACTAAGTCCTTATAATTGGAAGGGGTGGGCTAGACCGATCTAAATATACAGATTCATCTCATGTAACTAAGTCCTTATAATTGGAAGGGGTGGGCTAGACCGATCTAAATATACAGATTCATCTCATGTAACTAAGTCCTTATAATTGGAAGGGGTGGGCTAGACCGATCTAAATATACAGATTCATCTCATGTAACTAAGTCCTTATAATTGGAAGGGGTGGGCTAGACCGATCTAAATATACAGATTCATCTCATGTAACTAAGTCCTTATAATTGGAAGGGGTGGGCTAGACCGATCTAAATATACAGATTCATCTCATGTAACTAAGTCCTTATAATTGGAAGGGGTGGGCTAGACCGATCTAAATATACAGATTCATCTCATGTAACTAAGTCCTTATAATTGGAAGGGGTGGGCTAGACCGATCTAAATATACAGATTCATCTCATGTAACTAAGTCCTTATAATTGGAAGGGGTGGGCTAGACCGATCTAAATATACAGATTCATCTCATGTAACTAAGTCCTTATAATTGGAAGGGGTGGGCTAGACCGATCTAAATATACAGATTGATCTCATGTAACTAGGTCCTTATAATTAGAAGGGGTGGGCTAGACCGATCTAAATATACAGATTCATCTCATGTAACTAAGTCCTTATAATTGGAAGGGGTGGGCTAGACCGATCTAAATATACAGATTCATCTCATGTAACTAAGTCCTTATAATTGGAAGGGGTGGGCTAGACCGATCTAAATATACAGATTCATCTCATGTAACTAAGTCCTTATAATTGGAAGGGGTGGGCTAGACCGATCTAAATATACAGATTCATCTCATGTAACTAAGTCCTTATAATTGGAAGGGGTGGGCTAGACCGATCTAAATATACAGATTCATCTCATGTAACTAAGTCCTTATAATTGGAAGGGGTGGGCTAGACCGATCTAAATATACAGATTCATCTCATGTAACTAAGTCCTTATAATTGGAAGGGGTGGGCTAGACCGATCTAAATATACAGATTCATCTCATGTAACTAAGTCCTTATAATTGGAAGGGGTGGGCTAGACCGATCTAAATATACAGATTCATCTCATGTAACTAAGTCCTTATAATTGGAAGGGGTGGGCTAGACCGATCTAAATATACAGATTCATCTCATGTAACTAAGTCCTTATAATTGGAAGGGGTGGGCTAGACCGATCTAAATATACAGATTCATCTCATGTAACTAAGTCCTTATAATTGGAAGGGGTGGGCTAGACCGATCTAAATATACAGATTCATCTCATGTAACTAAGTCCTTATAATTGGAAGGGGTGGGCTAGACCGATCTAAATATACAGATTCATCTCATGTAACTAAGTCCTTATAATTGTAAGGGGTGGGCTAGACCGATCTAAATATACAGATTCATCTCATGTAACTAAGTCCTTATAATTGGAAGGGGTGGGCTAGACCGATCTAAATATACAGATTCATCTCATGTAACTAAGTCCTTATAATTGGAAGGGGTGGGCTAGACCGATCTAAATATACAGATTCATCTCATGTAACTAAGTCCTTATAATTGGAAGGGGTGGGCTAGACCGATCTAAATATACAGATTCATCTCATGTAACTAAGTCCTTATAATTGGAAGGGGTGGGCTAGACCGATCTAAATATACAGATTCATCTCATGTAACTAAGTCCTTATAATTGTAAGGGGTGGGCTAGACCGATCTAAATATACAGATTCATCTCATGTAACTAAGTCCTTATAATTGGAAGGGGTGGGCTAGACCGATCTAAATATACAGATTCATCTCATGTAACTAAGTCCTTATAATTGTAAGGGGTGGGCTAGACCGATCTAAATATACAGATTCATCTCATGTAACTAAGTCCTTATAATTGGAAGGGGTGGGCTAGACCGATCTAAATATACAGATTCATCTCATGTAACTAAGTCCTTATAATTGGAAGGGGTGGGCTAGACCGATCTAAATATACAGATTCATCTCATGTAACTAAGTCCTTATAATTGGAAGGGGTGGGCTAGACCGATCTAAATATACAGATTCATCTCATGTAACTAAGTCCTTATAATTGGAAGGGGTGGGCTAGACCGATCTAAATATACAGATTCATCTCATGTAACTAAGTCCTTATAATTGGAAGGGGTGGGCTAGACCGATCTAAATATACAGATTCATCTCATGTAACTAAGTCCTTATAATTGGAAGGGGTGGGCTAGACCGATCTAAATATACAGATTCATCTCATGTAACTAAGTCCTTATAATTGGAAGGGGTGGGCTAGACCGATCTAAATATACAGATTCATCTCATGTAACTAAGTCCTTATAATTGGAAGGGGTGGGCTAGACCGATCTAAATATAGATTCATCTCATGTAACTAAGTCCTTATAATTGGAAGGGGTGGGCTAGACCGATCTAAATATACAGATTCATCTCATGTAACTAAGTCCTTATAATTGTAAGGGGTGGGCTAGACCGATCTAAATATACAGATTCATCTCATGTAACTAAGTCCTTATAATTGGAAGGGGTGGGCTAGACCGATCTAAATATACAGATTCATCTCATGTAACTAAGTCCTTATAATTGGAAGGGGTGGGCTAGACCGATCTAAATATACAGATTCATCTCATGTAACTAAGTCCTTATAATTGGAAGGGGTGGGCTAGACCGATCTAAATATACAGATTCATCTCATGTAACTAAGTCCTTATAATTGGAAGGGGTGGGCTAGACCGATCTAAATATACAGATTCATCTCATGTAACTAAGTCCTTATAATTGGAAGGGGTGGGCTAGACCGATCTAAATATACAGATTCATCTCATGTAACTAAGTCCTTATAATTGGAAGGGGTGGGCTAGACCGATCTAAATATACAGATTCATCTCATGTAACTAAGTCCTTATAATTGGAAGGGGTGGGCTAGACCGATCTAAATATACAGATTCATCTCATGTAACTAAGTCCTTATAATTGGAAGGGGTGGGCTAGACCGATCTAAATATACAGATTCATCTCATGTAACTAAGTCCTTATAATTGGAAGGGGTGGGCTAGACCGATCTAAATATACAGATTGATCTCATGTAACTAGGTCCTTATAATTAGAAGGGGTGGGCTAGACCGATCTAAATATACAGATTGATCTCATGTAACTAGGTCCTTATAATTAGAAGGGGTGGGCTAGACCGATATAAATATACAGATTCATCTCATGTAACTAAGTCCTTATAATTGGAAGGGGTGGGCTAGACCGATCTAAATATACAGATTCATCTTATGTAACTAAGTCCTTATAATTGGAAGGGGTGGGCTAGACCGATCTAAATATACAGATTCATCTCATGTAACTAAGTCCTTATAATTGGAAGGGGTGGGCTAGACCGATCTAAATATACAGATTCATCTCATGTAACTAAGTCCTTATAATTGGAAGGGGTGGGCTAGACCGATCTAAATATACAGATTCATCTCATGTAACTAAGTCCTTATAATTGGAAGGGGTGGGCTAGACCGATCTAAATATACAGATTCATCTCATGTAACTAAGTCCTTATAATTGGAAGGGGTGGGCTAGACCGATCTAAATATACAGATTCATCTCATGTAACTAAGTCCTTATAATTGGAAGGGGTGGGCTAGACCGATCTAAATATACAGATTCATCTCATGTAACTAAGTCCTTATAATTGGAAGGGGTGGGCTAGACCGATCTAAATATACAGATTCATCTCATGTAACTAAGTCCTTATAATTGGAAGGGGTGGGCTAGACCGATCTAAATATACAGATTCATCTCATGTAACTAAGTCCTTATAATTGGAAGGGGTGGGCTAGACCGATCTAAATATACAGATTCATCTCATGTAACTAAGTCCTTATAATTGGAAGGGGTGGGCTAGACCGATCTAAATAATCAATCACATGTCTAGTTTATTGAAAATTGCAGCATCACTCTTACAAGACAACCAGACACCTCAAGAAATTGTTGAAGAGAAAGAACGCCAACGATCGTTGGTATTAATTAATCTGCCAGAACAACAAATGACTACAACACCTTTTGAACGTGCTGCAGCTGACACCAAGGCGGTACAAGGTTTACTTCATCAGCTGGGGGTGGAGTCCTATCCGTGTTCTATTTATCGGATGGGTAATTTGAAAAACCCAGCTGAAACAGGTCAAAGGCCCCGCCCTATTAAAATTTTAATGCCCACTTCTAAGCATCAACGCTACTGCTTGTCATCATGGAAACTTGAACGGACAAAAATTTGCGTTGGGAATTTTTCAAATATGTTTCTTCGGCCTTCACTCACTGCTCAACAACGACTAGATAGATCTAGCTAGACCGATCTAAATATACAGATTCATCTCATGTAACTAAGTCCTTATAATTGGAAGGGGTGGGCTAGACCGATCTAAATATACAGATTCATCTCATGTAACTAAGTCCTTATAATTGGAAGGGGTGGGCTAGACCGATCTAAATATACAGATTCATCTCATGTAACTAGGTCCTTATAATTAGAAGGGGTGGGCTAGACCGATCTAAATATACAGATTCATCTCATGTAACTAAGTCCTTATAATTGGAAGGGGTGGGCTAGACCGATCTAAATATACAGATTCATCTCATGTAACTAAGTCCTTATAATTGGAAGGGGTGGGCTAGACCGATCTAAATATACAGATTCATCTCATGTAACTAAGTCCTTATAATTGGAAGGGGTGGGCTAGACCGATCTAAATATACAGATTCATCTCATGTAACTAAGTCCTTATAATTGGAAGGGGTGGGCTAGACCGATCTAAATATACAGATTGATCTCATGTAACTAGGTTACATGAGATGTAACTAGGTTACCCCATTTACCCACTCCCCAATTGTCCGCTCACTCCCCATTTATCCACTCCCCAAATGTCCACTCCCCAAGTGTCCACTCCCCAAATTTCCGGACACGACTGCTATACCTATATTATCATTGATGACAGCATAATAACAAATCCTTTTGTGTTCTGAAACACTGCATTGTTCAGTCGCGTTTTTCGAAATCCAGCAAAAATGTCTCTCCCTAAAAAATTGTTGGGTGTTACACTCTTTGCTGTTGCAAGTTCTGCACGTAATAGAATTTTGTGGGCAATTTCCGCATCCTTGTTTAGTGAATTTTTCAAAAGCCGTCTCCTCGGCTTTTGCTGAATTTTTTAAATAAAATTTTACTATGAGGGAACGACCGACCTTTTAAAATATCCACAGAAATATAACACATCTCTTTATCACATTGCCTTTGCCCCACTATTTCTTCCCCAGATTCCTCCCTCTCAAAGCAGAATACTGTCTGGTTTGTTTTGTTTCTAGAATTGCATTTCAAATCACGACAATCAACACAAGATACGTTAATTTTGTTCTCGTCACAGGTCCCGCAACCGGCATTAAAATCTTTAAATATAGATGGATTTTAGGTGGAGAGATTGATACAGCCAAATATTGGGCACTAACTCAAACGTACCGGAGATAAATTTCATTATATCGAATTATATTAGAGAGACTCTTATTTAGAGTGTCAGAGACTGGTGAAAAAATACGAATTTAAATATTTTTTTTATTAATTTGGTTGGCATTTGATTTGAGAGATGCCCCTTAATACCGCCAATTTATGCCAACTCTCCTTATAACACTCGACTTTTCAGCATCTGGGCTGTTAATAAATTTATGTTCTACTGTATCCCTCTGATACCTTTGTCAATATAACAGTCTGGATTTGGACATTCCAACAAACTCTTTCCATCAGAACCAAAACAATAATAGGGAAATTTATTTTCTTCATTACAACGATGGCCAGTACATGTTTTGCATGTTAGAGAAGTACAATTCCCACAACCCTTGTTTACTTTAAACGAAAAATACAAATCTTAATTAGTTAATTTACATTCATTTGACTCCGTTCTCTCAGTGAAACAATTTTCATAATATCCAGTTGAACAAGTCGAACCATTATTAGTCCAACAATGTTTAACCCCAATTGTTATATGGTTGCAGAAATTTTGTTTGCAATTCCTGCAATCAACTTTTGTGCATTTCCCACATCCTTGTTCCACTAAAAAATAATTTGATTTTTGAATCCCAAATCTCTCACTTCTCCCATCCGAGAGTCGACGAAAGAAGCATTCTTCCTCACATTGTTTTAAAGACCTTTTGGATACTACCAACATATCTTTTTCTTTATTTAAACAAAATAGACTTTCATTAAACAATTTTTTAGTATTGCAGAGGTGTTTATTTTGGCATTTGGCTGCAAGAACATTTAATTCAGTCCATGAAGTTTTATTACCACAGCCTTGTTCAACTAAAATTATTTGAAATTTAGTATTTCTGTTTGTATAGGAGACATGTGGCTCATCTTAGGTGATATTAAATACCATTTATACATTATCGATACAATCGGTGGATATATCTATAGAGGTATCTGTTGAATCCAAGGGAATTTGTAGATTTTTCGGTTTGTCCCACGAACCGACAACCCTAGTAACGGACCGAGTTGCTAAGCATTTTTCTATTTATTCATTTTCTGTGACTACTCATTCATTAACAGCGATAAGTCCGTTTTATACCTTTACTATCATTGATGACAGCATAGTAACAAACATTTCCGTATTCTGAAATTTTGCATGGGATTGTTGTATTAGCCTCAGCCCAACAATAATGACTGTCCTTAAACAACGTTTCATTGTTACAAAGTGAAGAATAGCAAGTTTGGCATGGAATAGCTGAAGAAGGGCATTTGCCACAGCCTTGCCGAGTATATTTCTTCAAATCTCCCTCAGACTCTCCTTAAATGTATTTGGGTATTTGTCAATCATTGTTGACTACCTTTAGTAGTATAAGCAGAGATAAAACACTTTTTCTCGAGACAGGGCCGGCTCCCATCTCTCTCCTGTCCATTTTCTTCTCTTTCATAACAAAATACAGTCTCTTCTAGTTTATTTCTAGAATTGCATTTGAAATCGCTACAATCTACACAAGATATGTTAATTTTATTTCCATCACAAGTACCGCAACCAGCACGTAAATCTAAAATTAAATTGTCGTTATTCAACCTATGCCCAGGCTGTTACTTTTATCAATATAACAGTTAGGAGATGGGCATTCCAACAAGCTCGTTCCATCAGAATTTAAGCAATAGTATGGGAAATTTTTTCCATCATTACAACGATGCCCAATACAGGTTTTGCATGTCAGAGAAGTACAATTCCCGCAACCCTTGTTTACTTGAAAACCAAAATTTTATATAATATTAGCTCAATTAATATTTGTTTTACATTCATTTGTCTCCGTTCTCTCAATAAAACAATTTTCATAATATCCAGTTGAACAGGTCGAACCATTGTTAGTCCAACAATGTTTAACCCCAATCTCTTTAGTATTACAAAATTTCTCTTTGCAATTTCTACAATCATTCTCTTTACATTTTCCACATCCTTGTTCTACTAAAAATTAGTTTTATCAAAAAGACTGAACAATTATCAAACATGTTCCATTCATGTTTCGACTTGTAAAACATTCCCCTTCTTTACAGTATTTAAAAGAATTAGGTTCTGTGATGTTTTCCTTTACCCAACAATAAACACTTTCATTAAAAAGTTTTTCTGAGTTACACAATGTAGTGTTGCATGTTTGGCAAGGAATGGATGTATTAGAAGAACACTTGCCACATCCTTGTCGAGTGAAGTTTTTTAATGCTTCTTCTTCAGATGCACCTGAAATTTAGCTCCTTTTGGGATACACAAAATATACCCTAATTGAAACATCAAAAAAATTAGACCAAGACTGCACCCCAAACCTTAGCCTAAAAACATTATAAAATGTCTTATGTGAAAGTCGTGAGCTAGATCTAATGCCAATTCTTTTTAACTATCTGGGCGTAGCTCTTCATTCCAGGCAAGCATATTTAGGGTTTTGTATAAGGAATCAAGGGATATATTAAAAAATTCTTAGTTACCTTTAAAAAGGTCCACAGAGATATAACAAATTTTCTCTTCACAAGGCCTACTCCCTTCATTCTCCTTTCCGTTTTTATCTCTTTCATAACAGAATACAGTCTCTTCTAGTTTATTTCTGGAATTGCATTTATAATCTCTACAATCAACACAAGATACGTTAATTTTGTTTTCATCACAAGTTCCGCAACCAGTTTTAAAATCTTAATGATTTTGATAAAATTATCCACAATTGTCATAATGAAAGGTAGAGTGTGATTGTACAAGAGAACATCCCATCATAGAAAATAAATCTTCATTTCGGGATATATACCTATATAAATTAAATTTCCATGCCTTGATATTCATTGGATTACAAGAGGTATGGGCTATTCGAATCAAGCCTCGAGAATAATAACTTTTTATAAAGTTTTATCCTGCAAACTCTGAAATGCCATCTAAATATATTTATGATTGGGTTCTCTGACATCAAGATCCCCTTCTCAAACTGAAAATTCAACCTACATTTATCAATATAACAATCCGATTTTTTACATTCAATCGGACTTTTTCCATCGTAATCCAAACAATAATAAGGCAAAAGCTTTCCATCATTGCACTCGTGTTTATTGCAAGTAACGCAAGTTTTAGATGGGCAATTCCCACAACCCTGGTTGACTTTAAAATTATAAACTTTAATAATTAATACTATAATTTTGCATATAGGTTATTGGGCAGCAGATACCCTGTGTATTTATAATTCCTTTTATATAATAGGTTGGCACGGAATATGATTCGTATGAAATTTTTATAGTCAACACTTTGAAAGATCGTCCCATCAGAAACTCTAAAACAGATTCAATCCCATTGGGGGATGTAAGACCATGGGTAGGCCGATAACATTTATAATATTTTTCTTTGTAAATGTTTTGTCTTTATGCGCAACTAGTCTTGTTTCGTAAATCTTCAATTCGCAGTTCAGTTATTAGCGGCACATTAAACCTTTATCATACTGGATTTTACTATGTATTTGATTTATATGTACAGCACATTTCCGATATTTTAACTCCAACTTGCTCCATTCTCACTTGTTTACTTTCATTTTTCTTTTAAAAATTTCTTTAAAGTTTCAACCTTTATTATCTTTTATCCTCTCCATAAAGCATGTTTCATTAAAATTTGCCCAACACATATTTTTAGTGTTTGTATAACACTTTTTATACCCCCTTTCTTCCACATTACAGAAATTAGTCTTGCAACTTGTACAGTATTTTTGTCTGCATTTCCCACAACCTAGATCTAAAATTAACAAATATTAAAACAAGATGAAAAAGTATATCAGATCTCTATTCCAATTTCCGTCCAAACTTTTTGACCTGATCATATTCCAGTAATTTTCCGAAAAATATTTTTTAGATAAATTTGAAATATTGTTTTAGATTACTTACATACTATTTTTTCTCAAATAATTACCCTATGTAATTTTTACATAGGGTTTTTACCAGAGTAAACCCTGCTCCTTTTCGTCCATTCTCTAGAGGGGTACTTATAGTAGATACGGGGTTATAGATACTGAAAAAAATTAAACATATTTATCTTTATTTTTCTATCAAGACAAAGTACGAGCCTCGTACTCGTCTTCGTACCACCCCTATTTTTTAACCATACTCGTACTTCGTACCAAAATACGAGTACGAGTACGAATTTTGGTACAAGCTTATGAACACTGTATGGGATTCGAAATTCTCAGATTCTGAGCTTATATTTTTTATGCATATTTCGGCATTTTCATGCAAATTATTGTGAATAACGAACATAAGAAATCGCTGCGTAGAACATAACATTCTTCATGGCACGGTTTACTATTCTTTGATATTTCATTCGTAATTTTTCCTTCATTCAATGACAGACAAAAGAGTTTGCTATCAAAAAATTCTTTTGTATTGCACAACGACTTCTCACAAACAGCAAAGGGAATATCCTTAACTTCTTTAGGTGAATCGCCACAGCCTTGTTCAGCTAAAAGATTAATATTTTGAAAAAAACAAAGTCATAGTAAATAAATGTTTAGCAACATAATGACACCCTTGATCCGCAATACACAATTGCGTGCAGCAATGTTCGGGATCTGATGCAAATCCCGATCTCGATACCAGCACTCGTCCTAGGTATCACAAAAATCTGTATCCGAGTTCAAAAAAGCAGTATAATAACGGTCGATACCGGTCGGGATCCCGATACTGCTCAACCTCATTTGAGCGAGGGCAATTACTCGACTAATACTGTAGTGAAGTTTAAAATCTAATAATGTGTATACCTTTAATATTAAATGCTATATAACATTTTTTCTTGGAACACTCTCTAGCATTCGTGGATGTGAATTTCCCATTACTTTCATAACATCTGAATGCTTTATTGAAATTTTCTTTGGTATTACAATTATCTGTATTGCAGTCAAAACAGTCAAAATCCCCGTGACATTCTCCACAACCACCAATAGATTCTTGTTTCTTAAAAATTAAAAAGATTTTTTCAAATCCATAACATTTACATTTTCTTTATAGTAACATTTAAATCCACCAGGAGGGCATATAAAAGTATTTTTTCTATCAAAATTACTATAACATGCATAAAATTTGGCACTGTAAAAACTTTTAGAATTGCATAAATTTTGTGTGCAAGTCATGCATTGTCCTTCTACTTTAGGGCAATCTCCACAACCTTGTTTTGTATGTTTTTCAAATATTACTTTCGAATCTCCTTCTTTAATTATAAATTTTTGAGAAATTCTTAAAATTATTATAAATCATATACCTTTAATGGTAAATGCTAAATAACATTTATTATTTTTGCATCCAACTCCTCTTTTATTGGTAATTTTTCCATTACTTTCTAAGCATTTGAATGATTTATCGTAATTATCCTTCGTATTACATTCTTTGGTGTTGCAGTCATAGCACATAAAATCTCCTTCTGGGCATTTGCCACACCCCGCATTTTGACTTCCTGACAAATGAGTTTAAAATATCGATCAAACTAACGATGACATTTTTACCACTCGTTAATATAAAAAAATTTAAAAAAATATAAAAAAAATTCTCCGTATTTTTCGGTATTTATTGTTATTACTAGGGTTCTAAATTATATGGACGAAATCGCGAAATATGGACGACGGGGTTGTTGTTCCAACGAAGGGGGTTGTTGTTCCAACGACGGGGGTTGTTGTGACAACAATGGAGAATGATGTTCCAAAGATCCCCTGCTGTAGGAGCACCTTCCACCGTTATTGGTGGAAGGTGTCTTCGTCTATGGAACATCATTCTCCAGTGTTGTAACAACAACACCAGTCTTTGGAACAACAACGCCCGTCGTTGGATCAACAACAACAGTCGTTTTAACAACTTTCCCCGTCGTTGGAACAACTTCCCCGTCGTTGGAACAACTTCCCCCGTTTGTGGAATAACTTTTTCGTAGTACATAATTTGTGATGATTTCTGTTTTAAGATACTAATATCTTTTACTCAAATGGCAATCCTTAAATGTCGGTCCATAAAAGTCCGTCCCCAAATGTCGGTCCTCAATCCTCAAATGTCGATCCGCAAAAGTCCGTCCCTAAGGGTCGTATAACCAAAATTTAAACTAGTAATAGCGTTCAAGGTTTATGAATTTATATAAATTTTTGTTTTTATAAAAAGTACTCAAAATCTACTAGAATCCCCCCCCCCCGTTTTCAATAATACTCATTTTCATAGAATTTTTTACCTTTATCATCAATGTATATGTAACAAATCTTTTCTTCGCATACATTTCCAATTTTTAAACCCCCTTCTGAAGCTCTTATATAACAATAAAATGCTTCCTTGTATTTTTCTACTGTATTACATTTTCTGCCTTTACAATGATAACATTTTCTATTTGGATGACATTTGCCACATCCGCCCCAGTATCTATTAGCTGTAAATATATATAATTGTTTCGGTTATAAATTTATCCCATTAGAAACAAATGCCATAATGAAACAAATGTAAATTAAAGAAAAATTCTTTTGATTATTTTGAACGACTACCATCAATTTTAATTTTTTGGGTTGTTCCTGTGGATTTTATATATAAACTTAACATTTTTCACTATTTGGCATTTAAATTTTATTTTACACACCAAAATTGAAACAAACCGATTCCTCCCCAATATGTTACAAAACATGTATCAACACCATACCCACAAACTTCTAAGGCTTCAGGTACATTATGATCAGCCAAACATGTATAACGGTTTTGAAAGACAGATTGAAAGACAGATCTACATAGGTATCTATCACAATCAATGCAATTGGGCATATTCCTCTCGCATTCATCACATTCATATTGTACTCAAAATTTAGTAAGATGACTATTAGAAAAGATGTTAAATCGCATTAGGGTTGTAACAAAGGAGGTCATAGCTAAAATCCTCGTGCAAGGCAACACCACTAGAGGAAAAGGGTGACAGCAAAAATTTTTATGGGGACATTTCGGGGAATCATAAAAATTATAAATAAAATTTTGTCGTCAAGTTGGCACAAAATCTCAAACTTACGAAAAATTACCGACTTCGAGAAATTCCCTAAATCGCATTATGTATATGTTACCATTTTTCAAAAGTACCCTCATAAAATACCAGTACCATAAATTGTCAATAATTGCCAATATAAAATTGTCATTTGTCTCCCAATTTCCTTAATATCGCTGCTCGTAATTGCTTCGCTCGTGGCATACGTAGCAGGCGACGGACTTATTAATTTGATTTTTTTATATCTATGCAACTTAAATTCAGATTGTGCTGACTGAACTCGGAACTTACTACTTATAATTACTTACTAATAGGTGAGTTATTTTTACAGACGTGCTTGAAAGATATTTGAAATCTGAGTCTAAAATTTCGTGTATTAAATCGATCTGTCGATCAGGTTTCGGGAGTAAAATCCTTTGCATTTCGAATTTTTGAGCCAATAAGTCAGCATGGTCACCCCTATTTCATCTAGTTGCATTAAACCTATAGCGGCTGTTAAACTATCTATAGTGATAAAAGGGAGTAGCAGGCACTAGAAAAATCGTATGTTCCTTGATGGATAAAACTGGCTAAACTTTTCATGTCTTAATCGCTTTTTAAACAACATTTAAAAATGGGCGACAAATAATGCTAAAGTATCAATAGCCCCCTGATCCCTAGGAACCTAATATAATTACTCTTTTCGATTGATTTATTTAATTAAGCCAATGAAGGGAATCGGGACATAAAGGAAAAGCGGAAAACATACATTTCATTCATCCCAATCATTCGATTTATAATTAAAATTAGATTACTATTATAAAATGGAAAAGCTTCATCAGATGGTTTTGTGTCCCAATTCATTTCTTTTAATCTGATAGAGCACATATCTTCATACTTAGCCAATTTTGGGCATTCATTACTAAAGCATGATACATCTTTAATAGCATGCACATTCTAGAATGTTTATATTTTAGTAGGTTATAACTAGGGATCGGATTTATATTTAAATAAGGCACAAAAACGACCTTGGTCATGAACAAGCCTTGACTGACCAGTGTCTGACTATTGAGTTCTAATAGAAGAAAGACAGAAATGACTAGTGATAGATGTAATAAAAAAATGGAGAGACAGTGGTCAGTTCGCTGGCAGGGCCGCCCGCTTCAGTGATTTATTTAAATATAAATCCGATCCCTAGTTATAACTAGGAAGAAGGGAAACGGGACATAAAGGAAAACCTTTGACTCCCCGCCGCGCGAAGAGCGGGGTTTTGCACAAGCGTCTCGCCGACTTCCCGTAGGTTTACGTTGTTTATCGTTGTATTAAAAATTAAAAAATTTCTAAATTTTTGAAAAAAATATTTTGTGCAAACTATTAACGCTTGTGCAAACTATTAAAAATTAATTAAGTACCAGAAAATTAAACATAATAATTATAAGTATATTAAATAACATCATAATTGGCATAAACATAATTAAATAAAGAAAATAAATTGGGAAATTATTTGAATAATTATTCGAATAATAAATAAAAAAAATAAAATTTAATCGGGAATAGAAAATATTTTAATTTTAAAAATTAAATTTATAATAAATATAAATAAAATAAATTTCAGATTAATTTAAAAAATATTTTATAATATAAAAATTATTTTATGCTTATATGTATGTATATGAATGATTAATTAAAATGCTAATATAAATAAAATTAAATTAACGGTCAAAATAATATTTTTTAATTTGTGAAAACAATTTAATGCTTAGTCAGTCATTTATTAATATCCGTTAATTTATAAATACATTATATACAAATAAATTTATATTTTAAATCTCAGATACAGTGGATAGGTATTATCTTTATCCCTATCCGTGACCAGGTCAGATAAATCTAGGTTTGACCAGACTCCTTTAGTGTCGAAAAAATCAGCTCTGGGCTTTATCTATTAGTTTGGATTAGTGTTATTTATTAGTAGAGCTGTCCGAGACTCTTGGTCTTGGAACCAAGACTTTTCTTGGTTTTTTTCGGTCTTGGTCTTGGGGTGTTTGTCTTAGTCTTGTCTTGGTTTTATTTATTAGCCTTTAATATATAGTACTACTAAAGGAAACAACGATTATAACAAACAAACTGCTTTATCTCGATAGAAATTGTACAATATCAATGTGCAATAGATATAAGGGTAAAAGCAGAATACATTGCTAGAGAAGAATAATAATAGAAAATTTATTAACATTGTTAATAGAGTCAAAGCCATGATATTATCTTCATGTTTATTTTTTAAGCCGAAAATCTAGGAGGAAAACGATGATTTGACCCTTTAATAAGAGTATTCCTTTTTAGTCTATTTATAATATGGTGTAGAGATAGGACAACCGAACATTTTTTGCTCCCCCGACCCGAACCCCGCCCGAAACAATTCGAAAACCCCGTACCCCGATATACCCGCACCGGAGAGCTCGGGGTCAAACCCTAGTTTATCGGCCCCATGCAAATGTTTGTCCGCTAGTTTTATCTTTTCCTTCTCTTCCTTTTTACACTTTAGATAAGATTTGCTTTTCTTGTTTGGTGTCCAAAATTTCGTGTCCAATATTCCGTTTTTTAATTGGTTGCCAAAATTTCGCTGATGACCAGAAGACCAAAAAATTGGAGACAAAGATTCTTCACGACGGGATTTCGACTTTTAACTCATACTTGTAATTTTTTAATAGATCAAATTTATAAGTTTAACTTTATTCCAAAAATTATTTTTTGTATGCAGAAAAGAATAAAAAACGAAATAGAAAATTTTTTATTTCGGCCATCCTTGACCCTAAAAGCTAAATGACTACAAATATTTTAAATAATTAAATAAAAATCCCCAAATATTTTTTAATTTTTATAATTTCTCATTCACAACTTCATTTACCAATGACCTCAGAAATCTTTTTGAGAAAAGTATTTTTCTTTGGCCCCTTTTCTTTCAAATCAAGTAAAATTTTTGTTCGAAGTTCATTAATTGTTTTTTGATAAATATTGCTTAAAATGAAAATATTAGAGGTTTCTAGGATTAATTATTCTAATTAGGGTTGGACGAGACCGTTTAATTCGAGGTTTATTTTTCTCTGTGTCTGACTTTTCCCTTCTCTCTTCTCTTTTTGACCCGCCACAAGGAACAATAATCGAGGTTACTAAATGGTCTCGTCCAACCCTAATTCTAATTATTTATCTCCTTACTTCTCGATCAACATTTTGTCTAAAGCACTTTGAATGTCAGAACCAAAAACTTCACTGTTTACTTCATTCTCGTTAGATTTATACAATTTTATATAAATTCCAATCCCCAAATGTTCAACCAGAGAAGAAAGGTAAAACTGATCGCCATAGTTTGGAATACAAATTAAAGGAACACCGGCATATATAGCCTATAAATAATTAATCTCAAAAATACTTTAACTGTTCATAAGTTATTGGAAGCTAGTAACTTAAATAAGTCACTTAAGTTACTAATATAATTACTGGGTTGGTAATTATGATAAACTCTGAGAACGATCGAGATTCCTTTTAATATAGGAAAAGGGTAGTATGTCCATGTTAATGCACGTGAATGTGGCATTTATTTTTAGTTTGTTTATTTGTTAAGGAGGGATGCACCAATATATACTATAAAAATGTTATGCAAGATATATGTGACTTTAAAAGTCTTCTAACTATAAGTCTCAGCTGTTTTGTTTTCCAAATTTCGCAAAATTTTAGTTAAAATAATGTTGAGAATTTATTATATGTATTATTATAAAAAATTTTTAAGACAAACAAAAAATACCTCGGTTAAACTATTTTGCCCACAATGAGAAATAAACAATTTTGTATTGTCTTTGGCTGGAAAATTAAAATCTACCGTAAATCCTCTAAAATAGCCCCAGCCTCTAAAATAGCCCCAGCCTCTAAAATAGCCCCCCCCCCCAAATATATACCAAATTGGTTTTGGCATTGTGTTTCTAAAGCATGTCATTGTGTCTAAAATGTTTCATCTATAAATATATATATTATTTAAATATATTTAATTTCCCATATTTTTAAAATAAATTTAGACTTCGATTTAAAAAAATGAGTCAAAACGAAGTAGTTATTAATGTTAGCGAAGGGTTTTTAAGTGATAATTTTATTGAATTTTAGAAAATTGTTATTTAATATTTGGTAATAAATTTTAGTTTTCAAAAAATTTAGGCATCGAAAAAAATAGCCCCAGCCTCTAAAATAGCCCCAGCCTCTAAAATAGCCCCCCTCTAGAGGTCGATCGAAAAAAATAACCCCATGGGGCTATTTTAGAGGATTTACGGTATTTAGAGTAAAAATGTTGAATATGGCTACTAAACAAAAATACTTGATTCATATGTCATTCAAATGAGCTCGACGAGTTTAGTCTAATGTTTCCAAAAAACAACCATTGACCTGATAGGGGGACCAATAAGGGGCCAATAAGGGGCTTTAGGCTTCGAATTTATATATTTAGGCTTCGAATTTATATTTATTAGTTACTTTAAACTAGGGTAGCTCAACGAGCTGTCGGGGAAGTGTCGGGGATCGGGATTTGCGGAGATGGCATGTCGGGTTTTGGGGTCGATTTAAAAGCTTAACTAGTCAGATCTAGTATTACTACATCACTGAAATGTGAGACCTATAGGTGATTTTTATTTCTCGCCGCGTTATGAACATGATACTTAGGCGAACTATTGGGGAAGAGGCCGGTTCGACTCTCGGGACCAAGTTTAAGACTCCTGAAAATCGGAAACCAAGGAGGGGCCAAGCTGATTTTGGGATGGGGAATCAATACACATATAATAGTCCATTCGGAAGACTTTGTCGAGCTGATACGAATGAGCTGATTCGAATAAATTGTTCAAAATTACCTCATTATCATTGGTTTTAACCTTTTCTTTAATCAAAATTTCGTTTTGCTCAACAACGATTCCCCCAATATAAACAATATTTTCTATGTCAGGAAATTCTTTGAAATTTGCATGAAAAGGTTGATTAAGAAAATGAAGTTTAATTTTTTTTGAATAAAAAATCTATAGACGAAGGTAATTGTAAATCTTTGACATTCCCCTCTGAATAAAATGAATTGAAAATAGTTAAATCCATTCTTGAATAAGTAAGTGCATAATTTCTACTATCAACCACATTTTTTAATTTATTTTCCCTATATCTTTTACTCTCCTTGTTTAATAAATCTCCGTTGTTTAACCAGTCTCCAGGGTTTGGAAATGAGAAACCTTCAATGAAATGATATTTTTGAAAATTATGTTAAGTATTATAGAAAATTATGTTAAGTACAACTAGTGATGGAGAAGTTCCAGCACGGAACTGGAACAGTTGAACCGGTAAAGGTCTGGAACCGGGTTGGAACTGGAACATTAAATGTCTGGAACTTGTAAAGCTCTGGAACCGGATTGGAACTGGAACCTTGGAACCGGTAAATGTCAGCAACCGCTAAAGGTCTTGAACCGGTTTGGAACTTGAACCGTAGAACCGGTAAATGTTCCACGTCACTGCTCGCATCAAGATATACTCTTCTAAATAGAGTGGGACAAAACCGTTTAGCTAAACGGTAAACGGGGTTTTTGGTAAAATTAAACTGAACGGTATACGGGTCTCAGATAAACGGCTTAAACGGTATACGGTTCTTCTAAACGGCGTTTAATTCGTTTAATTTTTTCCTAGAATTAGTGGCTTAAAACGTGACAATAAAATACCTGGAATATTGTATAAAGCAACATCAATTCCAAAAAATTGAAGATATTCAGGAAAGAGTACAGAAGCATCAACATCAAAAGTATTTTCAATTCCCAAAGCTTCAAAAACAAGAAAAGGACCAACAATAAAATCAAATTCACCAATTCCAAAAGAATATTTTTGTTTACTTAACCAGTCATAAATTCCTACCATTTCCTCTCCAATTTTGACAATTTTGTTTGAAATTATTTCTTTAAATTATGAGGGAATATTCATTTTTAAAGTTAATATTTTTGTATACATATTTATTACTAGGGTTGTTCACTACCGGTTCTTAATAATGTTGACAGATAGTTGGAAATCTTCGGATATCCTGATTAATAAGGTTGACAGATAGTTGGAAATCTTCAGATATCCGGATTCAGCATCGGAACCGAAAATTTCCGAATATCCGGCCTTTTTTCGTATATGGATATCCGGATCCGCTACCCTTATTTGTTAGATATTAACCGGGGTCACTCGATGACCTGTTTATTTGTATTAATCCATTAATTCTTCCCGAAATTGATGGATTCACGGATATCCCTACAAATTCCCGATATCTTTTTAAATCGCAGTAAATCGACCAATATTCTTCTATCCCTTCAGATCAACTTATAGTTCACTTAACCACTCTTGATCCTTCTTGATTTTTAGCCCCGCAGGCGAAAATTTTGAGAATTTTGGAAGGTTAAGGAGATAGATCTCTTCAATTTTTGTCCAAAGACTGTAAACAACCCTATTTATTACCTTCATAAATTCCTATAAGAAATTTGAATTCATATCTAAATTCATTAAAAGCCTCATTAATCCCTTCTTTTTCTATCAAATTTTGATCCAATTTATTTTCATTTATTGGCACATTAATAATTAAATTAACATTCTTTGGATGCACAGGATGTCCACCTACACTTCGTGTATAGACTATTACATCCTGCAATTAAAATTTAAAATGTGGAATTTTTGATAAATCTTCTAGATCCTCCCTCAACAAATATTTAAAAAAACATAGATTTACTCCGTGACAAGGCATTAAAATTAGAAATATTTGGGATTTTGCTTATGTTGATACGAAGTCGGTTTAGGGGGAATGACCTACTCAGAGATGTAAACAATTAATTCGGATGAGACACGCCAACCTCCTTAACAAAGAGCGATTTTAAGGGAACTTTAAAGAGGATTGCGTTATCTAGCTTTACTAATGATAACAAAACTATTTTATATAAATAAGATGGATAAATTTTGCCATTAATCGCCTTCTCTAAATTCATCTGTCAATATTGAGGTTCCAGAAAAGGAAATATAAAACGGTCTATATTTGGTATTGTTGAGGATCGAAACTAGGAATATCTCGCTTATTTGCGATTTTTACTTTAAATAAAAATAAAATAATTACAATTTCATATTCTTCAGATAAAATGTTGGCCAATAATTCCTGAAATTTTAATTATGAGTTTTAGTTAAATAACGGTTTTATTTTGGATAATTTTTTAAAACTGATTTCCAAAAAATATGCGGTTTACAGTCTCTAAAATTTATAAAAACGTTTAATTTTGGCAAGAAATATCCAAATTTGTAGTTTTAAAGCCCTTGTCAACGATATTAGTTTAAGAAATATTAGTTTCATAACATTCTTCTTTTTTCATAAACTAGACCAACATTTTAAATAAATAAATTAATTACATTAAATTTTGTATGAGAGTAGAAAAAGTTGTCACAAATATACAAACCCCTTTGCCTTTTATTTTTTTCTGTCAAATTTAATTTTTCAAAATTTTTATTTAATTGCCCACTAGAGCTTGTTTCTTCTTCTTCACAATCATTTTTTGAAGAATTTAACCCTCTTTTGTGTCTACGGAGGGAAATTTTATTTTCCTTCCCAATTTTCGAGTATTTACAATTTTTATGGGAAATATTTTCAAAAATTAGAATAGAAATAATGAAAAAAATTAATTTATACATTTTCTTTGAATAAGTTAGAAATATTTTGAGGAAAATTGGTAAAATGAAATTTATTTTATAGACAAAATTTGTTTATTATATTTGCAATTTTACGTTTCAAAAAATGTTTTGCCCTTTATTGAATGTACTTTTAAAGGGATTGAGCAAATAAAAGTCCATGGGACATCCGGTCCACGAATAGCCTACATAAAGGGATTGAGTCTACATATACAATTTTGTTATAAAATAATTAAGTAAAAGTGCAAGATATGTAATTTTCTGTCTCTCACATTATTACAAAGATGATGTAAGAAAATAAAAACAATTGTGAGGAAAGGATTTTTAAATTTCCGGAAGTCTGGATTAAATTTTATGAAAGAGCAAAATTGCGTGACCGGACAATCCGGAAGTGCAGGGTTGCGTCGTAATTACGAATTACGAATTACGGCGTTTTTTTGAGTTACGAATTACGATTACGAAAATATCGGGAAAAATTACAAATTACGAAAATAAAAAATAAAAATTACGAAAAATATTATTGCAATCTCATACACTCCGCGTCAAAAATGGTTGGCCACCTAGTTTTTCCGAAATATTTTTTTTCAACTCTAAGACAGGGCGTTTGTTCTGGGAGACCCTAAGGGGTCGAAAATATTTTTTGAAGGGAGCAGCTAAAATTAGGGAGCAGCTAAAATTCCCCAAAATTTTCTTTGAACTTATCTATCAATAAGTAATAAAATAGAAAAAAACGAAGTCGAAAACTATCTAGAACACTGAGATCTCAAGCCTCCGTTTTCAACGGGAAATGGGGGTACAGTACTTCAAAAAATATTTTCGACCCCTTAGGGTCTTCCAGAACAAACGCCCTGTCTTAGAGTTGAAAAAAATATTTCGGAAAAACTAAGTGGCCAACCATTTTATACGCGGAGTGTACTTTGCAATAAAATTTTCGAAGGAAAAGGGAAAGAAATATTTATATTTTCTCTTTCTTTTACTTTAGTTGATCGGTAGTTAAGTGGTTTAGAAGTTGGGCTTCACTCACCTTAGTATTTTGATTGTCTTAGTTCAAATCCATGATAAGGAAATAAAATTTAGACAATTCCTTTTCTTAACAATAAATGTTTTTAAACTTTGATTTAAATTTGTAAATTTATATTTTTCAGATTTTTTTTCACAAACATTAAAGATTTTAATTTAGTCGTGAATTTTTTAAAACTTTTGCCTGCGGCGCAGAGAAACCCTCAAAAAGTTTTTTGCCTCCTTTTTTAAAAATTGAATTTTTTTTCTAAGGCTTTCCAAAATTCCCAAAATTTTCGCCTGCGGCGCAAAAAGTGATGTGAAGAGATTAAAAGAAGTTGGGGTTTGGAGGAAGGATTGCGTGTTAGTAGGAGATCAAGAGGAATTGGATTTAAAGCGATACAATGGAATTAAACGGATATAAGGGGGTCTGTATGGATGTGAAGTTTCGTATTAAGTAAGAGTTTGTTAAATTTTGTCAGGATTAAGTGAGAGTCATATCACGTGATATCGAACCCTTAATCTGAGACGATTAGTCTGCATAATTGATTGAAGAAATATCGGAGGATTAAAGGGATTAAGACGAATATCAGGGAATTAATTGGGATTTGAATTAATATCAGAGAAATAAAAGAAGTTGGAGTGATTAATGGTATAATTACAATAATTTAGAAATTTCAACAAATATATTTGCCTCCTAATTATTTAGTATTTCCTATCTAGATATAAATCCCTCATAATCTTACGATATGATATGCTCTAATACCGCGATATACCCTTTAAACAAATACCGCGAAATTCCCCTGTATTATTAGTAGAGCGTGTTTTTATGTCCAAAAAATCGTGAAATAGGATCCTATTTAGGTCCAAAAAAACTTTAAAATAGGTCCGAAATAGGTTGAAAAAGGTCAAAATAGGTCCAAATTTTGACTAAATAGGTTCTAATTTTGATTGAAATTAAAACCTTTATGATATCACTAGAGAGAGTTTTTTTAGGTTTTTATCTATTTTTTTGCGAACTAGTTCAAGCAAAAATAAAGTGACCTAAATTCCCGTGTTCGAATTTTTGAATATTTTGTTTTCTTCAAGAAACTGTCGAATTTCGGATTTGAAAGATTCGAAATTTGGGTACAAATAATCTTTACCCAATTCGAAATTTGGGTACAGATTACAAGCAAAATCGAAAATTCGAATCACTCTACGAAATCAGACGTATAATGGGAAAAATAAATAAGTCCCTTACGCACTTATGAGGTTCAAAAAAAGGGGGCGGCAAAATCGTGTCTCCGCATTCTCAATGCTATTTTCTAGACGCCGACGCAAATCTTATATCGCCTACGATAATAGATGGTGGAATAGAGAGAATTAAATAAATCCATTGCCTATAATTTATAGCTTTTAATTTACCATTTTACAAGTTTATTTAAATGAACACTACAAATAGACACTTTATTATAATTAATTTTTATTTATCTTTTATAAATGTTTAAATAATATTGTATTAATAAAAATATTAATTTAAAACTGACTTTTAAATATCTTGAGTTTGTAATAGTTAGGCAATGTTCTGTCCAACCAAGCGGCCTAAGTTCGTTTTATGGTTCTTTTCCCGATTTGGATGAAAAACGAGCTCTACTTACTAATCCCGAAAATCCTGGATTTCGAAGTTCGAACTCCGAACTTCGACTTTAGACATTGTCTTATATCCAACTAAGCTCCCCTCATTATCCCATCTTGAATTAGTACTCATTCGACCACCTAAATCGAAAATGGAATTAGGCGGTGTTTAAATTAAAACTAAAAATTAAACACAACGCCAAACACGGCAAAATTCAAAGTTGCGGACAAACAGACAGGAATTCTCAAATTTAATATAAGATTTTTTGGCAAAAAAGTTTGTCATAATTTTATGTGAACTTGCAAATTTATAAAACTTTTGCCTGTGGCGCAAAAAAGGAAGGTTTCTGCCGTAAGGATCCTCCAAAATTTTTAAAATTTTCGCCTGCGGCGCTAAATGAATCAGTCGTGGTCTAAATAACAATACGTATTGGGGTTGGAAAAAACAAAATGTCGAAAGGGGAAATCTATTCTTTATCCCCTCAAATCTTATCCTCACGAATCTATTTAAGTCTCCTAAAGGAATCATGAATCGCACTGAAGAGAAATTATTAAATGCAGAGTTATTCATACACCTTAACAGTTGATTAATTATTAATATGCTTCATTTGTCCCTTATTTATGAAAAAAATAAAACTTTTCATTAAAATAGGTGCAAAATTTTTTGAAACTTGAACAAGTTTGGAACCGGTTCCAGAACTGGAACTGGAACCGACTAAATTAAAAAGGCGGTTCCAGAACTGGAATTGGAACCGCCAAAATTAAAAAAGCGGTTCCGGAATTTAAACCGACGAAATTTAGAAAGCAGTTCCAGAACTGGTTTAACCGTTTATTGAAAATTTATTATTAAATGCCAATTAAACATTTTTATTTAATTAACTTAATTAAAAATTTATTATTAAATGCCAATTAAACATTTTTATTTAATTAACTTGATTTTTTTTTAAATTTTAAAAGGCTACAAAAGAAAATTTTACAAGTGAAAATTATTGGCAATTTAAATTTAAATTTTTTTTTAAATTCTCGCTCGCGGGGATACTACTTACATGTATTTATTTAATTTATTTTTTTGTTTACAATAAGCAACAAAACGGGGTGAGCCATTTACATTGTTGCACTATATTAATTTGTACTAATTACCATGTTTGGACATTTAGAATTTTATTTTTATTGTCTATAAGTTGTTTATAAGCCGTTAATGTATATACTAAGTGTCTTTATTGTTAATATAGTGTATTATGAAGGGAAAGAGAAAGTTGGTCTTAAGTCATTTTTGAGCCAATAGGGGAGAGATTGGCACCCAAGGAGTGGAACCGATTCCAGAGAACTGGAACCGGTTCCAGAGAAATTTTGGAACTTTTGCAACACTTGTTGTATTTTACATATATTTAGTATTTTAACCGTTTATTGAAAATTTATTATTAAATGCCAATTAAACATTTTTATTTAATTAACTTAATTATATTGATTTCTTTTAAATTTTAAAAGGCTACAAAAGAAAATTTTACACGTGAAAATTATTGGCAATTTAAATTTTTTTAAATTCTCGCTCGCGGGGATACAACCTACATATATTTATTTCTCGTCTCTCTATTGGGGATTCTCTAATAGAGTGAAATGGATAGCGAGACATCTTGCAATGCGTTTTTAAATTTTATTAGCTATAATTTTTAATAATTTATATTCAATAACCTTCACTCACTTTTTTATTTATTTAAATTTTTTATATTTAATTAAAGTTATAAATATATGGCTAAACTAGGGCTAGGATCAGGGCTGGGCGCAATCGAAAAAAAAAAGATTCCGCACCCGCAATCCGCAACTCGCAATTTCTTTTTAAAAATCCGCACCCGCAATCCGCAACTCGCAATTTCTTTTTAAAAATCCGCACCCGCAATCCGCAACTCGCAATTTCTTTTTAAAAATCCGCACCCGCACTCCGCAACTCGCAATTTTCTTTTTAAAATCCGCACCCGCAATCCGCAACTCGCACTTGCAAAAACCCCGCAATTTACGCAATTTCCGCAACTCGCAATCCGCAATTTTTAGACTATAGTTAAAATCTCTTTCTAGGATCATTTGCTACGAGTCCGGCAGTAGAATAGACGTTCAGACTCTGAACTGGAACTGACAAACCGAACTGAAACTTTCGGTTAACCGAACCGAATATGTGGATTAGGGAGTGAAGTATAAACGGATTTGTCGGAAATAAGTGATTAGTAACGGGCGATAGAGGTTCTGAAATAAGGGTATTTAAGAGATATCAGTGGAATGAGGAGGGATATACGCTTTGTGGGAATATGGAAGGATTGAGGGATATTAGGGGATTAAGAGGATTAAGTGAAAGCAAGTTCATGATATCCACCAATTTCATGATACCATCTTTGATCACCGAATTTCTTCGAATTATCTTTAATCTCACTAGATCCATGGATATTAAATCACCGATATACCTTTGTAACTCTTGCTACATTGAAATCCCCCAATATCACTCCAGATCCCCATTAATCCATGCTTACTCTCAAAAAACTCCAAATCCCCAGATATTCAATCATCATGATAGAAGAATTACTTCCGTTTTCAGCGCCGCAGGCAAAAATTTTAAGAATTCTGGAAGATCCTTAAGCCAAAAACTTTCATTTTTAGCGCCGCAGGCGAAAATTTTGAGAATTTGGGAAGGACAACAAGGCAGATTTCTTTCTTTTTCAGCGCCGCAAGCGAAAATTTTGAGAATTTTGGATGTCAAGGGCCAGATTTCTTTACATTTTTGCTAAAATTTATGAAAAATGCCAAAATTTTGACAAAAATATGCAAAAATATTGAAATAATTTGAAAAAAGTGACAAATATTAAAATAACGGGGAAATTGGTAAAATGTTGAAATATATTGAAATGTAACTTCGTTCAAAATCATAATATCGAAAAACTAATGGCATATTTGAGTTCTCTCGCCATAATATATTCAGAAAAAAAATATACTGAATGGGAAAAACTGAATGGGAAACTTATTTTCATTATAAACCTAGCGAAGTAAGCCCAGTTGATATGACAGAAATGAATGTTGTTGATAATTCAGAGGTTTGATGTATAACAACCTAAAAGTTGGACCTCTAACGTCAAAAATTCTTGCTATATTTTTGGCGTTTTCTATAGTACTGTGAATTTATGAGAGCGTGTTATTGTAAATAAAGTAACTCAGGATTAACTGTGGGACTCAAATTTTGACATTTATATAATATTTAACAGAAAAATGAAAGTATTTTCTTTAATTTTTGTGTTATTACTCACTATAAAATTGCATCAAGTACAGTCTGGCAACTGCGCAAGTGGAGGAGGACAAAGTTTTTAGCATAAAATTTCTTTAATTTATTGAAATATTTTAATTAAAATACATTGGATCCCTGTTTCGAACCGAATTTGGCCTGATATTTCCGCAGTATGGGTACAAAATCCATTTTTTATGATTGTCTGAATATTATCTGACCGTAGTAATCCAAAAAAATTCCGGCCAGAACCTTGATTTTCCAAGACTGACACACCTAATATGCGTAAAATCAGAATAATTTTACTTATTCAATAATTTTGTTAAATTAATAATTAATATATTATTCAGAAATACTGTATCTAGCAGAAGACAAAGATTACAGCCATATGCAATTATCAGTAAGTACCGCTAATTGGAAATTTAATATTAGGGTTCAAACTCGGCTTAGGAAAGCTATAGAACTTTTGAGACAGTCAGCATGAAACCTAATATAGGTGTTTATAGGATTTTTTCCAATTTTTAACGTGTTAATCAGCACGGATACTATCAGAAGAGCCCAGGCCCGGTCTATCAAATTCCATGCAAGCGAGAGCAGAAAGACTAAAACGACGAAAGACCAAAAACATTATTGCTAAATTTTTTTTTATATAATTTAAGGTTGCATTAGCTAACATACTCGATTCACAAGGATATTGCGTGGTCAGTTTTCCTTTATATGTATTATAGTAGTTCATTATTATATCGTAAATCCTCAAAAATAACCCCCGTCCCTAAAATAAGCCCTCTTCTAAAATAAGCCCCCTTCCCTATAAATTTTTTAATTAACTCATTTTGAAGGATTTGCTGTACTCTAAATTCATTTTACTAATTAAAGTATTTTGTTGTCGCCAATTATATACAACGAAATAATCATTTAAACAGTTTTACTTTAAATGGCAATGTGATAAGAAAAACTATTCCGATTAATAATACACGACAACGAGAAGATGGTCCAGTAAATAATTGGGAAAGTGAAAATATAACATCTAAACGGCCAGATTATATTAATCTTGTTCGTCATCGTGCTAAGTACTTTTATCAAGGTATAATTTTTCTGGAGCGAATTCTTTTTTTTAAATCGGCAGATTATTTTATGGGTACTTTCGCATTATCATCACGCAATGCCTTTAACTGATATAAGGTGTGGGTCGATAGTGATTTGGAGAGATATCGTGCATATATTTGGATTTGGAGGAAGTTGGAGGAATTAAGAGATTTAACAAGATACCTGGGGATTACGGAGGATGTCAGGCGTGTAGGGAGATATTGGAGGACTATGGTAATTCCATTGATTGAAGGACTAAAGGGATATGGGCTCCAGATCAATAGCCGAAGATTTTCTGAGCCGCTCCGTGATGGCAGAATATTTGTAACAAGTAAGTGCTCCGCGTGTCCGTGGTCAAAATTAGTGATGGCACGAAGTAGAAGTACAAAGCACTGCATTCAACTTTACTTTCTATTATGATTTATAAATAAATTCAGATTTAAAAAGTCATAGTACATACAACTTGTTGAGGAGAAAACGTTTTTCTTTGGGCATAGCAGAAGTTGGTCACCTCCCAAGTGGCTTTGCAATTTTTTATGAACTTCGTATACGTAACACGATTGCTATATCAGCAACTCCTGCTAGGCCTCCATTCTACCATTTTTTGGGGCTCCCAATACCAGTTGAAGTGCCAGGTATTTGTTTAAAATTAACAACACATAGTAAGGAGCGCCAAGCCTCTTGGAGAATTCTAGTGCACTTTTCCACCTATACTTATATAGAGATTATATTAACGAGGAATTATTTATATTTTGAATATAAATCTGGGAATAGGTTAACATTTTTATGCATATGTATATGGGAATCCAATAAGCCTATGTTTGATCCCTAAACATAAGACAACGCAACTGTTTCAACTAACTTGTAACCACTATATCAGTTAATAATTTCAAAATTTAGAATATTATACGGCTCAGCCAGGTGATGGATTTGCAGATTCTCAAATCCGTTTAATTGGAAGCCAGAGACTGAACGAAAATATAGAGGAACTTGGGAATATAATTAATAATTATCAACAAATATATGGGGATGAATTTTTTCAACAAAATTCTCTTCCTCCACTATGGCAAATATTCGCAAATGTTCGCTACTTTTTGATAAATCACCCTCAGATTGTTGCATATCCACGACATATTAATAACAAAATAGGATTTATTGGAGGAATTGCTATCGACCAAGAAAACTTAGAAATGTTCAGATCTAAAGTTTTGAATACTGGTGCGATTGAACCTGTTTTGGATGATGAATATAGTTTCCTCAATGATGTATGTATTAACTTTATTATGAAGCTGATATTAAGCTTCTATACATTTTCTTGGCGATTTTAATATTTTTTCTTCAAAATAATTTCAGTCCAACTGCATTGCAGTAGTCAGTTTTGGCACAACAATTTCATTTTTTGGACTTTCACAAAACCAATTAGTTAGCATTTTCAATGCTTTTAGGCAACATCAAAATTGTAACTTTGTTTTTCGCGCTGATGCGTTTATTCGAAATTATGTTAACAATAATGTAGAACTTCCAGACAATGTACATTTATTTTACCGAAGAATTTATCTGAAAGGGATTCTTGGTATTTTTTAAAATTAATAATTATACATTTAAATTAAAAATATTTTTCACTTATATGTATGAGTCGTTGTCTTAATGTAACATATCACCAACGGGATAGGGGTTTCATTTTTAATTAAAATATTGTTGGGTATGTTTGAAATTCAAGAAAAATAGTTTTCTTCCACCCATAGGGTGGAGATAATCTGACTTGAAATTCAAAGGATAATAATTAAAAAAGGCTTAGTCGTGAATCAAATGGGATTTGTTATTTTCTCCACCTGTTAGTGTTCAATGATCCTATTGCCTATGAGAACCAATATCCACATATATTCGCCATAATTTTCCCTATTTAACTAATACTTTTACGTAAACCTAAAATATTTTTATTACATCAGCTCAACGTAACACAAAATTAGCAGTCATTCATTGTGGGCAAAACAGCCTAAACGAGGTGAATAACTAAAATATGTCTTCAATGACCATGTAAACTAATATTCCGATTCAGGCTTTATTTGCTGGTGTCCCAGTCGTTTGTCTACCATTTTCTGGTGATCAACGTTACAATGCATCTGTTGTTGAATACCTTAGATTGGGAATGTGGGTTCCTGCTCCAAATGTGGAAAATGGATTTCAAAATGCTGTCAATGATTTGCTAAATGAACGGTGGGTTTAAATAATAACTTCAAAAAATTTTCATGTTATTTTGGCATTTAAATACTATTTGAGTACAAATTTCAATTAATTTTTATAAATAAAATATTTTGAAAATAAGATTAAAATATCTTTAGACGCGGATTCTTAGCAACAGCTCAGCAAATTGCTTGGCGACTTCACACTGAATATTCAGCCGAACAGAATTTCCTTAATGCTGTTCAAAATGCTATTAACTCTAATGTTCGATTTGACCGTTCAATTCAATTGGGAGCCATTCAATTTGTTCATCAAGAGTAAGTTTTCACACTATCCATTCTACCATACGCTTGTTGAGATGGTGTTGTGTATGGGTGCAGCCCTTAAAGTGTTTAGTATAAAAGCCAGTGAAAGCGTCAGTCTATTGGGATCATACTAGCGGGGCTAGTCACTGATCTCCTTTGTCTGTCCCATTCCCTTCGCTTACACATTGTTTATTTCTACATCGGATAAAGTGTTATTATTGTGCTCGTCGACATTAGTTAAATCTCGGATACCTCGGGTCGTAACAGATGGAATGAAATAAAATGATTTTTAGCCTTCCAACATTCTTTTCTTTTTCTCCACACGCGTACCATCTTTTGCTTTTCTGTTTTATTTCACCGGTCTTTAAGGGGTGTATTTATCAAAAGCTCAAAAAGATCGAGCCCAATACCAAATTTAATTTTAGGAATATAAGGGACTAAAAGGAATACCTGATATCAGAAACCCGGATTTTTCTGAACCGATACCCAAAACCCAATTCAAAAATATTCCAAAGCCAATCCAAGAACAAGACCCGGTATTTTTCCAACACGTCCCTTCCCTAATTCGCTATTGCTATCTTAAAATTATTTTAATTTTAGTTTATAAGAAATTTAGCTGAAGAAAATTTTGAGAGATGCTTTGAGAATATGTATATACTCTTTTATTTTTATAAAGTTTAACATAAAATCATTTTTTAAACAATGCGTGACACTAAACATATTTTAAAATTTAATAATAAAAATCCATCTGTCCACAAAATGAATGCCACTTTTCTTCCCCTCTTTCTTCCCCATTTTTCGTTCTCAATTATAGAGCAAACTTCTTCCTCTCGGAATAGAAGGAGAAAATTAAAGAATTAATATTTAGTTAAGTGAGAACATAATTTTATAAATAAAAAAATATACCTAATCTAATTTTATAAAATTAAATAACAATACAATTTACTTCAGTTTTACCCTTTCTTGAACTACAAATAATTCCTCTGAAGAAAATTTTGGATCGAATTATTCGATCTGCAGATACTTGAATATCTACTAAGCCTTCGGCTTTTAAAGATTAAATTGAGTTGTCAGAAATGAGATCTTAGGCATTAGAATCCAATTCCTATTTCTCTTTCTTTTCCAAGTGAGAAAAGGTATATTGTATCAGTAAGAAGGAAAAGTGGTCGAAGTGCGCATTCCCTTTGCAGACAGATGGATAGCGAACTGGACATTTACCGTTATTTTCCCTAAAATTATTTCTTAAAGAAATCAGCAAGGGATATGCACAAATTTTTTTGCTTACAATACTCAAAAATATTTTTTAGAAATAATCTAAAATTATTGTTAGCTAACTTTTTAGTCTAAAATTCACAGGAGATTGGAGATAATATTTAATTACATACATGGTTTTTATTCAATTTTTGAGTTTGTAAGATTTTTTTATTGTGCTCATTCCTTGCGCAGCTACAAAAAACGCGCAGAAATTTTTTTATTTTTTATTAATCTAAAAATGGATTTACCGTAATGTTTCCAATACAAGCCCTGGACGTCTATTTTCAATACCCCTCATTGACTGGGCTTCTAATAGGGCATGGGCTTCTATTAAAAACATTACGGTATATTTTTTCATCATCTTTTCGATATTTTATTTAAAATTGTTTTTCTTTCCCTTTTAAATTATTTTTGAAATTTTTGTTATTTTCAGCCTTTGACCAATTTACATCCTTTTTTTAATTTATAAAATTTTTAATTCCCCTATAATCAACCATTATGATTTTTGTTAATTTTTAACTCTGATTATTTTTGTTGTGAACCTTTATCTCTATTTATGATATTTTTGGTGAAAAAAGTATTTAAAACAAATTTATGTTGCTATATATACACAAACTTAGGGTTTTAATCTGCAATGTCACTGACCTTTCAAACCCAAAAAACCATAGGAGAGAGTAAGAACATTTTTGGGGTGAAAAATTGGATTTTTTAAATGATAGCTCATTCGAAATAGCTCATCGAGTCGAGCCGAATTACACAAAATCAAAGAAATCCGACTTGAGTTGACCGAGATATAGGCAACTAAAAACCGTGGCTCTATCTTAGGACATGCGTCCCATGAACTTTTATGCGTCCAATGAAAGTTTATGCGTCCAATCAAAAGAAAATTGGATTTTTCTTTATATTTTGAAGTTGGGGTTGGGTTTTTTAACATTTATTCATGTTCGGGCCCTACGTCCACTGGGTCTGGAACCATTCCTTGCCCTATCCCTCGAAATTTCGGAAAGTTATAGCCAATTTTTAAAAATTTCGAAAAAACAATTATAACTTTCCAAAATTTCGAGGGATAGGGCAAGGAATGGTTCCAGACCCAGTGGACATAGATCCCGAACATGAATAAATGTTAAAAATCCCAACCCCAACTTCAAAATATAAAGAAAAATCCAATTTTCTTTTGATTGGACGCATAAACTTTCATTGGACGCATAAAAGTTCATGGGACGCATAAACTGGACAAGAGCCGAAAAAAGTATTTAAAACAAATTTATGCTTCGATATATACACAAATTTAGGGTTTTAATAACCTGCTAAGTGCGGCCTTTCAAAACTCGAAAAACCATGTGAGGGAACGGGGAAGTAAGCACATTTTTGGGGTAAAAATTTGTTTTTAAATGATAACTCATTCGAAACATCTCATTGAGCTGAGTCAAATAACACCAAACTCAGCGAAATCCGACTTGATTGGATCGAGATATAGCCCCTAAAAATCGAAGATCAAAAGTGGCGACTATTGGAATAAAAAATTTTATACAAATAATAGCTCATTCGAAAGATCTCGACGATCTGAGTCGAATAACACCAAAATCACAGTAATTTTCTATGCATTGCTTAAAACTTTTGCAAATCTTTTTTTAATTAAATTCTTCCTTTAATTATTGGCATTAGCAAGAAAGATAAAATTTTAAATTGATTTTTGGCGCTGCCCAAATTAATTTATCGACTCCCAGCTTCCGCCTTATAAAAAAATTTAAATTAGACAATGGAAATAAAAAAATACTTCCTTAATTATAAAATTAAAAAAAAATTAAAAAATTTGCCCATTTTACTTCCCTCCTATCTAAATTTTTTGTTATTATTTTCATAATAAAAAATTTTAATTTTTATTTTAAATATTTTATATAAAATTAAAATTAAGTTTGAGTAGGGCGTTCAGCTTCTGTAATCCAAAGAGCCAGACTTAGTTAGGAAAACTTGCCTGAGTATTTTGTCTATATAATTTTTTAAATATTTTTCCGTTAACATTGTTGAAAGAAAAGCCCATAGTTTCATAATTTCAATAAATATTCTTTAAACTAATCTAAATTAATTAAAAATAAATTTTTCATTTACCTAATTTCCATATTGTTTGTTACCTAGTTTTATTTTCAAGTAATAGTTAATTAATTATGATAAAATTAAATATTTAATGCATTAGTTTTAAAAGATTTTAATATGAAAATAGCGATTTTTAATTTACAAAGCGGCTTTTTTTAATTATATTTGTAGGAAATAGAAAATCGTCTCTGGGCCTATTTCAATATCCGCCATTTTTTATTTTTCTGGCGCCATAATTCATTCTTTGGCTCTAACTTTTAAAATTTCAGAGTTTTTTTTATAATACTTACATCATCTGAAAGCTCTAAACAAAATGTCTTCGATTAGCATTAAAATTAATATTACTTTTATTCTTTTGTTGACAGTTTGGGTATTCGATGTTGTGTCGAATAATGGTAGGGCTGTAAGCAGAAGAGAACAGGTTACTCGCCTTAAGATTTTTATTATTTTTACTCAGGTTTCTGTCAAAATATTTACTGTGAACGTTTACTCAAAATCGACTATTTTCTGGAACAGAAACCATTCAATTTTTAGATCCCAAAATTTTCGACCCAATTCTAAACCTTTAACGCTGACGAACCGACCCCGACCATTTCATTTAACTCCGTATCATTTTTATTCCTGCTGTGGAAATGTGAAGAGAATCTATAATTTCCTTCAGATTTCTTCTAAGTAAGCGATTCAGATTCCTACAAGTAAGCGATTCAGATTCCTACATAGGAGCTACAAAAATACAATTTCAAAAATTTATTATGCTCAAGTCTCTTATAAGGTTATCTTAAATGAGTTTTTCAGCGCCACAAACGAAATTTTGAGAAATTATGAGGCACATAAGCCATATCTCTTCAACTTTAACCGCGCAGGCTAAATTTTGAAATTTTAATGTTAAATTAAAATTTTTAACCAAAAAGTCAATTTGTAAGTACTTACAAATAAGTAATTTTAAATTTACGGAAGTACGGAGGTCGATTTTAAAGTAATTTCTTCCGATATGAGTACAGATCGAGCCTTGTGTAAGAAGTTAGACTTCATTCAAATTTATTTAAAAATAGTTTTGAGTTTATATTAAAAAAATAAAAATTCAAAATAAATTTCTAGGAAAGAAGGGCTCTTGCTATAATTCAAGAAACATCTGAGGAACTAAACACTCAACTTAATATCTATAGACAAGGACATCATATTATTGAATTGCATAATTTGGTTAAATTTATTATTATACATTTTAAATAAAATCTTTGGATAGTAAATATTAGTTAGGAAAATTAGGATTTACTAAGCTCGGAATAAATAAAAAAAAGCTAATCCTATGTATTTTGTTAATTATTTTAAAAATAAATTTTTCCAGGCGCTTCATGCTCTAAATCTTGAACAGCAATATGCATCGGCTCAAGGAATGACGAGAAATAATGTAAATTTATTACTCATAATTGATAAATTTGTTTATATAAATATTACGTATCTTCACAAAAAAATTGGATAGTCAGGAAAGTCAGGGAAGGTTATCGGAAGTATCAAAAGCTAATTCTTATAGTGAAAGCATTTTCATACCATTCCAATACTTGAAATTTTAATAAAAAGTTATTTTAATTTCAATGTAATTGAATTCACAATTCCTATTTCAATTTGTTTCCAATGGGACCAACTTAATGATTCATATATCCAAGTAAATTACTCCTTACCTATTTATTTCGAGTTTGGAAAAGTAGAGCAATAGGCCTCAGAAAATCAAATATTGAATAACATTGAACCTCAGACTATTAAATTATCTTATAAATTATCTTACTTTTAAAAAAATATTCAATAGCGTGCAGTAATGCAAGAAAATATTGCACAACTCGTAGCAGATATTGATAGTGAAATTTTAAATCAGGTCATATTAGATAATCTATTTTAGACTTGGATTATACATTCACAGTAATTAGGGTTTTTAAACAGAAAAGGGTAATTCTGTCCTTGCAAACAGGGGCAGTAAATTTTTAAAAATATTCATAAATTAACACGATGAATTCGCTTATAGTATGCCTTTTAAAACCACTGATATCAAAATCTGGCCTTGCTATCCAACATTAAATCACTGAACTTCAAATCTGGCACTGAAATTTTTATTAATAGTAAAGATTGTATGGAATTGATCTTTTAAACAAAATTTCCTTTACGGATAGTCCCTTAAGAGCCGCAAGCTTAAATTTAGAGAAAAAGTCAAAAATTTTAAGTAATTTTTAGGCAAGAACGAGTATGGTTAATCTTACGCAAGGGTACAATAATTTGGTTGCAGAATTGCAGTCGACTACAGAAAGATCTGTATATCTGGTCGAATTTATATTATATATTAATTAATACTTAAGTGGTATATCACATAAAATAAATGATGAATTAATAAGATTGAAGTGTATGATAATATTTAGAATCTTGGGATCGAGTATAAAATCTTAAATCCAGATACATATGGTACCTACTCGAAATTTCATTATTGAATATTAAATTTATGCTTAAATTTAAGCATTTAGTTCCCAATATTATATTAAAATAATCATTTATTTGAGTGTATACGTAGTTTGCAAACACGTTAAAAAATAAATTTGACATAAAATTTATAGATCCAACAAGCTCAAAATCTTCTCCAGCAATATCAAACAATGAGAAGTGATTTTGAATTGGTTCCAGCAATTATTGATAATGAGAGACTACAAACCCGTGTAAATATATTAATAATCATAAAATTTGTAACTTTCTAGTTTTGTAGCTTTATAGGAAAAAATTTACTGTATTTGTTAAGAGAATTTCGCCCTTGTAGGGCACGCGTTTAATTTTTTCACCTGCAAACAATTTTGTGGACAGCACAAAATTTTTTTGGGTTTAGTAGATTTTTATAAACTTTTTTTTTATTCCATGTATGCTAAGACAAATAAGTTTAAGAAATATCTACCATTTTTCTATGAAAAGGACGAAAATTATATTTACAAGATTTTTTAAGCTAAAATACTTTATAAGAAAATTCACAACGTAAAATCTGTTATAACAGTTAACAATTCACTAACTGTTATAAACACTCAATAAAAAATATCATTTCAATATGACCTCAAAAATATCTCCAAAAATTTTATTGTAGATTACTCAACTAGAAAATTCAATTACTTATGTTTTAAATTTTCTTCAACAGGTTATACTTGAAAAAAATAATTTAGATTAGTATTACTAGAAACTAACAAATAAAAAAACTAACAAATCTAAAATTCCCGACATTTTTTATGTCGGCCCTGTTTTCGAAAATAGTGAAGTAAAAGTTCAACGGGAATTCCCGTTCCCGATTCCCGAAATATTTTTGAAAAATCGGGAACTTTGGGAATTTTATTCGCCAATCTGTTGACTTGGCCCTCCAATATTTATAAAATTTTAGCGTGCGACGCTAAAATCTTTTAAAATTTAAAAAATTAGTTTAATCTAAAATCCTATCCCTGATTATTATATGAAAATATTAAATAAATTTTAAATCAACAGCCACCTAGCAACTGAAATTTAATGTGCTTTAAAAAATGAATTCAAGATTAACTTGTTTAATGTGATTCAGATTGATTTTTTATTAGATGTCTTCTCTCTTTATGAAAATTTTCGACAGGGCCTCAATCCAGGAAAAATTATTATTACACTATTATTTTTAATTTTTTAAACATTTTTTTTAAGTATTATATCTCTTTTTTAAATATAGTATTTGTTGCCTGCTTGTACGATTTAATGTATTATTTAAAAAATTGCCCTTTATATTATGAGTTAATCCCGAATGATTAGGGCGTGCACTAGTGGTAAGGAGTCAGGATATGGTCAGGTTCCTTCAGTTGTTAGGGTATCGGTTTTAGTAAAAAAATTTAAGCATAAAGCTGAAATAATACACTCACTATCTATATTCGTTAATTTACTCAGCATTTAGAGTCACTTGGTAAGATTAAAGGGGATATAAGGGGATTTAAATGGATCAAGTATGATTTCATGGGATATAAATGATTTTAAGGGATATTGAGAGATAATGGGAGAGTTATGGTTGTACAAATGCAGAATGTTTCGGCAGCATGTTTTTTATTAAAAAAATTTATTAAATCAGAATGTTTTGTTTCGACTATTACCATGTCCAAGAAAAACGGAGAAAGAACGATGCTGATTAAGATGTAAATTAAAGATAGGAAATTTATAAAATTTTAAATTTTCCCATAAAAATCCCTTAAGTTTAAACATTTATCTTTAATTTTATTATTCAATTCCTGATGCCCCTTTCATTGTTTCAATTACTCATAAAATGTTCTTTCATTTATTCTTTATTTTTTTATTTTATAATAAAAAATGGCTATTACACTAAAAAACACCTTGACCTTCATCTTTATTTGCTGTTATAAAATAAATCTTTAAACAGCCTATTTGTCCTCATTCTTATATTTTTTCCATTAAAAACTAAAGTCTTCATTCTCTTATTTTTTACAATAAAAATTAAAATCTCCAATTATACTTTTTCCAATATATCTCAATCTTTTAATATTAAAAATTTATTGCTTTTTAAATTATTTTTATTTAATTATATTTTTGGAATAAATATTTTTGAAAATATAATTGAATTAGAGTTAATAACTTTTTAAAAGGAAGAAGAGGTTAATCAAAAGAAGATAAAATAAGATTCTTTTGACATGGGGGCTCAGCCGGTGATAAACGACACCAAGCAAAAGTTTTGAAGGCTGACAAACCACCAGACGAAATTCAACATTTGCTGGAAGAACAAAATCTTGCTGTTGCGAGAGTGTTTCGGCTGGTTCAGTCTCATTTCGTAAGTAAGTCTTAAGACGGAAAGAGAAATTAAATAGAAGTCTAAAAGATAAAATCTATAAACTCGCTTAACTATTTTAAATGACACCATGTTTGGTCCTCGACGACTTAGAAAATATGGCATATAAGAAAGAGAGCCAAACACTGATAGGGTTCTTTTAAAATCTATTTTTATTTTAAAAAATAAAAAATTATTTAGAATTTTTATTTTTTAATAAAAATTTATTTAGAATTTTTATTTTTTAATGATACTATTCATGGGACAAATAAAAGCCCATGGGACGCCCGGTCCACAAATAGCCTGCACTTGAGCTATTCATGCGACAAAAATTTTTATATTTTAAGTCTATTAATTCGACTCCTCTGACTATCTATGTATGTTAAGAGTGGGATTGGGTGTGGAGCGAGCTATAACCTTTAAATATTTATAAAAATTGAATGAACTATCATTTATAAAAAAAATTATTTAAAATTTTTATTTTCTAATGATACCATTCATGGGATAAATAAAAGCCCATGGGACGCTCGGTCCACGAATAGCTTGCACTTGACAAAAATTTTTATATTTTAATAGTCTCTATTAATTCGACTCCTCTGACTATCTATGTTAAGAGTGAGGTTGGGTGTGGAGCGAGCTATAAACTGCCTTTAAATAGTTATAAAAATTGAATGAACCTTCATTCTTAAAAATAAAAAAAATTATTTAGAAATTTTATCTTTCTATGACTAGCATTACACTACATTTAAATTTTAAAATACTAAAAAACTATTAAACATATATACATAGTAAATCCTCTTTAATTTTAGAAATACCAAGGTATAACAATTAAACATCTTGATAGGATTTAATCTTCAATTCTCATTGAACCTATATTTCTTTGTTTTATTTAAGATTGAAAATGTTAAAACTAATTGTTTTAAACCTCATTTTGTTAATTTATTGTTTTAATCTTGTTGATGGGGGTGGAGAAGGGTCTAACGAAGAAAATGAAGTGTTTTTCGATGCAGAGGAAGAATTCGACATTTCTTCCGAAATAGATGAAATTGATCAACATGTAAAGAATCAAATTGCTTGGATTTTAGAAAATGCTAGTAAATGTGATGAACAAGAGAAATGTGTAAATATGTTTTTGAATGATATGGCGATGTTTAATGATCAAGCCCGGTTTGGAGGAATTGCTGCATACTGTGACAACTTGAAGAGTGAAAACGATAAAATTGGGAATCCAATAAGGGTAAGTCTTTTAAGTTTGTATAAATTTGGACCTTACTATAAGAATATATTACTATGAAAAGGCATATGAAAAGCCATATCTTATTGAGATAGTCTGAATTCTTATAAGATTTATTTATGAGGACACGCCCAAAACGGGGCGCTGCTTTACTTCAAAATTTTCTAATCCCACCTACTTTTGTATTAAACGATTCCTCTCGGCAACTAAAGAGAATGGTATAAAAATTGATAAGGGCCGGAAATTGATAAGGGCCGTTTCGGGCTGCTTTAATTTATTCATGTTTGTTTAATTAGTTGTAGATCATAAGAAGTTGCATTTTTTTAATTTCAGGAACTGCTCAATGGTGAAATTGAAAATGATAATGCAAAAATTCGTTTAAATTTTTATATCGAATGTGTTGATAATTTTTTCACTAAAGAAAAAGGACTTTTTCAAATGAAAAACTTAAAGCCTTTGAAATTTTCTGAGATAAACAAAAAACTTCTTCACTCTTTTCTGCTTACCAAACCTCTGTATATTTCAACTATAATGTACGAATCAATTCAAAATAAAGACACAAATACTTTATTAGAAATTGTTTCCACTCAAAAATTAGAGGATTTAAATGTGGCAATGAAGATAATGATAGCTCTTCATCCAGATTTAAAATTGGTTAAATTGGATAATGATAAAGTTGATTTTAAAGAGTTTTCTAAAGCACAAGGTGTGTTCGATGACAAAAAAGTCGGACAATTTTTAAGTTGGCGTTTTGATCCAAATTGCAATGAAAAGCCAGCAGAAAATAAGGTAAATCTTAAGGACTGCGCCCGAAAATGACCCACCCTAAAATT
Source organism: Meloidogyne arenaria (assembly GCA_036172955.1). Lineage (NCBI taxonomy): Eukaryota > Metazoa > Nematoda > Chromadorea > Rhabditida > Meloidogynidae > Meloidogyne > Meloidogyne arenaria. Next base: position 2,937,244 of record JARQAB010000042.1, read on the forward strand.
CCCAAAGAATTAAATCTCCAAAATGGCTCAATAAGTTATTATTATCAAATGTCCCATTATTAAATCTCCGATATACCATCATTTTCCATCATTTTAAAAACTAAAATTTAGAGAGGATGGTTAAGAAATCCAATGAAAAAGCTCCAAGTTTATATGAAAAATGCTGACCAAAAGTGCCTAGAGAATCCTACAATTGGCCACTACATAAAAATGTTGGAAAATAAAAACGAACTTAACAATTTCTTTCTTTTGCGTTTCAATTGTTTTATTAAACCTTTCGAAAAACCAAACCAAAATAAAACAGCTTTACAAGTAGATGACTTGATCCGAACACTTATTCTCTCAAATAGCTTTGACGGAGAAAGCATTACTCATCTACTGAAAATAAATGAAAAGAAGGGGCTTGAAGATAAAATTAACAATGCTTATTTTAATTTTCAAACATGGAATGACAAAGTTTTCAAATACGCATGCAAACGCCTTTTAAATCTTGGTAAGTGATTGTTGCAGCCCGTTTGAAGATGGGCCGATTTTTGCAAAATAATGAAAGAAAGAAAAATTAAAAAAAAATAAAAATTTGCAAAAGACGAGAGGCAAAAGATTAAATAAAAAACAAAAAGGAATGCGCCGCACAAACTTCATTCACGTGCATTCTCGCGACTGAAGTCTGTGTGGGCAATTTACCCATCTCGTTGTTTGTTAACTTTATCTTTTTAACCCTCTCCCTATTTCTTCTTTTTAAAATTAATTTTTATTCCTTGAAGTCTTGCTGGAATTTTCTATCCAGCCAAACTTTTGTTATCATTGGTTGCACAGCATCCTATTTCATCATTTTTTACCCAAACTTTCTATATAATTTTTTGCCATGGGCCAAAAACCATGGCCACTTTATAAACCCCTCACAAAACCACCAAAATATTGTCCTCTACCAATCATTCAATAACTTCTTCAAATAAAAGCCTTCTACAGCAATTCTGTTAATTTTAATTTAATTTTAAATAAATAATTTTAATTTATTCTGAATTTTATTCCTCCAATCTTGGTTAGTCACAACATTAAGTGGGGGCTCAGCTCAACAAACCAGGACTTAATGTTGTGACCAACCAAGATTGGAGGCTTCGCTGGATAATGTATCGGGTCCTTAAATCTTTTTATTATGATTTGGAATTTACAGAAAATGCTTCACAAATCATGTCCTACAATCGATTCATTGAACATTATGGAGAAAATATTGTAGCATTTACAAATGCCTTAACGAGTGTTGAAAATCTTAACATTAAAATTGATAAGAAGAAAGTCAAAATTTCAAATGATAAAATGTTTAATGATCTAAATAAAGTGCCTGGTTCATCTGTTGTCAAAGATATTATTGAAGAGATAAATAATGATATTTTGGAAAAGTTAGATCCGCAGTCATTTGGAAGAATCAAGATAAACAACCGAAAAATGGAAGATTTGATCGCATTCAGCTCGAATTATCTGAATGCAAAATATTTAGCATTAGCTCTAGCGTTGAATCAAGTTGTAGGAAAAGGAGATGATAATGTGAACAAAAGGAAGACAATTTCATTGAAAATATCTAACGAGCAATTAGACAAAATTAAGTCAATTAATTTTGATTCAATCAAAAAATTGTTGAATGACATGTCTATTAAATTGTTTGACAGATATAAGGGGAGTAAATCAACTAAACCCAATGATTTTGCTAATGAGTTGGTAATCGAAATGATAAATTTGATTAATGATGTTGATTTTAAATGTGAGTATTATTTATTTTTTATAAAGCATTTAGTCTGTTGAAGGCTATGCTTTTAGTCACTTTTGTGACTGATCTTTAAAATGACCAACAAATTTCAATATTTTTTCAGTAAGCGGCGATTCCAGTAACAATTTCCCACCAAATTTTGTTGATTTTCGGGCAATACAACTTTTTGATAACGGGGAGAACAAAAGTTTTGTGGATCGTTTAATTGAGAAAATATTCAATTATTTGAAGAGACCAATTGATTGGATAAGAAATAAAGCTTCAAACAGCAAAAACATTGTGTTCCTAAATGAGTTTAAACAAATTAATTCGTTTGTGGTTGTTATTGAAAATTTTATAACGAAGAAGACACCTATTGAAAAAATCTATTTTAAACTCAGTAAAGTCAAGAAGCATGGAGAAAAATTGTCGGAGAAATTGCGAGTTTTTCTCGGCAAATTTCTCCATAATTGGAACAATAAAAATAAATTAAGTGAAGATTTTTTAGAATTATTACCTTTTTTAACTGACATTGGTAATGCTTTAAAAATTGAAAATAAAAATCACAATATAAAGAGTTTGACAAAAGAAGAGACTGACAGAGAAATTACAACAAATAATGAACTTAAAAAATCTGTTGATGAAATAGTTAAATATACTAAGGAATTTTCGAATAATCTCAAAAATAAATTGAATAAAAATCCAGTTAAAAATTATAAGAAAGATTTATCAATTTTGGAGATCTATTTTGAAAGAGAAATTAAAGTTCGTTGAAATCTTTTTAAAAAATTAATTTAAGTATATCCCAATCAGAGATCCTACGACCCGACTCCCGATTTCCAGAAGTCGGGAATTTTGTTTTTTTGTCGGCAGCATCCCTTATCCCGATTATTTATGGGAAGATGCTATGTTGGTTGTTGGTGCCACAAGACTGGCATAAAATGAGGCATATATACACAAAATGGGGCAAAATAAGTGTTATAAAGGTACGATAACTGCCGAATAACGAAAAAATCATTTGCCGAACAAAAGCAAAAATAACAATGGCACACTTTTTTTCTAACAATGGCACACTTTTTATGCCATAACTTTATTTAAATTTATAAATTGAAATTATATGCATCTTAAGATTATAAAAATCTGTAATATAAGTATGTATCTTTAAAAGTTTTTATAAAAGTTTTCTAGATAAAAAAGTACTAGTATAGTTTATCTTATAGTTGGGGCAAACTTTATAAAATTTTATAAAATCATTTAATAAATTAAATTTCAGAATCCTTTCAAAACTAATCTGCCGCAGTTGATTCGAAAGAAACGTTATTATGGTCATGGTACACTTTTTAGTAAAAGAGCTGATGCATTTATTGCACATACAGTAGTTGGTGTTATGATTATTTTTCTGTCAATTTTTAAAACAATGTGGTTAACGGATGTAAAATGTCGATTTCCCGAAATTAATTTTCAAAATTTTTTACGTCGAAGGCAAAACTCTTCTACAATTCCTCAACAACACGAAGTTGAACTACCGCAACATTTTCAGCCTGAGCCAAGCCAACCTCATCAATATCAAGGATATCCACAATACTACGAAGGAAATCCAAATGTGGCTATAGGAATACCTGTAGGCCCTCCTAATTACCGTTACAAACGAAGTATTCAAAAAACGCGAAAAGGTTTTTTTGAATTTAAAAATAAATTTAAAAAAACATTAGCTGTTCTGATTTCAGTTATGGATACTTTTTTGTCCACAGAGAATTTCTATGGTCGTTAAGGATCCCCTTTAATAACTCATAATCACCCATATGCCACCACAATCCTCCGATATATATTCAAATCCTCCAAATCTCCAAAACCACTTATATCACTCTAAATCACCAGGCATCTTTTCAACCCGTCCTTTACCCCCTAAATCCATTGTATGATGAATTTATTGTTGAATTATTTTCTTACCTTTTCCTAACAAAAAATAAAATAAACCGGCATGCGTTAAGAACTGATTAAACGTATCCTGTACAGAGACAATATTTTAAAAATTTAAAAGTTAAAATGTTTTAGTTAATTTATGTCAAAACGAATCGAATGGAAAACCATGTAAAAACACAATAAGTTTCCACAAGGATGATACGAAAAGCAATTTTAAAGGATGCCTTAACGATATTTTAAATAACGTAACTGGAGGTCAAAACAATATTCGAAAAAAACGTTATGTTGAATGGGATTGTGGAGACTGGCTTTATTGGGGGATTATTTTGTCTCTTTTTGGTCTTTATGCTTTAGGTTTTTATCTTATTGCAGTGCATGTTCATTGAACCGGAATGTACAAAAAGATTTTTTATTTCGGGAAAATCTAATGTTTAGAAGGATTTTTTATTTCAAAGAAGGAAAAATGAGAAAAAAAAACAACATAAAAATTCAAAAAAATTACAAAAACACAAAAAAAACAAAAATACAAAAAAATCATAAAAGACAAAACTATGAAAAACAAAAATTTTTTAGACAAAATTAAAATTTCGTTAAAGTCGGAACTCAAATTTATTCCCCTGCTTCAAAAATATTTTATCCAAATGGTGTATTTACAGAATAACACAATAATAGGACACCTCAACTATAAGATAACTTTATTCAAATTAAGGATAATGAAATCAAATAAAGCTTAATTATAGAAAACTAAATAGGGAACAAAAATGACCAATAATTTCCCTGTGTAACGAAAAACTGTGGACAATATGTAATTTAGACCTATTTGGACAGATTTTCTCCTATTCACTAACGATTATTACCAAAGCTAATCATAAATTTTGGGTTACAAGCGCAGACCTTTGCCTTCGAAATATCAAAAAGCTTTATCTATTGGATTCAAATCCAGTGAGTACGGTGGTAATATCTGTGACGAGTTAAAACCGGGTAAATTGGTCTCGAATCAACCCAGCAATTCTTTACCTTATGAACAGGGGATGAATTCTCCTTAAGGATTCAGTCCATTTCGAGTTCCGGCTGTAGTATTTATTTTTAAACACTTTCCTAAAACCTCTCCTTTATCATATTCAAATATTTCCCCCACAACATTCGCCTCTCTTTGTCTCTTAGTAACTTATATTCAAATACTTCCCTCAACACATTTGCCGTTTCTTTATCACCCCGTCTCAACTTAAAACACACTGAATTCCCGCCCGCTTTTACCCCTATAAATACTCATTACATATTCCAGCTTTTCATATTAAATTGAACTTAAAATTAAATAAATATTAAATTAAATTGATTGAATGATTTCCTCATTAATTGAGAGTTAAAATTAAAGTAAATAAAGTTATTTCCTCAAACAAATTTGAGAGTAAATATTGTTAGTCTCGGACAGACATAACATCGACATTCTTTCGACTTAACTCAACGAGCTCTTTCGAATGGCGTATATTGAAAACATCAGTCTCAAAACAAAAATATTTCACTAGTGTAACTCCTTTATTATCATAAAAAGGAGAAAGATATGACTTCTTGTCATAAAAAAGAACGAAATCTGGTAAACGAAAAAAAAACAGGTAGGAGAAAGAATTATTTGCGTGGAAAATTTAGATGGCCGATTAAGAAATGATTAAGATAGAATAAATATGACTTCTTTTCATAAAAAGAGAACGAAATCTGTTAAGCGCAGAAAAAAGATAGTCGAAAATTCTTACGTGGAAAATTTAATCGACGATTAATAAATCGTTGTAGAATAAGAGTGCCGGAATTTTCGTCTCTGGAAATTTCGTCTCCAAGACTTTTCGGAACTTTCGTCTCCAACATTTTCGGAATTTTCGTCTCCAGCGGAATATTCGTCTCCAAGGAAATAAACGGAATATTCGTCTCCACAATTTTCGTCTCCGCTAGGAATTTTTGTCTCCAGAGGAAAATTTACCCGTTGATGGAACAGCCTCCCCCGCTGACGGAACAACATCCCCCGTTGACGGGGACTATCCCCCGTTGACGGAACAACTTCCCCGTCAACGGGGGATGTTGTTCCGTCAGCTGGGGGGTTGTTCCGTCAACGGGGGATGTTGTTCCGTCAGCTGGGGGGTTGTTCCGTCAACGGGGGATAGTGTTCAGTCAGCGGGGGAAGTTGTTCCGTCAACGGGTAAATTTTCCTCTGGAGACGAAAATTCCTAGCGGAGACGAAAATTGTGGAAGCGAATATTCCGTTTATTTCCTTGGAGACGAATATTCCGCTGGAGACGAAAATTCCGAAAATGTTGGAGACGAAAGTTCCGAAAAGTCTTGGAGACGAAATTTCCAGAGACGAAAATTCCGTACACCGTAGAATAATTATGCATTATACACCCATATATTCGCAAAAGTTTTAGTTTTTATTTACGTGAAATGCTCAATTCATTTTTAAACCTCCCAAATGTTATGGGCATAGTAGAGACCTAAGTTCCACTAGAGAACTGTCAAATCTTTTATTCAACCTCTACTAACCTGGAATTAAAAACAGTCGCAGCTCTTTCCAGAGCTGCGACTGTCGTGTAGCAAGCTTTTTTTCGTGCCCGGCTTTTTTTCATCTAACAAAAATCTGTCTGCGTATAAATAGAAATTTAACTAAATGATATTTCTAAAATTTTTCTCATGTAAGGGAGAGAAAGATCCAGCTGGCTAGCATTTAAAACGCTGACTGCGGGGGTTTAAGATCTAATAAAAGAGAAGGTGAAAGCAGCGTCCCGGTAGCTCAGTTGGTAGAGCACCTGTACGTGGTGAGCGAAAGCGCCTAGCAATAACTGCCAGAAGGTCGCAGGATCGAAGCCTGCCCGGGATTAAACTTTTACCTCGCTCTTACTCGCACTATACATTAATAACCAATTCTTGTTATCGAATAGAGGTGGGACCCCAGGAATAAGATATTACCAGGGCGGTGGGCCCAAACCCCAGAATAATAAAATATGTGAGGTTTTTTTTTGTGTCCGGTGAAGGGGATCAACAGAGGGCCTCAACACTTGAGTTCATCTAGGAAGTCCCGGGCATATTCCCTACCATATTCCATTATTCTGGGGTATGGGCCCACCGCCTTGGTAATATCTTATTCCGGGGGTCCCACCTCTATTCGATCACAAGAATTGGTTAATGTATAGTGAGAAAAATTTTAGAAATATCATTTAAGTAAATTTCTATTTATTCGCAGACATAAGTAATAGTGGGAAAATTTCAAAATATAGGTATGCTAAAAATGAAATTTAAAATTTTATTCACACTCATACATATCTCTTATATTTCTGTCTCAAATTTTGAGAATTTTGGAAGGCCAGAAGCCTGGAGATTTCTTCCATTTTCAGCGCCATAGGGGAAATAAATTTATTATTTTTGTATAAATAAAATCTTTTACATAACCAATATGTATTTCACATCATAAAAATTTATTTCATAAAGCGAAATGGTAAAAATTATTTTATTATCTTCAAAAAAATAATTTTGTTATACAAGCCACATTTCAAAACTTAAAAAAATTGGTATTGAAAAAATAAATTTTAGAAAGTACAAGGAATTATTTCCGTTCTAAATGGTAATAAAATAAATTGTAAATGTTTATTTAACAACTGAATTTATAATATTTTCATATTTTTTGCAACATATTTTAGGGAAATAGAATGTATTTTAATGATATTTTTATATTAGATTCCACGTTTTGAAAGCTAACATGAAATTAATGTGAAAGACAAAATTTTTGAATTGAAATAATATAAATACTCTATTGATTCTAATGATTTTATATTAATTTTATTATTATAATATATAGATATACTGTCGTCTATGTTATAGGGCCCCGTTGACAAACATATTTACACATAAGGGAGCAGATGCGTTAATTCAGATCATTTAAGGCAAACGTACAAACCCTGATATATTTAGAGATCGGGATTTTGTTCCGTACCGTATTCCGTACCGTAATACCTGTTGTGACTCCACGTACACAACAGAAAGTTTTATCACGAAGAAAATACAATGAAGATGTTGATTGGGGTTGTTGGGATAAGAGTGAGAGGGAAGAACTAACTCTTGGCTAGCTTTTATACTATTCTACTTAAGGGCTTACACCCATACACAACAATACCGTATAATACCGATACCGATAAATACCGAAAAATACGGCCGTAGTACGGTACGGTCCAATCTCTAGTTATATTGTTAGCAGGTTTTCGTTTTATTTAGGCACTTCGCCGTGCCGAATCTACCAGTGACCAATATTCCGTTTAAACTTGGTGACAAAAATTCTGTTGGTGACCAAAATTCGAAAAATTGGGGGCCAAAATTACTAAAAATTTTGCTTACCAATATTCGTGACCAAAATATTTGTTCCCGTTTCATGACTCTGTCTCTACATAGTTCCAGAGCTAAATATCGGAGCAATACTTAGCACTGATGCTGGGATATATTGGGGAATATAACCTGTCGAGATCGACATAAAAACTATAATTGTATGTCAGTTGGGCCTAGGGTCATTATAACAAAGTCGATTGTTTAGCCTTAATTTTTAATTCTCCATATCCAGCATGACTCATAACGTTATATATGTTATTTTATTCTTAACAACTTTTATTTTGATATTTGGCCAAGACCCATGCTGTGTGCCATGTCGTTGTATTCCTGATTGTTCTAATTGTGGTAGTGGCTTAATGAAAATATTACAAATATTAGCTAGAAAATAAGATGTAAAGAATAATCATTATTCAATATTAATTTTATTATAATATTTTTATACACAATTTGTTCTTAGTTAAAATAAAATATTAATTTCTATTATCATCAAAAATTATTTTTCATCAAAGGGTTTTGTTAAATAAAAATTAAATTCCTTATTTCGGTAGTCGGTAATCCCCGAGAAATTTTGGGAATTTACGACCTGAAAAACGTCTGGAACTACCGATTTTCGTGAATCGTTACAAGTTATGTTAATAGATATAATATGTTTTATTTTCGAAATAAACTTTCAAAATTAGCTATTAATTTTGTACGTTTGTGGAGCATTGGAATAAAAATAATAAAATTATTCAAAAATTTAAGCATTATTTATGAAATTGTTATGCTGGATATTTAATTGACGAATTCTTTCTCTATGTGAATTTTGTAAAACAACTGCCGTAGAATTAGCTTGTGTGTTTTTAAAAAATTGTTTTTTAACCAAACGTCGAAAATCTTTTGAGATTATAAGCAAACAGAATTCTTCAAAGCACTCAATAATTAAGAAATCAGAACTATATATAGTATTTAATATTGCAAATAAAATTGTATGGTCATCCATTGAATTATTTAGAGTATTATAAAGTAAACTAAACAATTTGTACATGCCAATTAATATAGGACAGGGGGTGGTGCTGGCCAAACAGATAATAAAAATTAGCAGACGGTCTTTTGCTACATTTGTATCCTGAACTTGAACATTTGTAGTTTTCTGTATTTCTGTTTGAAAGATACTATATTAAAATTAGTGTTAGAATTACGGTATATCAGATATTTTTAGCTTTGGGTTCGGACAAAATAATCCACATTTGCTCGATAGTGGATTATCATAAAAGTGGATTATCATAGGGATTCCTCACGTTAAAAAGCATACAGATAAACTCTTGCAATTAATATACTATTAGGTCGCGTCATAATTAGTGGCCGTTTTTTCGGTTAAATTTTTAGGGGTGTTATTTTACCCCTAAACTCGGAATTCGTCGAACCCGGAATTCGAATTTCGACATTTTTAAAAATTTAGACCTTTCGAATTAAAAATTAGAAATTGTGCCCGACGGATAGAGATTTTGAAGGGCTTTCGAATGATATATCACACTAACTATTATCATTACATATACTTGAGAAAATTTGATTTCCGGTGATTTCGGGAATTTTGATATTTTCGATCAGAACACCCTGAATACCTAACCAAAAATTTTCAAATGCAGGAATCATTTAGAACATACTCTAACAGATGATTCGTAACAAAAATAAAAATTATTTTCAAAAAGCTTAACTTTAAAAATCCAAAAAACCAAAATAAAAAAACGGCCTCTAATTATGACGCGACCGAATAGTATAACTTACTATGATTATAACAAAATTTTGCCAGTATTGCTAAATATATAGTTGATGATATACAAAATGTAAATAAGAGGATTATATCTGCTGGCATAATTATTCCGTTCATTAAAAAGCTAAATAATGCTAAAATTATTTAAAACTATTGAATATTCAGGGTGAATATTCAAACAGAATCTTCTAGAAAATTGCGATAGATGTATGTAGTTGGGTTTTCAGAGGATTTCTTATGTTGCTTACATATGTATACTTATCCAAAATAGGGGTGGACGCAAGAGGCAATTTCAAAAAAAAAAGCAAAAATTATTTTGCAAAGTGCAATAAGCATGATGCAATTGCAATACGATGCAAAATGTACAAAATAAGACACAAGAATCTACACTCCACTTATTCGTACATTTGCGAATTTAGTAGTTTTTTGTTTTCGTTTCGTTAAGATAAATTTGAAGTACAACGAAACACCTATTATAGCCCTTTCGACAAACCCTAAAATTCCGTTGTATATGCCCATATATGATAATGCATATTCTACAGAAGTATATAAAATTGTAATAATCCATATGGCCAAAATATAGTATTTAATATTTCTACAAATAAAAAGGTTATAAACTATGTTTGTGCAGCAGTGTATAACAGGGATCGCGCCGACAAAAAATCAAATTTCCGATTTTCGGGAATCGTGAATTCCCGAAAATTTCGAATTAACGATTTTCGTGAATCGGGAATTCAAGAGCCAAAAATCGTCGGGAATTCACGATTTTAGGGAATTTCGTGAATTCTGCTTTTTTAGGCGGTTTAGAAGTAATTACGGTGGGTCCTGAAATGATCGAAAAAAATGATCGATGAGGAGAAACATGCTCACTTTCAAAATTTGCGCATTGGTCTTAAAACCGATAAATTTTGGCTTATTGGAAATAAGAATTGTTTTTGGCTCTGAAATCAGAAAAAAATTCTTAATAAAATTTTGAGGACAATTATTGGTTTTGATGGACAAGTTCTTGTATCTCTCACTTTTTTCCTGAGAAAGGTTTTTATCTCGAGTCATGGTCCAGATGTGGATATTTTTATTTCATTAACGATTAAAACAATTAATTGAAGTGAAGAATATTTAAAAAAAATTTTCGTTTCGCAGGCATGAACCCAATCGTGTGTTATTCATCAATTTAAAATATAGAATTATACTAACTTTAATTTCCATAAATGTTGATAGCTAAACACAAAGAAGACGGCATGAAACCGATTTAACGCTAGACCAGCCATGTGAAAAAAAGATCCATTTAACGCAATTTCTCCAACAGGATTTAAAATAAAATTTATTATGAAGTTTTTGAATGTTTGTGAATTTATCGGAATATTATTTAAAATAAATATGCTGATGGCAGAAAATTGATACAGGAGTATGATGCATGTCTAGATACAAATAAATTTAACTCTAGTGCAGTTTTTATGTATGCATATTTTAATAACGGCATATCGTTGGCATAGCCTTTTTTGGCATAACTTTTTGGGGTACTTTCCTGTTATCAGCCCTCCATTTTTTCTTTCTTTTTTCCCACTCTACTTCTGTACAGAATGGTCAGCTGTTCTTACGTTCTCAAATTCACTCCTTTCCCGATGGCAACATTAACAAATAAAAGATTATTTTTTGCAAAAAATAATCTTTTTATAAAAATTCAAATTCAAATAAAAATAGTACATAAAAGATAGAATTAATTTATAAATGTCGGAAAAGTCTGAGGACGTCGTTTTAAATTTTGGGTTTTAATTTGTTTCCAGATCAATGAATATTTTCACTGCCACAAACAGGAGAAGCTGCGATACATTTTTAGGATTGACAACGTCTTTAGGATTGACAATTTCGTAAATCTTACAGACTCAACGTATAAACAGAAAATAAAAAAATAATCTTTTCTTTGTTAATGTTGCCACCGGGAAATGGATGACCTTGAGAAAGTAAGAAAAGCTGACCATTCTGTACAAAAGTAGGCTGAGAAAAAAAGGGAGAAAAAATGGAGGGCTGATAACAGGAAAGTACCCTTTTTGGATATTGGCATAACTTTTTGGAAAACAGACATTTCGAGACGTGATATCGAGATAATTAAATCTACGAAAATCTACCTTATCGGGCAGTTTTAGTGTACTAATTAAACGTTTTTATGTTTTGAAACAAGTTTAATATTTGGTAGCCAAGAAGCTCTTTTTGTCACATTAATCCCGATATGTCGTTTCAATATGTCTCCTTACCTATCTCCTTACCAATATGTCTCCTTACCTCTAGTTGAGTATGCTACTAGCTCGAGCTCGGTCGCGATATTATTCAGTGGTGGGTAATTCTTGGGTTCGTACCCCCCCCCCCTTTCCTTACTCAGAGTATTAAAAATGGTCAGTCAGTCTTAGGTTATATAACTCGTCGAGCTGTGTCGAATGACACCAAAATCAACCCCCGGTCTTAACTTTGGGCCGAGATACAGACAAAAACCCGGCGCAAGTGAAAGGGTTTGCACAAACGTCTCACCGCACAAAAGGATTACTTTGTCATAACATTGTCAAATCTTGTTCAATTACGTTGATTTTGATGTCATTCGAATCAGCTCAACGAGCTCTTTCGATTGAGCTTTTATTTGTTTAATCGAATTTTTAGCCCAAAAAATGAGCTTGGTCCACATTGATATTTTTCAATTTTTGGGGGTCTGTATCTCGGCCCAAATCGCAGGCGACAATCGCTGACTTTATTTAACTACAGTCGCAAAACGAGCGAAACTTTTAAGTATGGCAGAAGTTATAAAGTCTGGTGCAAAAGTATATGGCCAAGGGTGTTTGAATTTTAATTTTGCTTCGCCTCACTTTTAAATCAAAAAATTTTAAAACTTTTTTTTTATTTTTTTACTACAGTCGCTATACAGTCGCATTATTGCGACTGTAGTAAAATACAGTACTACAGTCGCAAGTCGCAATTCAGTACTACAGTCGCAACTTTTTTTATTTTATATTAGCATATATTATATTATATTAGCATTTTTTTACGGGCTTTAAAATGATGATAAATTTAAGAAAAATATTTCCATTTTATAGTTATGATTTTTTAAATAAATGTACCATATGTACCGACAATGACATTTTTAACGGACTTGAAATTATTTTTGATTTCAAATGTCTAATCCAAAATAAAAACAAAATTTTTTAAATATTAGATGTGTAATTTTAGAAAAAAATGAGATTTAAAGTTTTGGTCGATAACTTTTGCACCAACAAAAAATAGGGGTACATTTATTTAAAAAAACATAACTCTATGAAATGGAAATATTTTTTTATAAATTTATCATCATTTTAAAGTTAACAAATATTTGAGAAAAATAAAAATTCACACACTCTTGGCCATATACTTTTGCACCAGACTTTAAGTCTATGCTTTCTAGGAATAGATTTCACTTAAAATTAAAGATTAATTAAATACCTTACTATACAAAATAAAAAGAGCGGTTCTTTCTTTTGAAAATATGTATAAAGGGCGATTTAAAATTAATAAAAATGCTGTAAGCAAAATAGTAATAATAAATATACAAATATGAGTAACATACTCTTCAAACGGTCTATTAATTGTCATTTCTATAAATTTAATAAATTTTGTTGATAATTTTATTTAGGGTTTTTGGCAAATTAACAGAAACCGAAGACCGGGGTCGATAACCAACACCGAAAAATGGTACAATTGGTTAAGATTAGAGATCGGAATTTTGTTACGTACCGTATTCCGTACCGCACTACCGATACGGAATACTAGAGATGTCCGAGACCAAAATTTTTCCAAGACTCAAGACCCAAGACAAAATTTTTTCCAAGACCAAGACTCAAACCAAGACCAAAATTCCAAGACTCAAGACCAAAAATAATACAAAACTCGAGACAATTTTTAGGTCCTATAGGTCAAATTTTTGGTTTATTTTTTGTTATTTTGACACGATATATATATATCTGTGCGAAATTCAAAGAATTTTGGGTAATTTATCCGGGTGGAAGATCCATCCGGGGTGGAAAAAAATCCGGGTGGAAAATTGCGCCGCAGGCGAAAATTTTTACAGTTTTGAGGAATTTTAAGCCAAAAATTTTCAAATCCCAGCGCCGCAGGCGAAAATTTTGGGAATTATGAAGGCCAAGAAGCCAAAAATTTCCCTTTTCCTGCGCCGCAGGCGAAAATTTTGAGAATTTTAGAAGGCCGTAGGCCTTCTAAAATTTCACTTTTTCAACGCCGTAGGCAAAAATTTTTGAATTTTGGAGCTCAAAAAGCCAGATTTCCTCCCTTTTCTGCGCCGCAGGCGAAAATTTTGAGGATTTTGGATGGCCAAGCACTAGGTCCAAAAAGTCCAAAAACCCAAGACCAAAAAATAAAACCAAGACAAGACCAAGACAAATACCCCAAGACCAAGACCAAGACCGAAAAAAAACCAAGAAAAGTCTTGGTTCCAAGACCAAGACCAAGAGTCTCGGACATCTCTACGGAATACCGATAATCCAACTGACTGAATTAGCTAATTTGCTTTGTTATTAAATATTCTCTAATTACATATTAGGTTATTGAAAACTTGTAAATATAAAATAGCATTTTAAATTTATGTGGTCGCCATGAAAATTTGAATTTAAAAAATTAAAAAAAAATTCCCACGTAGTTTAAATTTAAACACGCAAATTGTGACCACACAGGAATAAATATTACTAAGAAAAAGATGATTTTTTCAGCAAAAAAAAATAAAATAATTATTAATTTTTTGTTAAAACTGTTTGTGAAGTAAATGTGCGTGATATTTTAAAATGAAAAATACACACGGAAGAAAATTAAATATTTTGTAAACTTAGATAACGTAAACTAGGCAATACAGGGTAGCTCTCAAAATTCATTTTTCCTGGGTAAAATTTTAAAACATGATTTAATTCTAGAGCATATGGTACATTCTAGAGCATATGGTACATTTACTATTCATTTGTTGTAAAATACCTATATCCGTTAAATTCTTTAAACATCCCTATGCCATCCTAACAAATTTTCAAATCATTTTGACTTAAGTTTCTTAAAATTATATTTCTAAAATATAAGAACCAGAGTTGTGTAGTAATCGAAAATTTTTTTTCGTAATCGTAATTCGTAATCTAAAAAAAATTTCGGAATCGTAATTCGTAACTCAAAAAATGCCGTAATTTGTAATTTATAAAAAATATTTAAATTAATTTTAAAAATCAAATATTTATTAATAATTGATGCTGTTCCTATTAATCCCTCAAGTCCTCTTATTTCTCTGATATTACTTCAAATCCTAATTAATTCCCTGATATCCCTCTTAATCCCCGCAATCCTCCAATATCTCTTCAATCAATCCCAGATTAAGGGTTTGATATCATGTGATATCACTCTCACTTACAATATCCAGACAAAATTTAGCAAACTCATACTTAATACGAACCTTCAAATCCGTACATCCATTGTATCCTTTAAATCCACCTATATCTCTTCCACTCTCTCTTGATCTCCTGATAACACGTAATCCCTCTTAATCTATATATAGACTGATTTTATTGGTAAAAATAAAATTTTGAATAAAGAATACCGGCCCTTTAATCTCATACCACTTTTTGCGCCGCAGGCAAAAATTTTGAGAATTTTGGAAGGCTTTGGGAGAAAAAATTCAATTGTTAGGCCTGAGGCTTTCAAGCTTAGATGGTCATGAAACTAGAACTCTGAGATTTTCTGCGCCACAGGCAAAATTTCGGAAAATTTATGACTAAATTAAAATTTTTAATGTTTTCACAAGTTTAAAATATTATAAAAATAAATTTACAAATTTAAAATCAAAGTTTAAAAATTCTTATTTTTTAAAAAAGACTTCATTTCACAGTCATGGATTCGAACCAGCCCCTCAAAATATCAAATTGAGTGAAGCCTGACTACTAAACCACCCATCCAAAAAAGATATTTATTTAAAAAAAAAGATACCTATATTTATTTCCCTCTTCCTTCAAAAATTTAATGGTAAAGTACACAAGGGTTTTTTTGCAATAATTTTTTTGGTAATTTTTTATTTTCGTAATTCTTCCTGATTTTTTCGTAATCGTAATTCGTAACTCAAAAAACGATGTAATTCGTAATTACGACGCAACCCTGTTTCCGACTACTTTCCCACTACCGAGGTCATTTCACGACTCCCGTTTCCCGAGTTTTTTCTTCACCCAAACATCATTAATGTACTTTTTTGAGTGTATTTTCTAAAAGGATTGAGAATCCCTTTAAAAAGTACATTCATAAAAAGAACAACAAAATTTTTGAAATATAAAATTGTCTGATAAACAAATTTTGCCTATAAAATAAATTTCCTTTTATCAATTTTCCTTAAAATATTTCTAACTTATTCAAAGAAAATGTACAAATTAATTTTTTTCTTCATCTCTATTCTAATTTTTGAAAATATTACCCACAAAAATTGTAAATATTCGAAAAATGGGAAGGAAAATAAAATTTCCCTCCGTAGACACAAAAAAGGTTTAAATACAAAAAATGATTGTGAAGAAGAAGAAACAAGCTCTAGTAGCCATTTAAATAAAAATTTTGAAAAATTAAATTTGACAGAAAAAAATAAAAGGCACAAGGGGTTGTATATTTGTGACAACTTTTTCTACTCTCATACAAAATTTAATGTAATTAATTTATGTAATTATTTAAAATTTTGGTCGAGTTTATGTAAAAGATTAAATGTTACTGACCTCATACATACAACTAATGCTGTTGTCAAGTGTTCTACCTAGGTTGTCAACTAAGTTTTGAGCCTCCTTGGGGGCTCAAAACTTAGATGCTCAAAACCAGAATTGACTATTTTATGGTAAAAAATCAGGATCATTGGATTAATTTTCCAGGAGATAGATGGGAAAATCCAAAAATATTTATTTTTGCAACTACGCAACTTTTAAGTGAGATATGAATTTTCAAATATACATACATAATTAAGGGGTGGGGCTCAAAACTTAGTTGAAACCTAAGGAAAACTACGATTTTTTATATTTCTTGCCAAAATTATAACTCATAATGAAAAGGTTTTTAAAACTACGATTAACCGAAAACCCGGGGTAATGGTCCTAATTAAAAATCCTACGATCCTTAATTAAAGCTCATGAAACCCACAAAAACTTTTAATTAAACGTAAAAAATAATTGGATACCGTATATACTGTATTAATTACCCTGGGTAATTATTGTTTCGATCTCTCGCTGGAGGGGGTAATAAAAGCATGCGGGGTAATTATTTGAGGGAGGGCAATTTTTTAGAGATAAATATTAAATTTTTGCAGATACATATAAAATAAAAAAACACAACAAAACACAAAAATACAAAAAAAAACACAACAAAACACAAAAATACAATAAAACACAACAAAACACAAAAATACAAAAAAAAAACACAACAAAACACAAAAATACAATAAAACACAACAAAACACAAAAATACAAAAAAAAACACAACAAAACACAAAAATACAATAAAACACAACAAAACACAAAAATACAAAAAAAAACACAACAAAACACAAAAATACAAAAACACAAAACAAAACATAAATATACAAAAAAAAACTTTTCGAAAAATTTACAAATTTAGCTACAGTCGAACACGAATTAAGATTCAATTGCAACTGAAAATAGTATTTAAAATGAGAAGTAACTAATCTTTGGAGTATCCAAAATACGTGTTCCGACTTTATTAGATATTCTGAACATGATTACAATTTTTTAAAATTTATCAAGATTTTTTATATATTTATTGGCTCTTTTTCAAATTTATTTGCCAGCCAAAATAGGAGGGTGACAATGTTCTTATAAAAAATCCAATATAAAAATCCTATCCAAAAAATTTACAAGACAATGAAACTGAACAAGAGCCAACTAGATATAGCTTCATATCAAATTTATCTTTAAAAGATATTTCATATATTCAAATTTTGGGATAAATTTTTTTTAGTTTTTTGAGTATGTTAAAAACATCGAACGGTGACAGGTTAATGGCACTAGATCTCGTTCAAAATAATTTTCAATACTTTAAACAAATATGTAAATATTTATGAGAGGGATGGGCCCTTCCGCATTTTAAACAGCTAGAGATGGAAGAAAAGAGCGGAACCCACCACTAATGCGTAATAGAACCCACCACTATGAAAGTTATTCATTATACATATGTATTTTTTCTAATTGAGCGACATGCCGCTCTATTTTTCAACCACCTTTTAAAGTGCCGCTCTATTGAAAATCTTTCCAATAAACAGTTAAAATCAAATATGTTAAGAAGTTATGATAATTGTTAACAGTATTCGGTGTTTTTTAAAATATTTTTTCATAATGAACTATAGAAGAAACACCTAGAAACACACTCTATAATAATAGAAATTATTATTCGTCGTGACAGAGCACTTATATAGATCGTTGTCGCAGGTTCAAATCCTGTCCGTTGAGAAAAGAATATAAAAAATCGTAAAATTCGACTACAAATTTATTGATATCTTTCTGAATCGAGAAATACAAATCAACAGATTGGTACATTAAATCATCATAGGTTTTGAAAATTCATAAAAATATTCATATCAAATATTTTAACAGCTATATAAGCTTAACTAAATAAACCGATCGTTCCTCTTAGCTTTACCAGCAAAAACATTTTTATGAAAATATTCAATAAAATAAAGTAATGAATCATTTAAATTATTATGCAATAAATTTAGTAGTTAATTCAACCGTTTATTTTAGTTTCTCTTAAATTTATCAACATCATTACAAATAATTTAATTATTTAATATTTAAATTAACACTAAAATATATTAACTAGCTGGTTGACAATTACTATTAATTTTAATAATTTATAAAAATTTATGTGTCAGCGGAAATAACTAGATTTTTCAATAATATTTCCCAGTTAATACTCTAATATTTCGATAAAACTATATTTTTCATTGTACATAAAGTTGACTGTGGGTATTTTTTTGATTCTGCCCTGGCAGATTTTGTCTCGTATCACTCGCTAGCTTATTCATATAAATTAAAATCAGAACTGGTCACCGATACTGATCTTGGTATCCGTATCCGCCTATTTACGGCGGATTCAGACGGATACAGGCGGATATCCGCAGGCATTTTGATATTATCTGTATCCATATCCGTATCCATGGCCATGTCTGATTAAAATTTATTCAATAATTTTTCTGATTCAACGGTTTTTCAACCATTCAACTGAGAAACTGAACCGAGTTTCTCAGTTGAATGGTCTAACCTATAGTTCTTGATATCATGCCAATTTTCGGTACACTAAAGAATGTTAATTTAACTCGTCCCTAATTTTTACAACTAAGAAAAATGTATTTTTGCAAGATTAATTAAAAATTATTTTGAATATTGACTAAAATTTAATCTGGAAGTCGAGAAATTTCATTAAGAAATATTTGTATTTTTAAATAATTTTGTAGCTAAAGTTATTTTATATTTTCTTTTATTAATATATGTAAATCTCGATCTTTCGGTCCCCTAATTTTTATTTCAATTAAATTTATTGGACACAAGAGAAAAATTCCTAGCTTCTATTTTTGATTTTCTCTTATCATACACTCTGTTCCAAAAGTACATGCCCACCTATATTTTTAGCTTTATCCATGTGATATTGCTATAGATTTTTCTTAAATTTTTTATGATTAAATAAATGACATTTAAAAGCAAAATTTTTTGTATTTTGCTTCTAAATTTATTATAAGAATAAATTTAATTATAATAATTATAATATAATAATAAATTTTATTTAATCAAAAAAATTTAAGAAAAATCTATAGCAATATCACATGGATAAAGCTAAAAATATAGGTGGGCATATACATACTTTTGAAACAGAGTGTATTTAATATACCGTATTATCTCTAATAGAAGCCCATCTCCAATAGAAGCCCATGCCCTATTAGAAGCCCACTCAATAGGGGGTATTGAAAAATAAAGGCCCATGCCCCAATAGAAGCCCATGCCCTAATAGAAGCCCATCTGATTTTTGACTACTTGTTTTTCTATTACTCGTGTTATAGTCGACTGAAGGTATTGATAACAAAATTCCAGTCTCCAAAAATGAGTATAGAAGGATTTGAATGGAATATCGGGAGATTTGGATGAGTTAAGTAGAATTTAAGGTGAATTAAGAGAATTTGGAGAAAGATAGATGCGGGTTTAAGAAGGTATCTAAGGAATTGTGGTATAGAGACTATTGTATGATTGAGTGGGATATCGTTGGCTATCAACGAATTTATAGGAATATTCAGAGATTGAATATTGAGAGATTTGCCTGAATCCTCAAGGATTCAACTCTTCCGTGCATATACATCCTTCCTTGCATATACCTAGGGCCACCCAAAAGTTCAATATCGAGGGATCTCACGATCATAGCTGTAACAATAATCCTTCTATATTTTTTTATTGACGATATGGAAGGATTATGAGGGATTAAGAAATTTAGGCGCTTAAGAAGGAGATTAAGTGTACTAGAAGTTCATATTGGAAGATTAGAGTGGGATATTGTTAAAGATAAAAGGATCAATAAGGATATGGAAAGTTAAAGTGTAAAATTGATTTAAGAGCAAGTGGGATATCGAGGAATATTTTGGAATTAAACGGATATTTATAATTAAGATGGATTTAATAAAGATATAGATAGGATTTAATAAATAATAATCCTTTATTTTTTATCTTTTATAAAATTTCGATATTGAAAAATAAAAGCCCATGCCCTAATAGAAGCCCATGCCCTATTAGAAGCCCAGTCAATGAGGGGTATTGAAAAATAGACGCCCAGGGCTTGTATTAGAGATAATACGGTATATACTTTACATTATAGTATTATTATTATCATCATTGATGAATTATATATTAAATTTAATTCTGATTATACAGGTTTGTTACATTCGGAACGTCCCACTTGTGTACCGGCCGTTTGTGTACCTGGCCATATTTTGGGCCATAACTTTTTCGATTCTTAATTGATTTAAATAATTTATATATCATTCGAAAGCCCTGTATGTGAGGATTATTTTTGCCAACAGGAGTGATTTGATCAGATCATCTTACAAAAAGTTACAGCCAGATAAATGCGTGCAATCGTGATTTTGATTTTTATCTGGCTGTAACTTTTTGTATGATGATCTGATCAAATCACCTCTGTTGGCACAAATAATCCTCACATCCAGGGCTTTCGAATGATATATAAATTATTTAAATCAATTAAGAATCGAAAAAGTTATGGCCCAAAATATGGCCATGTACACAAACGGCCGGTACACAAGTGTCCCCTACCCGTTACATTAAATTATAAAAGTTATTAAAATAATTTTTGTAGAAAAAAAAAGAATAAGGCCCATGAGCCAATTTTACCTTGAGATTTTAACCTAGTTTAAAATTATTTAATTATAAAAATTAAATTATAAAATCGTTTTTGGTTTCTGTTCTTGATACACAATAATAATAAGCCAGAGATACATAAGTTAGCAATAATTAAGAAAAAATAAAAGATTGCAATGTAAACAGAAAATGGTTAATTATCATTTCGCTATCATCTTAAGGAATTTGTGTTTTATAAGAAAACACGGTAATAGTTCGGTTCGTACCCCCCCTTTTTTTTACTTCCTAAAAGTATTAAAAAATGGTCAGTCAGTCTAAGATTATAGAATTCGTTGAGCTGTGTCGAATGACACCAAAATCAGCCCCAGTTCTTAACTTTCGGCCGAGATACAGACTCCCGAAAATTGCATCATAACAGGGTGGACCAAGCTCATTTTTGGGCTAAAAATTCGATTAAAAAAATAATGGCTCAATCGAAAGAGCTTGTCGAGCTGATACGAATGACATTAAAATCAACTTAAATGAACAAGATTTGACAAAGTTATGGGATAAAGTAATCCCTTTACGTTGGCGAGACGCTTGTGCAAAACCCTTCGCTTTGTGCAGGGTTTTTCTGTATCTCGGCTCAAAGTTAAGACCTGGGGCTGATTTTGGTGTCATTCGACACAGCTCAACGAGTTCTATAATCTAAGACTGACTGAGCATTTTTTAATACTTTTAGGAAGGAAAAAAGGGGGGGGGGTACGAACCGAACTATTACCGAAAACACAAATTCAATATGCTTTACTGAGTTAGAAGTTGTAAATTATAGGAATAAAATCTAGTCTGTTAAAATCTCACCCAATTGAAGAAATTTATAAAATATTAAAAAATTGTAATATACTCAAGCTTTTTGTTGGATATTGCTGGGCTAGAACATGCTATACCGATAAATACTATAACACATGTGAAACTGCAGGAACTTGTTATGCTAGAGCAATCGGAAAATCTGGCACGATAAGCAGGAGTAAGCAAGTTTAATTTGAATCTTAGACCTTGTGGATTTTAGTTGGCAATCCCGGAGAAATTTAGGGGTGGTACGAGGTACGCGTACGAGGCCAAAATTCGACTCGTACCTTCGTACTTGGGATTAATAGAAAAATCGGGGTCACTTTAGTACGTGGGTGCAGGCTTTAATTTACAAATGTTATACCATTCGAAAGAGCTCGTCGAGCTGAGTCGAATGCCACCAAAATTAGATCTAGGAAAAATTTCTGGACCGAGATATAGGTCCCTAAAGTTTGAAAAACCATAGGGGGGACCAAGCACTTTTTTGGGGTGAAAAATTCGAAAATGCAAATTATACCTCGTTCGAAAGAGCTCATCGAGCTGAGTCGAAAGACACCAAAATCAACGAAATCCGACTTGATTGGACCGAGATATAAGCCCCCTAAAAACCTAAGATACAAAGGGGCGATTTTTGGAATAAAAAATTTTTTATACAAATAATACCTCATTCGAAAGAGCTCGACGAGCCTGTTTCGAATGAGACCAAAATCACCATGATTAAACAAGATTAGAAAAAGTTATGACACAAAAAAACAAAGAACCTAAACCTATGGGGCGTCGGCGAGGCGCTTGTGCAAAACCCCGCGCTTCGCGCGGGGTTTTGCGGCACGCGCCTCGCGGGGAGTCTACGGGCGATGGGTCTGGGCTCGTAACATAAACCTATTCTTATCTCCCTTGTTCTGGACGTATTTGGAGCCTCTGTATCAGCAAAAATCTCCACAGATGCCATAGGTAAGGAGCTAAAAGAAAAGATCAGAACTTTGTCCAATCAAGTCGGATTTTGTTGATTTTGGTGTCTTTCGACTCAGCTCGATGAGCTCTTTCGAACGAGGTATAATTTGCATTTTCGAATTTTTCACCCCAAAAAAGTGCTTGGTCCCCCCTATGGTTTTTCAAACTTTAGGGACCTATATCTCGGTCCAGAAATTTTTCCTAGATCTAATTTTGGTGGCATTCGACTCAGCTCGACGAGCTCTTTCGAATGGTAAACATTTGTAAATTAAAGCCTGCACCCACGTAGTAAAGTACAGCCGAAAAATCGAAAGAAATATGTTTAATTTCTTTCATTCCTCTCATATTGGCGAGTGGGTTAAGGCGTTAGGTTACACCCAAGACGTTAATGACTTAGAGGTGGGTTTGAGCCTAATCTTAAAATTTTCGCCTGTGGCGCAGAAAAGATTTGAAACATATGATAAATGGCTTTAAAGCCTTCCAAGATTCAAAAACTATCGCATACGACGCTTTAATTTTAAAACTAGATGTCCTTGACTCCAAAAAATCATAAATATTTTAGATTTTTTGCTTTTTTCTCAAGTACGAGTAAGTATGAGTTACGAGGCCAAAAATAGGCCGGTACGAAGTACGAGTACGTGGCCAAAATTAGGGGTGGTACGAAGTACGAGTACGAGCAAAATTGAAATTTATAAGCACTGTCGATAACCCTATTCCGGCTGATTTTCTGCCAAGTGGGTGCACTATAGTGTAAGGTTCTCGAATCCGGATCAGAAAAGAAGATTTCCAGCTATCCTACAACACAACTATAAGTGAGATCTGGCGTAGTTATATTCATATATTTTCAATGATAGTTGAATTGAAAATATACCTTTGGGGTGTGCAAATCCCAAAAAATTTAGAGTATTAGCTAATTGTGTAGATTTTGGTCTTTAAGGGTTTTTAACATTATTTTTCATTAATTATAATCACATATATTTTTAATCACATATATTTTTTAAATCACATTTATTTTTTCAAATAACATTTATTTTTTTACGTTTTATAATTTTACCAACGCATTTATTTGTATTGTTTTTTTTATCCATTGTAAGTGTACATGTTTGTATGTACCTTTTGGTGTTCGTTATAAATAAATAAATAAATAAATAAATAAATAAAAAATCCTACAACACAACTATAAGTGAGATCTGGCGTAGTTATATTCATATATTTTCAATGATAGTGGCGGCGCAAAAGTCACGGAACCTTTGGTGTAGTTACAATTCTGTTCTCATTAATGAGCGCAATTATATCGAAATCAATATTTGACGATTCTTTTATCCATATTTTTCATTTTTTCCATATTTTTTATTTTTCTCAAAGTAATTCAGCGCCTTAGGTGGGGATAACTGGTTGGGATAACCTACAATTACTTGTTTCATTTTCCACGAAAAAATCCTCTTTATGCATGTCATATACTAACCAGAAAATCTAATTATAAAATTAAATTATCTAAGTTGAACCAGGTTGTGGTAGATGTAATAGCGATAAAAATTGCCATGAATGTTCAACTGATCGCTGTAATATTGAGAAATTAGTACAAACTCGGCAGCTGACTTGTTATGCAACACGTGACCAATATTATTATGATTACTGCTTAGCTGATTATGGTTGCATCATTAAGAAAATAGGTCCAAAAGAGTTGCAATTTGGATGTGGCATATGTACAGGAAGTGAGCTCTGTTATCAATGTAACACTAAAAAATGCAATAAACGAGAAGCATATAACGAGAAGCTCTTTTGCTATGAAAGAGAAGAAAATGGAAAGGAACGCATTGCATCAACAGACTGTGCAATGGGACTTTGCTATATTTCTGTTGATATTACGAAAGGTGTATATTCGTCAGATTATAAATAAGCAAAATTCTAATATGTATATGAAATAAAAATATATGAGCTATGCAATATTACATACAAGCATTTTTGTCAGATTGATGTTTGTTCGATTGTTGAAACAATTCCCCTATGTTAAAAAGACTTCCGCGTCCTTGGAATACATAATTATGAAATTAAAAAATTTACGATATTTTGGGTACTTATAATTTGTTATTTTGGACGGTATTTAGGGTGTCGATTTTCTGGGGCGATCCAGAAAAACGAGCAGAAATTGCTCATTCGATATCTTTGAGGTTTATGTATGTAATCGGGTGTAAATCGGAATGAAATGAACTGGGATTCAGTAATTATAAAATTAATGAATGCGCATAAAAACTTTAAAATTCAATAGTAAAAATTTAAATTTAGCTGGAGGAGATATGGCAACTGCTTTGAAAAAATATACTAAACAAGGTTGTGGAGACTGCCCGTCTACAACTATTCCGTGCAGTACATGCTACACAAAAGAATGTAACACAGAAAAATTTTTTAAAAGAAAACATTATTGCTGGGATACGACTGGCACAGTTGAAGAATGTATTTCGGAACATAAAGGATTTTGTTACTATGCTGTTATTAATGATAAAAAAGGTATTAAATAACTGGAACTTTCATATTTCCGTTTTCATTTATTTGCTCAAAACACTTTAACTTTTTCTACTTCAACCCTCCATTAATAGCAAAAATTTCAAGATTTTTGACTTATCAGCTCATGACCTTATAGCGAATGATCTGACAGTTCATTTGTGGTAACCATCCTCGACTAAGATGACATGGGGAATAATTTTGTTTTCGCGAACAGAAAAATTTTTTAACAACTATCAACCAATATACCGTATTATCTCTAAAATAGCCCCATGGGGTTATTTTTTTCGATCGTCCTCTAGTGGGGCTATTTTAGAGGGTGGGGTTATTTTAGAGAAAATACGGTATGGTACAAGTTACGAAACCTAAACAATCTCTAAACAAGTCTGAAAATTTAATTATAAAATTTATTTAGTTGAGCGAGGGTGTGGAGATAAAACTTCATGGACTGAAAAGAATGTCCAAGTCGCCAAATGTCAAAATAAACACCTTTGTAATACAAAAGAATTTTTTGAAAACAAACTTTTTTGTCTGACGGTGAATATAGGAAAAATAACGAATGAAATATCAAAGATGAGGGAACCGTGTGGTGAAGATCATAAAGCATGTTATCATCAACGCAGCGAAGTCTTATGTTCGTTTTTTACAGAATCCACTATAATATATGTATGCTATAATTAGAGTTAGGATTTTTAGGCACTAAAAATTAAAAATAGGCGCCTATATAGTAGTGATGTTCGGGTATCCCGACTCCCGATTCGGTAAATTTTCCGAGCCCCTCAAATAATTATCCCGCCTCTAGCTGAAATAATAATTATTATAATGGGTAATAATTATTATTATTAATAATAATTAATAATTATTGTATTAATAATAATAATAAATTTAATTACAAACAATAATTATTAAACAATAATTATTTAAAATGCCACAAATGAAATATTTGAGAAATATGTTAGCCAATTCAAAACCGAATTTCAAAGTCATAAAAGAATTTTTTCGGAAGATCAATTGATTTGGACAGGCAAAATTAGTTTCGACTAAAATTGGAATTAAGAACCTATATACGTTATCAAATAGTCTTAATTGTTTTTAATTTTAGATCTAGGTTGTGGTAAATGCAATGACAAATACTGTACAAATTGCAAGACTAATTTCTGTAATGTGGAAGAAAAGGGGTACAAAAAGTGTTATACAAATACTTTGAATATGTGTTATGCAAAACCTACCGAAACTTGCTTTACTGAAAGAACGGAAAATAATAAAGGCAGAAAATTTTAAACAAATTTTGAAATGAAGAGGAAGAATGAGTGGGGGAGATGAAAATGAGAATTTGGGGGAGATGAGAGCAAAATCAAGAAAGAAAGCTTTTATGAGTCTACTTAACTCTCCAACTTGCGATTTTTAAGACAAAACTAGTCTCGTGAGAAATTGAATTCTCCCTGGTATTCCATCCCTCAATGGATATATTCATGTTTCAGATGTTGAACGAGACGAGATTCCAAAGCGTTGATTAAAAAATCACCTAAAATTGAAAAAATCAGGATTTTGGGACAGTAAAGCAGCTGGGCTATAGCTATTTCTCTCCTTTAGCTAGTGCAAAAGGTTATTCGGCGTCTGGGGGCGAACCAGCATCTTCAGTAGACCGGACTGATGTGTTACCAATTACACCACGCCGCCTACTGCATAGCCTTAGGAATTAAATAGCTATATGCTTTTCGGGACTAAAAGGAAAATTTTATACAGTATCCCATTCCATGCAGACCTCCATAAAAACAATAATAATTACACAGAGTAAAATAGTCCCTATTCCCGTGCCATCCCGATAACTTCCTAATTTTCTTTAATTATTAAGTTTTTTCATTTTCAAGTCAACAAGGGTTGTGGGAATTGTCCTACTAGAACATGTATTACTTGTAATAAACACGAATGCAATGATGGAAAAAATTTGCCTTATTATTGTTTGGATTACGATGGAAAGAGTCCGATTGAATGTAAAAAATCGGATTGTTATATCGATAAATGTAGGTTAAATTTTCAGTTTGAGAAGGGGATCTTGATGTCTGAGAACCCAATCATATATTTAGATGGCATTTCAGAGTTTGCAGGATAAAACTTTATAAAAAGTTATTATTCTCGAGGCTTGATTCGAATAGCCCATACCTCTTGTAATCCAATGAATATCAAGGCATGGAAATTTAATTTATCTACATATATCCCGAAATGGGGATTTTTTGATACAATGTTCTTATGTACAATCACACTCTACCTTTAATTATGACAATTCAGGATA
This sequence comes from Meloidogyne arenaria, assembly GCA_036172955.1. Classification (NCBI taxonomy): domain Eukaryota; kingdom Metazoa; phylum Nematoda; class Chromadorea; order Rhabditida; family Meloidogynidae; genus Meloidogyne; species Meloidogyne arenaria. The sequence goes on from JARQAB010000042.1 coordinate 2,964,996, forward strand.
ATTTTATCAAAATCATTAAGATTTTAAAACTGGTTGCGGAACTTGTGATGAAAACAAAATTAATGTATCTTGTGTTGATTGTAGAGATTTTAAATGCAATTCTCGAATTAAATTGGAAGAGACTGTATTTTGTTATGAAAGAGAAGAAAATGGAAAGGAGAATGAAGGCAGAAGGCCTTGTTACGAGAAACTTTGTTACATTTCTGTGGACACTTTTAAAGGTAACTAAGAATTTTTTAAATTAGTGTTGTCGGATCCGGGTATACGGATCAGAAAAAAGACTAGATATCCGAAATCTTCGGTTCGGATACTCGATCCGGATATCCGAAGATTTCCAACTATCCGACAACCTTAGTGCTGATACAGCTTTATTTTCACCCAGCCCAGATAATAATAAAAGAACTAAACGGATAAAAACGAATTTAGTTTTGGGGTCTTTTATTGTTCTCAACTTTTATAAAATTTCAATCTGTTTATTTATATGGACTAGTGTTTCATCGGAACCGAAATTTTGACCGGAACCGGATCCAATTTGAGTTCCGGTTCCCGGAACCGGAACTTCCGGTGAAACTCTAATATGTATGGACCATAGATGAATCTAAATTTCAGGAGTACCTGAAGAAGCAGCATTAAAAAACTACACTCGTCAAGGCTGTGGCAATTGTCCTTCAAATACATCCATTCCTTGCCAAACATGCAACACTACATTATGTAACTCTCAAAAACACTTTAATGAAAGTGTTTATTGTTGGACAAAGGAAAATATAACAGAGCCAAATTCTTTTAAATATTGTCAAGAAGGGGAATGTTATACAAGTCGAATTTCGAATGGAACATGTTTGATAATTGTTCAGATTTTTTTATGAAAACTAATTTTTAGTGGAACAAGGATGTGGGAAATGTAAAGAAAATGATTGTAGAAATTGCAAACAAAAGTTTTGTAATACTAAAGAGATTGGGGTTAAACATTGTTGGACTAACAATGGTTCGACTTGTTCAACAGGATATTATGATAATTGTTTTACTGAGAGAACTGAGACAAATGAATGTAAAATAACTTAATAAGATTTGTAGTTTTGTTTTTAAAGTAAATAAGGGTTGTGGGAATTGTACTTCTCCTACATGCAAAACATGTACTGGCCATCGTTGTAATGATGGAAAAAAGTTTCCCTACTATTGCTTAAATTCTGATGGAACGAGCTTGTTGGAATGCCCATCTTCTGAATGTTATATTGATAAAAGTAACAGCCCGGACATAGTTTGAATAACGATAAATTGATTTCAGAGTTAAATGCTGGTTGTGAGACTTGTGATGGAAATAAAATTAACATATCTTGTGTAGATTGTAGCGATTTTAAATGCAATTCCAGGAGTAAATTAAAAGAGACTGTATTTTGTTATGAAAAAGAAGAAAATGGACAGGAGAGAGAAGGGAGCCGGCCCTGTACCGAGAAAAAGTGTTTCATCTCGGCCGATACTACTAAAGGTAGTCATTAATGATTGACAAATGCCCAAATACATTTAAGGAGAGTCTGAGAGAGATTTGAAGAAATATACTCGGCAAGGCTGTGGCAAATGCCCTTCTTCAGCTATTCCATGCCAATCGTGCAATTCTTTACTTTGTAACAATGAAACATTGTTTAAGGACAGTCATTATTGTTGGGCTGAGGCTAATACAACCATTCCATGCAAAATTTCAGAATACGGAAATGTTTGTTACTATGCTGTCATCAATGATAGTAAAGGTATCAAACGGAATTATCGCTGTAATTCATAAATAAATGAAAAAATGCTTGGCAACTCGGTCCGGTACTAGGGTTGTAGGTTCGTGGGACCTAACCGAAAAAATCTACGAATTCTCATGGATTCAACAGATACCTTTGGTATGTCCACCGATTGTATCGATAGTGTACAAATGGTGTTCATTATGGCTCGAGCCGAGCAACATATCTCCTATACTAGACAGAAATACTATATTTTAAATAATTTTAGTTGAACAAGGCTGTGGTAATAAAACTTCATGGACTGAAGATAATGTTCTCGCAGCCAAATGCCTAAATAAACACCTCTGCAATACTAAAAAATTGTTTAATGAAAGTCTATTTTGTCTAAATAAAGAAAAAGATATGTTGGTAGTATCCAAAAGGTCTTTAAAACAATGTGAGGAAGAATGCTTCTTTCGTCGACTCTCGGATGGGAGAAGTGAGAGATCTAAAATTCAAGATTAAAATTATTTTTTAGTGGAACAAGGATGTGGGAAATGCACAGAAGTTGATTGCAGAAATTGTAAACAAAATTTTTGTAACCATAGAACAATTGGGGTTAAACATTGTTGGGCTAATAATGGCACAACATGTTCAACAGGATATTATGATAATTGTTTTACTGAGAGAACAGAGACAAATGAATGTAAATTAACTAATTAAGATTTGTATTTTTCGTTTTAAGTAAACAAGGGTTGTGGGAATTGTACTTCTGAAACATGTAAAACATGCACTGGACATCGTTGTAATGATGGAAATAAATTTCCTTATTATTGTTTTGGTTCTGATGGCGAGAATTTGTTGGAATGCCCAAATCCTGACTGTTATATAGACAAAGGTATCTGAGGTATACAGTAGAACATAACTTTATGAACATCCCTGTTGCTGAAAAGTCGTTCTGATATGAGAGTTGGCATAAATTGGCGGTATTATGGCATCTCTCAAATCAATTGTCATCCAAATTATAATAGAATATGTATTTAAATTCGTATCTTTTCACCAGTCTCTTTCTTTCTAAATAAGAGTCTCTCTAATATAACTCGATATAACGAAATTTTTCTCCGGTACGTTTGAGTTAGTGCCCAATATTTGGCTGTATCAATCCCTCCACGTAAAATCCATCTTTATTTAAAGATTTTAATGCCGGTTGCGGAACTTGCGATGAAAACAAAATTAACGTATCTTGTGTTGATTGTAGTGATTTAAAATGCAATTCTAGAAACAAAACAAGCGAAACTATATTTTGCTATGAAAGGGAGGAATCTGGGGAGCAAAAAGTGGGAAAAAGGCCTTGTGATAAAAAGATGTGTTATATTAATGTGGATATTTTAAAAGGTCTATCGTCCCTTGCGAGTAATGCATTATTTAAAATTCAGCAAAATCTGAGGAGACGGCTTTTGAAAAATTCACTAAACAAGGATGCGGGAATTGCCCTGATAATTCTATTTCGTGCAGAACTTGCAACAGCAAACATTGTAACACTCAACAGTTTTTTAAGGAGAGACATTTTTGCTGGATTTCGGAAAACTCGACTGAACAATGCAGTGTTTCAGAACACAAAAGGATTTGTTATTATGCTGTCATCAATGATAATATAGGTATAATAGTCGTATCTCAATGAAAGTAACCTGGGCAAATTCTTAAATTGAATATAGAACATTTATACACATTTATCAAACAGGACCCTTTAAACGGGTTTTTTGTCGGCGCTCCGACTCGGGCACAGTGATCCATTTGCACAGTAAGACATTTGCACAGAGGGCATCTGCACAGAGGACAATTGCACAGTAATTTGTGGTTAAGTGGATTTGTGTTAGACTTTCTAATAAGTTTCTTAATAATAAAATGGTGTTTCTTAAATTTTTTATTTATCTGCTATTTAAATGTAAAGATATAGCTATTTAATTCATAAGTCTGTGCAGTAGGGATCCCGAAAATTGAAAAACAATAGAGGAGACCAGGCTGTTTTTTGGGGTAAAAAAATTCGAATATGCAAATTATGCTCATTCGAAAGAGCTCTTCAAGGTGAGTCGACTGACACCAAAATCATCTTGATTGGATGATTCTGAACGGAGTTATGACCTATTTTTTTGTTGATCTGCTATTTAGTTGCGTTTATTTGGAGAGTTTCGCGAATAAACAGGTCGTTTTGCGAATAAATGGGCAGGTCGTCTGCGAATAAACAACACTTTACTGTGCAATTGTCCTCTGTGCAGATGCCCTCTGTGCAAATGTCTTACTGTGCAAATGGATCACTGTGCCCGAGTCGTGTCACCTTTTTGTCTCGCTGACCATAAGCATACTGTAAATTATGATGAAACTAACATTGCAGAAAAAATTATTTGTAAAAAGCTATAAGGGTATTATTTAAATATATTCTATCATACCTTGTTTTACAACTAGCTTCTCCTCACTCTTTGGGGAGAATAAGATATAAATTGCCAAATTATTCTTTATTTGACATTTATAAGACTAGTTGAAATCTTACTTTTAATAAACTCTAAACCCCAGTTTATGTATTTAGTTGAACAAGGGTGTGGTAACAAAACATGGAATGAATCAAATGTACGGGCAGCAAAGTGCCAAAATGAACACCTTTGCAATACTAAAAAATTGTTTGATGAGAGCCTATTTTGTTTAAATAAAGGAAAGGATGAGTTGAATGAAACAAAAAGTTCTGTTATCCAATGTGATAATGAATGTTTCACTAGAAGATATTTGGATGGAAAATGTTTGTTTTTTATGCTTAAGCAAGGAAAAGTTCCTTTTATTGTAGTGGAACAAGGCTGTGGGAATTGTACAGATGTCGATTGCAAAAGTTGTAAAATAAATTTTTGTAATGCTAAAGAGATTGGGGTTAAACATTGTTGGACTAATAATGGTTCGACTTGTTCAACTGGATATTATGATAATTGTTTTACTGAGAGAACGGAGAGAAATGAATGTAAAATAACTAGAGACAAGATTTTTAGGCACGATAAAGTTAAAAATAGGCGCCTATATAGGTGCGCAAAAATTCGCAAATTTTAGTAAAAATATGCAAAATAGGCTGAAAAAAGGCAAAATAGGGCATTTTGCCAGAAAAAGTTAAAATAGGCAATTTTAGGCAAAGATAAAAGTAGTTAGAAAGCAGATTTCATTAAATAACACCTGCATCAGGCCTATTCAGCATCAGGCCTATTTGGGAAAAAAACAGGCGTTTGCCTAAAAATCCTGTCTCTAATAATAACTAAAGAATATTTAAAATATTTTTTATCTTAAGTAAACAAGGGTTGTGGGAATTGTTCTTCTCCAACATGCAAAACCTGTACAGGCCATCGTTGTAATGATGGCAAAAATTTCCCCTATTATTGTTTAAATTCTGATGGAACAAGCTTGTTTGAATGCTCAAATTCTCAATGTTATATTGACAAAGGTATTTAGCATGGCCAAATTGATTTAATAATTTTTAGATTTAAATGCTGGTTGCGGTACTTGTGATGGAAATAAAATTAACATTTCTTGTGTTGATTGTAGCGGTTTCAAATGCAATTCTAGAAATAAACTAGAAGAAAATGTATTCTGTTATGAAAGAGAAGAAAATGGTAAAGAGATGGAAGGCTCTAGACCCTGCGTTGAAAAAGCATGCTTTATCTCTACAGATCTTTTAAAAGGTCATTTAACAAGTTATTTAGTCTCCTCTAACTGAGAACTTGTTTGAAATATTTTGACATTTCAGGAGAAACAGAACAAATCTCAATGAAAAAATACACTAAACAAGGATGTGGTAAATGTAATTCAACTAGCATTCCATGCCGAATATGTAACACAACTCTTTGCAATACACAGGAGTTTTTCAAACAAGTTAATTATTGCTGGGGAAAAGAAAATTTCGTTAAGCAATGTGACATGAGCAAATATAGTTTAAATTGCTATTATGCTTCAGACTTTGATAATAAAAGTAGATAAAAAGATTTAACACACTTGAGCCGTGATGAAGGTTTTTTGCTGAGAGTTAAAGTTCTCATCATTTTCTCCTCACCTTTATGAAACTATATTTATTATCCTCATATACACATTAACCATTTCGTACTAAACCCCATCACCAATCAACATTTTTACTAAAGATCTGAATGGAAGGGTATGTAAATAATAACAATGCCTCTAAAAATAGCAATACCACTAAAAATCTTCAGACATATATTAGAATTTATCCAAGTTAAACACTTATTTTATAGTCGATCAAGGCTGTGGAGATTTACCAAGAGAATTTAATGATACACCGTATGCTAAATGTAACAGGCCACTTTGCAACTCAAAAGATTTATTTGACAAAACTTTGTTTTGTTTTAATAAAGTTAAAGAAGATATTGAGCCAAAAAAGGGTATTAAACAATGCAACCAGAAATGTTTTGTTCATAGACATTTTGATGGAAAATGTTTGTTTTAATTTTAGAGAATATTATCCATTCACAAACTCGATTTGCTTTTAATGTTAGATTCGGGTTAGCCTGTTAAGTGGTCAAGTCTCCTTTAATGTATTACACTAATTGTAAGACAATAAGACAGCTTGAATTCACTGAAATCCCTCAAACTCAATGCTTATTGATACTGAACCTACTGTATTTTGATAAACAGAACATTTTACTTTGATTTAATTTCATACTTAACCTTTGGATATGGAGTGATTAAGTAGGAATTCGAGTGCTATCGAGGGATTAAGGGGGTACCAGTTTTTCTTCTCAAAATCGAAGCATTCAAGGTGACTCCTTTTGCATACAAATTTATCTACCTTTGATAAGTACTTTCCTTATGTCTTCATAATTAACGTAATTTTCAAAAAATATTTTAGTAGAACAAGGTTGTGGGATATGCCCAAAAAATGTTAGTACAACTGATTGTTTTACCTGTAACGAAAAATTCTGTAACGAAGAAAAGCATGTTGATATGCATTGCTGGTTAAACGATAAGGAAATATGTAAAACTCCATCTACTAGCAATTGTTTTAGCGAACGAACAGAAGATAATAAATGTCTCTAATTAATATTTTACTTTAATAAATAAAATTAATTAAAGTAAAAAAAGGTTGCGGCCATTGTGCTTCTTCAACGTGCAACAAATGCTACACACATCGCTGCAATAATGAAAAAGATTATGATTATTTCTGTAGGAGGAAAACTGGTTCTGATAATATTTGCAAGAATTCGAGCTGTTATATTGCTAATTTAGAGGAAATGGATAAAGGTATACACTAAACACCTCAAATTTCATAATCTAGATATACCCATTATTTGAATGAAAGTGGCTGATCAAGGTCTGGTTTGGGTTCTTTCAGAGATGGTTTTATTCCAACACCCATTCAATAAAACAACAGCCACTGCGAGCGAATTTAAGTCACATATAAGATATAAGTAATAATAATAATCCATGGTAAATCTGTAACATCCAGGAATTGTTAAAATATCGGGCCTTCATAAGCCGTTATCTTCGAACACTTACTTTAATTCTCGTAAACTTTTATTAAACGTCGATTTATTAATTACTAATATAGGTAATTATGATTGGAATTGTGGAAATTGCCCAGATATCCAAAACCATCCATTTAAATGTGCAAAATGCAACAATAGTCCTTTTTGTAATACTGTAGAGTTTTACAATAATGCTTTGTTTTGTTGGAATAAGACTGTGGAAATGACAATATCAATTAGTGATCTCAGAAATTGTGAAAGTCAATGTTTTGTAGCGAGAGATGAAGATGGGAAAGGTTTGGAACTAAATAGTATCAAAAAAGGAATCTGAAATTGGGTATGGACCCCCCAAACCACCATACAAATTTCAAACACAGTCCCGATCCTTGCAGAAAATTTACAAAAACATTGAACGAGATAATCTAGATAATATCTATAATGATAACTTTGAATATTATAAATTTTAGTAACTCAAGGCTGTGGTATTTGTCCATCAAATTCTAAAAGTAAAGACTGTGTAAACTGTAATGAGAGGTACTGTAATGAGGAACGACTTGTTCCCAAACAGTGTTGGATAAATGATAAAGAAATATGCAAAACTGAATATGATACTCCTTGCTTTACTGAGAGAACTTTGACTAATCAAAGTTTTTAAATTTATTTAAAATTTTCAAGAAAATTTTTTCAAGTTAACAAAGGCTGTGGAAAATGTTCAAGTACTTCAACATGTAAACAATGCAAAGATAATCGCTGTAATTCTGAGAAAGAATTCCCTTATTTTTGTAAAAGCGTTGATGGAGACAAGGAATGCCCTGAACCTGATTGTTTCATTTCGAAAGGTAGATGGAATATTTAGTGTTTAGTTAGATCAAACATGTGTGTAGGAAACTAGATTCAGTAGTTGTACTAATATTAAAGTTTCTAATCTTGAATCACGAAAACTGGAACAGAAAATTTCTCGACAATCTTATTAATTAAATCTTACTATAATTGGGATAAAGCTGAAAATTAAGAAGGGGTTGGAAAAATATGTAATTGCAAAAATAATATAATATTATAGTCTAATAGGCCATCTAACTAAATCATAAAAAGCTAAACTTTCTATTGTCAGATAACAACCAAGGTTCCTTTGTATATAACTGCGGAAAATGCCCAACATCTTCCACTAGCGATATTCAATGCGCAGAATGCAAAAACAGTCCGTTTTGTAATACACCAAAATTCTTTGAAGAACAATTGTTTTGTTGGGAGAGTTCGAATTTAGACAAAATGAGAATGGTAAAAGGAGCGAGAGTTTGCAAGAGTAAATGCTTTGTATCTCGTGAGATTAATGGGAAATGTAAGAATAAAAATATTTTTAATAAATGGGCAGGATGGTATTCATCGACGTCGCAAGGGACGGTGGTTCATTGACGAAGAGGAAAGGTTCTCATCCAAAGACAGATTCCGCGAGCACTCCCCTATACCAATCCCATAAAAAGTCATCTGACCGTAAAAGTCGGACCAGTTAATACCCGATAATCTGTTACAAAAATACTGATTTAGATTGGATAACGATATCTCCTGTAAACCTTTATTTTGTGACTAGTTTCCGTCTCTTTTCTTTAACTTGTCTGAATGCCTTAATTAAATCCTATAATTCTTTTAAGTAAATTTTGGCTGTGGTGAATGTGATGACCCTAAACTTGACTGTAAAACTTGCACAGAAAAGTATTGCAACGAGGAACGACTTGTTCCCAAACATTGCTGGATAAATGATAAAGAAATTTGTAAAACAGATTTTGATATCCCCTGTCATATGGAAAGAATTTCGATAAACGAAAGTAAAAAATTCTTCTCAAATTAAAAATAATTTTGAGAAATTAAAGCAAAGAAAGGCTGTGGAAACTGTGAAACTAAAGCCTGCAGGAAATGCTTGACTCATCTGTGTAATGATTGGAAGGATACCCCTTACTTTTGTTATAGTAATCAAGGAACTAATGGTGTTAGTGAATGTAACGATCCTGACTGTCAGATTTTGAAGTTAAGGAATAAAAAAGGTAATAAAGGGGAGGAAATGGAAGTGTATTGAAAATCTAGGATCAGAACCGAAAATTTCCGGATGTCAGGATCAGATATCCAACCCGTTATACTAGTCTCAATCTTTCCCAATTTTAGACTCCAGCTTCTTTCTTCAAATAATCCTAAGCTTTGGACATTTTTTCTTGAATAGATTGAAAATATCTGTGTCTCGTGGCAAAATACGCGACACGAGACGCGAGCGAGCGCCACCCATGACACAAAGCTAATTTGAAATTTACTCGTTAATGCTATGACGGAGACAGAAGTGTATACTATACTACAAGCAAAAATTCCTGCAGAAAATCTCTGTAGAAACACAATCCCTACCTTTAATACTCACAATAAGGAATACAATAAAATTATTCTTCAGATAATAAAAATGAATATTATAAAAATTGTGGAAAATGTCCAAAAACACGTTCAACGTTAATGAACACATTAGATGACATACTTGGGGAAAGATTAAAGGACAATTATAATGATGCCTTCCAATGTGCGGACTGCAACAACGGGATATTATGCAACACGGAAAAGTTTATAGAGGAGAAATTGTTTTGTTTGGAGAGGTCACTCAACGACTCGATGTTTGTCAAGGGGGCGAGTGTATGCGAAGAGCAATGTTTTGTATCAAGAAATAATTTAACAGGATATGGTAGTTGTTTTAGTACTAAATTCAAATAGTAACAGAAATAGCTTCTGGTATGGCTATCAATTATAGGAAAGCTTAGGATATCTGAACCCGAACCATTAAACACCCGATTCTTCTTTTTGAATCCGAATCACCATCAGTTTTCCTGAATTTAAAATGACCACAGTTGGCAGATTCGGATATACAAAAATTGAAATATAAAACTAGTTATCCGGACAGTTTGGTTTAATTGCCGATCCTTTATCTGAGACAAAAGCCAGAATAGGGCTTTAAGTTATAAAAAATTCTTGTGATAACAAAACCCACCCCCAAACAATCTCACGTATGTTTACAGTAACACAAGGATGTGGACCTTGTCCAACAAATGACACCACAGAATGTCAGGAATGCAAAGAAGTTTACTGTAACGAGGAAAGTAAAGTATACAAACATTGCTTGAACGATAATAATGGGATATGTAAAACACCTTTCGATGCTGCATGCTATTTATGGAGAACTCCAACAAATGGGGGTTTTGAATAAATTTTGAATATCGAATAAAAATTCTTTTTTAATTTTAAAGTCAAAAAAGGGTGTGGAATTTGTCCTTTTTTCACATGTAAAGAATGTAATACACATCGTTGCAATAATGACAATGAATTGCCATTTTATTGCTTTGGATTTATGGCTAGTTATAGAGAATGTAGTGAATCTATATGTTATATTGCCAAAATTGAGGAGAAAATTGGAGGTGTTTTTTTTAGATTTAGGCTGATATTCTAGTATCGGATTAAAAATATATTAAAGTAAAATTATTAATCCAATTAAATCTTTCGAGTCCGAAGAATATCATTTTATTTATGTACATATTATGGATGGGATGTAGGCTCTCTTCTGCCTCACACAGGACCCAGATTCATCTTTCTTGACCCAGCCTTTGCGCATTTATTTAAATCGAGTTTCATTCTCGATTAAAGGATGAAAGCTTATAATAAAAATTTCTCAAAAATAAATTTAAGACAAGAAAATTCAACAGTACCACTACGATTGTGGAAAATGCCCCTCTGATATACTCGATTTGTCACTATACATCAAAGATAAAGATAAATCTTTCTTAAATAAATTTAAAAATCTTGATATGTCCAAAATGCAATGTGCAGAATGTAGTAACAGTCCGGCTTGTAACGCTGATACATATTTTGAGAAAGAAAAGTTTTGTTGGGAGAAGGATGTTAAAAAGTGGACACCAACCAAAGGGAGGAGGGTTTGTGGAGAATCGTGTTTTATTGGAGTTGACGCGAATGAAATGGGTAATTCTTATTAGAGCCCGGACCGATACGATTTTTTATCGATATTTATCGATATTTTTCGATATTTTTTTTCGATATTTATCGAAAAAATATCGACCGAGAAAATTTTGACTTTTTCGATATTTTTCGATATTCGATATTTTTCGATATTTATCGAAAAAATACCGACCGAAAAAATTTAAATATCGAAACAATCGACCGACCAAATGATAAAATATCGAAAAAAATATCGAACGTCATTTTTGTCAAAAATTTTAATTTTTGGGGCAAAAAGGACAAAAATGGAAGAAATATAGCTTCTCGGTATTACAAAATTCTTAAAATTTTCGCCTGCGGCGCTGAAAATGGAAGAAATCATGTAGCCGGGTCCCCCAAAATTCTCAAAATTTTCGCCTGCGGCGCAGAAAAAGGAAGATTTCTGGCTTATTATTCTTTGGATCAATAATTTAAATAATTTTTGCTTATGACACTGTAAATGGAAGAATATTGTCAACTCAATTATGGGGGATTTCGATGAGTGAGAGTGATTTGAAGTAATTTTCAAAGATTTGAGATATGAGTGATATTCAAGGATTTGGGTCCCTGTCCCCATCCCGGTGGCAAAAACCACCGCAACCACCGTCATGAAGACAGCCACATGACCGTAAATGTTGAACCCTAATTTGTAGGAATATCTCCATATTCCAAGATATCCACTTTATCCTTCTTAATCCACGAAAATCCCATGATATCTCTCCTATCCCCAACTCCACAATATCTTTCTTATTCCCTCTAAATCTCTCGATATGTTATACATCATAATCCTCCAATATCCCCTTAAAATCCACCTCTATACATATCTACTGATATACCTCTATATCTACTGATATCCTCTCAATCCATCGATGTCCGCTGATATCAATCCGCTGATATCAATATCTCATATAATCAATCTTAATCTCAAAATTTTAACATTTAAAATTTTTTTTAAATTTTTTTGGAAAAATCGAAAAATATCGAGACTTTTTTTTCGATATTTTTCGATTTCGATATTTTTCGATATTTATCGAAAAAATATCGACCGAGAAAATTTTGGTTTTTTCGATATTTTTCGATATTCGGTATTTTTCGATATTTATCGAAAAAATATCGACCGAGCCCTCCGTCCGGGCTCTAATTCTTATATTGGAATGAAAAAGGGTTAAATAGTCGGGCATTAATGCCTTAAAGATACACTCATGTGACCGAAGACTTGGTCATATGAGGGATACATATATACATACATAAATACTCAATATACATTTAGATTTAAATTAACGTATTTTAAATTGAGGTGTATTTTATACTGTATATTGACCTTATTAGACATTTTTACATATTTATAGGCTTTGTGCAAGGCTGTGGTAGCTGCCCTTCTCACTTGGAAAAATGTGCTAAATGTAATACCCCATATTGCAATGTCGGGAATATACTTCCAACCATAAAGTGTAACTACAACATTCCTAAAACTAAGCTTTATAAGAAAAAAGTGAAAAAATGTCACCCTATGTATTCTCATTGCTATATTGCTAAGGATAAATTTGGGAGAGGTAATAATTTGAATTTTTGTTTCTTTCCTGTTATCCACAAACAGATTTTATACTAACTAGATGGTATTTATTTTATGTTTTTTGTGTTTAACTATAATGCTGAATTTGTCAAAATTATTTCTCTAGTTGAAAATTCATAAGCCAGACGTTGTTCCAGTCTCAGAGCGACGAGGTTTTGAGATTTTAATTCACAATCCCCCCCCTCAATACGGAATCTAATGTATTCACTTTCCTCCCATGAATAATTATCGTATATTACCCTTCCCTTGCCATCGTATATTACCCTTCGTATATCACCCTTCCCTTGCCCACCTCAATAATTACCAACTAATTACTGATGAAAAAATAATTATTCGTCAAAAAGTTATTATTAGCTTTCCTAAAATATTTCCGAATAATTAACATCTCTTTACTAATTAATCTCTCCAGCGAGTTGTTTAAATAATCATCAACTAAGATTTATTTGAGCATTACCAATAAAAAGATAAAATCTGCTTGAGGGTATATCGTAGAAAGTATCTGAAATTTTATTGAAATTTTATTCTTAAATTTAAGTGGAGCAAAATTGTGGCTTGTGCCCTTCAGAATACAAAGAATGTTTAAGTTGTAATAACAAGGATTTTTGTAATACTGAAGCGGCCCTTAAAGATTCAACAATGCTTTAAACACTGAAAACAGACTTTGATTAATAATTTAAGTTTATTTTTTGTGTTTTACGTTATTGTATAAAATTTTATTTTCGATAAAATAATTTTTAAGTTGTAAAAATTTTTTTATAAATGTTTGTAGTTAGTAGAATTCTGACTGAAACTTGTTAGCTTAACTACTCACTTAAAATCTTTGCAAGTCAAGTGAAAGTAATTTTAGATATTTTATAACCTTTCTTTTAAAAATACAAAGAACAGAATGGTAAAAATTGACTAAACTGTTTAACAACATTCGCAAACAGATTTCCGTAAATAGATTCTATAATGTGCCGCGAAATGCAACTTTTATATTGTATTTTTCGACCCTTTTGTCCCTTGTCTTTTTTGTTAAAAATATTTTTATATTTTAGTCATGCTTATTCATAAATACGCCCACTTCTTTCAAATTCATATGTACTTTTTTTGTAGAATTTCTATTTTCTATAATGTTCCATTTTTCCCTCTATATAAACTTATGAATTTAGGGAAATAATCAGAGTTAATTTTGTATTTAAATTTCTCTCAGTTTTTTGTAATTCTCTCAGTTTTTTGTAATTCTTTTGTAAAACCCCCCTCCTATATTGAGTCTCAGAGTTTTGCTTAAACGTAGAAAATGGTCAGAGATTATTTTCTTCTCCATGTCAATCATTTTTTTCTTCTTCAAGTATTTTGCTCGTTTATTTTGCCTTTTCACAAATTTTGTACTTACATTTCACTCAGTTCGTTTCTTCATTTACCACCTTTCACTTATTTTGCTTGAAGAAGGAAAAATGATTGACATGGAGAAGAAAATAATCTCTGACCATTTTCTAAGTTTAAGCAAAACTCTAAGACTCAAAATAGGAGGGGGTGACATATCCATAAAGTACCGTTTATTGTGTTTCTATTTGAGTTAAATTTCAGTTTTCTAGAGATTTCTAAAATTTAGTTTATAAAATTTAGATTGTATAAAAAGATTTATATAAAGTATATTATTTGTGAAGCTTTAAATAGAGTTTGAATTAAAATATCTTCTCCTAAAAGAGTTCTTTATTTTATTAGTTTCTTGTTTGTGAAACTATTTGTTTATTTGAAAAGAACTCTCTTTATCTTGCAAAATAAAGAATATTAGTATTAATATTTTTTTATTTTGCGACATAATGCAAGGTGTGCAGCAGCATTATTAAAAAATGAAGTATTAATGATACTCACATGTTAATACTATCCAATACAACATATCCAAATACACCTTACTCAATGCAAATCCACCGGTATCACTCTAAATCTCAAAAATACTCCGAGAAATCTGGCAACTCGATTAAATTCTTAATGTCTCAAAACCCGAACCGACACCTAGTGCCAAATAACCGTCCCCGCTAGCTAGTGTTAACATTAAAATAAAATATTTTATCCCGAAATTTAAATATATGTAATATCTTTTAAAGATAAATTTTTATATGAAAATGTATATAAAAAAATAGGCTCTTGTCCAGTTTACGCTTCTGTGAATTTTTTGAAACTGGATTTTATATTGTGTTTTATAAAGCAAGAGTATCGTCTCCTCATTTGCCGAAAATATTAAACTGGAAAAGAGCCAGTAAATGCATGAATAATCTCCCCATTATGGTGCCACACAAAAAATGTTTAGAATTGCATGAATATGGACAAATTATATATCACTCGAAAGGGCTCGTCTAGTTGAGTCGAATCCAAAAATGATTATGAACATAATTAGGGCAAGATGAATCTTCGCTGAACCAGATGAAGCTTCGCTACACGATCCCCAAAAATCACTTGGTCACCCCTATTGGTTTTCAATATTTAGGGGTCTGTATCTCGGACATAGTAGTTTTGATTTCGTTCGACTCACCTCGACGAGCTCTTTTGAATGCTATTTAATTTGTGCAAAAATATAAATGTATTTTTTGTATCTTTTTGTATTTTGTTGTGTTTTTTGTATTTTTGTGTTTTGTTGTGTTTTTTTGTATTTTTGAGTTTTGTTGTGTTTTTTTGTATTTTTGTGTTTTGTTGTGTTTTTTGTATTTTTGTGTTTTGTTCTTTTTTTTTGTATTTTTTGTGTTTTGTTGTGTTTTTTTGCATTTTGTGTGTTTTGTCGTGTTTTTTTGTATTTTGTGTTTTTGTTGTATTTTTTTGTGTTTTGTTTTTTATATTTTCTTTCTCAGTTTTCCCTTCTTTTAAATAAAAAATCCTATCATAACTTTACATTTTCCCAAACTCTATAGAACTTTTTGATTCAATGAACATGCGCTGCAATAAGATAAAATCCTAAAGCATAAAGAGCAAAAAGAGACAAGATAATAATCCAAGCAATCCAAGCTCCGCAATCCCATTCAACATAACGTTTTTTTCGAATATTGTTTTGACTTCCAGTTACGTTGTTTAAAACATCGTTAAGGCATCCTTTAAAATTGTTTTCCGCATCATCCTTGTGAAAACTTACCGTGTTTTTACATGTAACATCATTTGATTTGTTTTGACAGAATTTATCTAAAACAATTTAAGCTTTTTATATTTTTAGACGATGTGCAGGAAGGCCAATTTGTCAGCTCATTAATTTATATAAGAAATTAGAATTATAACCATTATTTAGGCCAATAATGTAAAGAATGGTCTAAGAGATGAATACCATCATGAATTCCAAAAATTTCATCTAACTTAAGCAAATACTGGTTTCAATTGTTTTATATACTTAATATAAAACAATTAGTTATACCATAATAGCTAAAAACACTTCAGTGTGTTATTTATATATTTTGAAATTAAACATTTTTTCACATTATTCGTCCCAAAAGGCTTAAATAAGCCCAACCCAAACATTCAAACGTTTTAAATATAAAAGCCCAAACGATAACTGAAATCCCCACATCTGATAACAAAACAACAATCTGAAGTATATTTGATATAATTTTAAATTTACACCTTGACGGGGACTTCGGCGTGGGCGTACTTGAAATGTTTGCACATCAGTTGTTGTATATTGATCAGTTTCTTCATTGCGATCAGTATTATATCGATAATATGGAATGGATCCATCAGATGTGAGGGCTGAAACGGATGAATGTTGTGGATTTTCTTCGTCATTTTGATGAGGACTGCTGGCCTGAGACTGAAAATCTTGTTGTTGCATTTCTTCAGAAATTGAAGAAGAGCTCTGTCTGCGATTATCACTCGCCATATTAGGTCTTTCACTATATGGATGGTAAGTGGGATATGGATTTCTGTAGTAATATTCAGGACTTTCTTGATATCGATGACGATAACTTGGCTCAGGATGAAAATGTTGTTGCGTCAATTCATGTTCGTGATGTTGAGGAATTGTAGGAGAATTTTGTCTTCGACGAAAAAAATTTTTTAAATCATCAATTTCGGGGAATCGACATGTTAAACCCCCTAAATAGATTGCTCCGAAATATGAAAGTGTAAGAGCAATCAGACCACTAAGGACTGTGTGTATAATAAACGCATCAGCCCTTGTACCAAAAGTTGTATGACGTTTCTTTCGAAGTGACTGCGATAGATTAGAAGGATTCTGAAATTTGATTCATTATAAGATTTTATGAAATATGTACAATCGGTCTCACTATAAGATACACCCAATACATTGGAAACCTCCCACACCCTGGGCTCGTAGAATACTTTCGGTGTAAAAGTTATTTAACCCCTACCCGAAGCTCATATAACACTGAACTCGCACCAGAAATTCCTACCCTGAGTTCAGACTTAAACAACCCGGTAAATTAACCCAAAACTCAGAGTAACTCGTAACTCTGGGTTATTACTTGGTTATTCAAGGACTTTACCGATTATTTACCACCGAATTTATTTACGAGCCCCGCAGAAGACCAAGTTTTAACTTTTAAATAGAGATCGGACCGTACCGTACTACGGCCGTATTTCTCGGTATTTATCGGTATTACAGTCGGTAATACGGTACGGAACAAAATTCCGATTTTTACCTCTTAAATAGAGGTACATCAAGTATTGAGGTATAAGTATTTTTATCTTAAATAAATTTAAAATCCACCTTAATTTTCTGAGGTAAATACTCTTTCAAATTTTGCCAATTATTTTTCTCATAATTTTTCACAGGATTTTCACCTAATCTATTTTTAAGATTACTCGTAAAATCCTTAATGTATCTAATTATTTCATGGCTCGATTTTTTAAGTTCATCCTTTATCGTTTTATCTAAATTGCCCATTTCTCCGTCATTCTCGTCTTTTGTCTTTTCGACATTTTTTTCATTTCTTAAAGCATTGCTGAAGACTGTTAAATAAGGGAATAATTCTAAAAACTCTTCTCCTAATTTGTCATTATTGTTCCAATTGTTGAGAAAATTGTTGAGAAAAACTTGTAATTTTTCCAACAATTTTTCTCCATGCTTCTTGATTTTACTGAGTTTAAAATAGAGCTTTTCTATGGGCGTTTTCTTCGTTATAAAATTTTCAATAACAACCACAAACGAATTAATTTGTTTAAACTCATTTTTGAACACAATGTTTTTGCTGTTTGAAGCTTTATTTCTTATCCAATCAATTGGTCTCTTCAAATAATTGAATATTTTCTCAATTAAACGATCCACAAAACTTTTGTTCTCCCCATTATCAAATAGTTGTATTGCCCGAAAATCAAGAAAATCTGGCGAGTAATTGTTAGTGGAATCTCCGCCAACTGAAAATTATTAATCCTTATTTAGTCAATGTCAGTACTGGGTATTTGCCATTTGTTGGTCCGGCTCCGTGCCTTCAAAATCATGGCTCCGGGCTTATAAATTCTTGGTTCCGGCTCCAACTCCGGAGCCGGGCTCCGCAGCTAGCTCCCGGAGCCATACCCAGCACTGGTCAATGTTCCATGATCAAGACTCGTATACACCACAGAGAAAAGTATATCACTTACCAAGATTTAAAAGGCGTTTGCACGCGTATTTGAAAACTTTGTCATTCCATCCTTGAAGATTAAAGTGAGCACTGTTAATTTTATCTTCAAGCTCTTTCTTTTCATTTACTTTCATTAGATGAGTAATGCTTTCTCCGTCAAAGCTATTTGAGAGAATAAGTGTTCGGATCAAGTCATCTACTTGTAAAGATGTTTTATTTTGGTTTGGTTTTTCGAAAGGTTTAATAAAACAATTGAAACGCAAAAGTAAAAAATTATTTAGTTCGTTTTTATTTTCCAACATTTCCATGTAGTGGCCAATTGTAGTATTCTCTAGGCACTTTTGGTCAGCATTTTTCATATAATTCTGAATCTTTTTCATTGTTCCGTTTAACCATCCCATCTAAATTTTAGTTTTTCAAACGATGGGAAATAATGGTATATCGGAGATTTAATAATAGGACATTTGATAATAATTTATTGAGACATTTTCGGTGATTTAGTCTTTGGGACATTTTCGTGTGGGACATTTTTAGGCGCAGCCTTTAAGAATTTACCTTATCTACAGTTGGCTTTTCATTGCAATTGGGATCAAAACGCCAATTCAAAAATTGGCCATGTTTTTCAGTATCGAAAGGAATTTGATCCTTCGAATACTCTTTAAAATCTACTTTATCATTAACCAATTTTAAATCTGGATGAAGAGTTATCATTATCTTCATTGCCACATTTAAATCCTCTAATTTTTGAGAGGAAACAATTTCTAATAAAGCTTTTGTGTCTTTATTTTGAATTGATTCGTACATTATAGTTGCTAAGTACAGACGTTTGGTAAGCAAAAATGCTTTAAGAAGCTTTTTGTTAATCTCGGAGAATTCCAAGGGTTTCGCATTTTTCATTTGAAAAAGTCCTTTATCATTACTGAACAAATTATCAACACATTCGATATAAAGATTCAAATGAGTTTTTGCGTCATCATTTTTAATTCCTCCATTTAGAAGGTCCTAAAAATTTTTTATGAAAAATATTAAAAGTTCCTGTATTGCATAAAATATATAGATTCAAAAGATTACCCTTATTGGATTCCCAATTTTGTTTTCCTCACTCTTCAAGTTGTCGCAAAATTCGGAAATGCCTATAAATCGGGCTTGATCATTAAACATCGCCATATCATTCAAAAACATATTTACACATTTCTCTTGTTCATCACATTTACTAGCATTTTCTAAAATCCCAGCAATTTGATTCTTTACAAGTTGATCAATTTCATCTATTTCGGAAGATATGTCGAATTCTTCCTTTGCATCGAAAAACACTTCATTCCCTTCTATAGACCCTTCCCCACTCCCATCAACAAGATTAAAGCAATAAGTTAACAAAATGCAGTTTAAAACAAATAGTTTTAACATTTTTAATCTTAATTAAAAATTAAATACTATGTATATATTAGAGACCGGTAAAATCGCGTTTGCGGGATCCCGCATGCGGGATTTTTTTTAAAAATCTTTGCGGGACGGGATCCCGCGGGATAAATCCCGCAAAAATCCCGCAAAATCCCGCAAATCGAAAAAAGTGCGGGATTGCGGGACGTGATCCCGCAAAATCCCGCGCGGGATCCCGCGTCCGCACCGGTCTCTAGTATATATGTCACCGTCTAAATTACTTTTTAGTCTAACTGAAGTACGGCCGTATAACCGAAGTACGGCCATATTGGTATTTATCGGTATCACAGTCGGTTATACGCTACAGAATACGCTACGGTAGGAAATTCCGGACTCTAGTTATAAACTTGTTATAGCTAAAATAAACAAAAGGTCTTTATAACAGCAGCTGTGATGTGTTAACTTTTGTTGAGCTGTAGTTAAGACATTCTACGAATTTTATAAATTTTGAATTTAGAAACAGTTTATAAATTTTTATTTAAAAAAAAATTTTTTTTTATAAATGAAAGTCTTCATTCAATTTTTTGTCATTTAAAGGCATTTAATCGCTCGCTTCATCCCCAACCTCGCCACATACACAGAGAGTGACAGAGAATTTAAATTAAAGAGAGACTATTAAAATATAAACTGTCGCAGGAGAGCGTAAGTCGCCTCTTAGTGTGTAGGGAAAGAGAGTAAAGAAAATTTTTCTTGAGTAAATCTCTATTTATTGCCACTTATAATTGGACGCATAAACTTTCATAGGACGTATAAACTTTCATTGGACGCATAAAAGTCGATTGGACGCATAAACTGGAGTAGAGCCGCCTTTTTGTTATAGGAAAAACAAGCAAATAAAACATGCTTAAATTTTAATTAAGTTTCTTTCTGCTAAACTAATAGAGGATGGACAAACTGATAATTAAACAAGTCTCTATTTGAATTTGAGTAAATAATATGACCAAAACATTTGGAGAGGCTAAAAACAGAACTACAGTGTTTGTTTTAAATGTTGCGAATATATGGGTATATACTCGATTTTTGTACTCGATTTTTGTTTTTTTACTCGATTTTTGTTTTTGTACTCGATTTTTGTTTTTGTACTCGATTTTTGTATTCTTTCTTTCTGCTCTTGCTTTACTCTGTCAATAGTCAAATTATGAAAAATCATGTGAAAATCTATCATTAATTTAAAAAGGCAAAAAAATTTATTTTAAAAAAGTAAAACGACAATAATAAGTCAATATAAAAAATTTTTTAAAGGCAAGGAATTTGTTAAGGATTTTTAAAGTTAATAAAATTAAGAGTTTCTACTTAATATTTAAAGATTACTCTATATCTTAAATTCAGAAAATTCAGAAATTCATTAAACTACCATATGGGATCCAGCCGGATTAGGCCCGCAAGTCTGAAAATCAAATAGGTCTAGGAGTGCTGAAGCGGATATAAATTTTTTGGCTCTATCTTAGGACATGCGTCCCATGAACGTTTATGCGTCCCAAAAATAGTATATGCGTCCCATGAAAGTATATACGTCCCAAAAATTGTATTTGCGTCCCAAAATAAGATAAGAGCAAAACAACATTTTTTAAATGTGAAAATTAAAAAATGAAAATTAAATATTTTATTATATGTTTCCTTGCTCAAGGGACAACGAGCAAATTTAAAAAAAAATAATTAAATTTTTATTTTAATATAATAGAGTAATTATTCATAGTCGATATTGCGTTCTAATTTCTTCCATCAAATGTTGAAAGATTTCGCTGTTTGCATGGTATCTTCTAAACATATACTGAAATAGATAAGAAAGTAGTATATTTTTATTTGTTCCATGAAAGTGGCGTAAGCTAGTTTTAAGAGCCCCCCCCCCCCCAAGTTGCCTCGATTCCTTGTGTATGAACTATTGGATCGTGTATGAACTATTGGATCGCGAACTATTGGATAACTTTCCGCTGGACCTTAAAACCTTTAAAAATCTTGGAGAACAACGTTCCAAAAAAAAATTCCCGACACCAAAAATATGTTTTCCTATCGGAATTACAAAGGAGCTTGGCGGGGAGAACATGAAGTGCTAAATAATCCTTGGTTTCTTCTTGACATAATGGCATAGACCGCACACTTTTTTGTGATTGTACAAGAATCCGTACATATGGGAGATAAGAATATAGTTTCAACTTTTTCTTAACTTCTACCGAACTGTCTGCCCTAAATTTATAAATCTTTAAGTTATAAATTTATAATTTATTTTGTAATTTTTAAATTTGTAAACAGAAGGTCTTCAAAATACCCAAAATTGTCATGTTCATGCTGTGGAAAAATTCATTGGATGGGAGATGGAATAGAACCATCACGGAAGGGCCCAAACCGAAAGCACAACCGACTGTGCCACCATTCAACCCAATGCTGGGTTATTTATTTTCATTTATGTTCTTTCTGCAAGTGCGAACACAACAGAAATGCCTAGAAATTCGGCCGTACATTAAATCCGTGGATCTAAATCTTTGTTAAAGTTTGTGTTTTTTAATTTTTAAATCTTTTACTCATGCCTCTTTTTGCCTCTTACTGCCTTTAGAAAGGGCATTCACGAGAATAAAATGCCAAATACCCACCGCATGACTTGCTAAACATATACATTGAATAGAGAAATTTTTAAATTGATTTAATTAATTAAATAAATAAATAAATATTTAATTAATTAGTTAAATTAATTAGTTATAATTAATTAAATTTAATAAAAATATTATAAATTTTTAAATTTATAATTATTTTGTTAAAAATTTAAATTAAACTGATTCGCATGTCTGAACTTATATCTGAACTTAATAGAATGTCTGAACTTATGTTAATAGTGTAAAGCATATAGCTATTAATTTCCTAAGGCTGTGCAGTAGGCGGCGTGGTGTAATGGCTAACACATCAGTCCGGTCTACTGAAGATGCTGGTTCGCTGCCAGCCGCCGAATAACCTTTTGCACTAGCTAAAGGAGAGAAATAGCTATAGCCCAGCTGCTTTACTATAGACATTTCACAGAAAATTAAAAATAATCAGAACTATTCTAAACTGTCTAAAATAAATTTTTATTAAAGATGAATATTCTAAAATTCATTTTAATTTATTTGACTTTGAAATGGTACTCAACCGGTTCTCAAATTTCAAATCATAGTCCGTCAGGTTCAGAGGTTGATCACCTTATTATGGTTAATATTAATTTTGATAAATTAATAAAATTTGATTTATTCAGGATTTTGAAAGTGATTATTCTGGTATATTATATACATAAAAATATTTATATAAATTTATAAAATAAAATTTTAGATGGAGGTAGAATCGATCATTTATTGCAAAATAGCTTCCAACAAAACCATGAAGCTGAATCATCATCAACAAATATAGATTATTCAAATTTTCACCATCAACATCGACATAATGATCCACAACATCCGTCCTCTAGTATGTTGCACAGTAACTTCCAACAAAATCAAAACGCTGCACAGCCATCCGTGTATTCTTCAAATATTCAACCTTCATATCAACAAAATGAAAGCCGTCATATGTTAGCAAGTATCAACTGGCGAGATCAGAATGGTGAAGCTTCTTCAATTGCGAATTCTTCATATAATCATGCGTATGAGTATCAAATTAAATAGGAACCTTACTTGAAATCCTACAAATTTTAAAATAATAAACTAAATATATTTCTATTTAAGTACTAGTGTTGATGATGTTTTTGATGAGATATTCGAAGATGGGATTAAGAAATATCATTGCAAAGAATATCAGAACAATCAGCGTTGCAAAAGTAAAGTTATTAAATCGAGGGGCAAAACGTCAAATTTATGGAAACATTTAAGAGAAAGCCATCCTGACGAATACTCTGCAATAAAAGCTAAAATCGCTGAAAATAGAAAGTTTGTTTTAAATTTCTTATTTACATAGTTTGTGGGTTTTGCACGTGTGTTTTTCATAAGATGTATATGTAACATGTTTCTAAAAAGATTTAGTAAAATATTAGGCCCCCTCACTGCAACTATCTTATTAGGCACGGGGCAGGGGTGTGCCGAAAGTCAATTTAAAAAGCGAAAGACGAAAGTCCAAAAAAAGCGAAAATCGGCGAAGGGCGAAAGACGAAAGGCGAAACCCGGACACCCCTGGCACGGGGTGTGATAAGAGATGTAAGCCAAAAGCTAAAATCGCTGAGTGCGTCAAAATTTAATTGTTCTAAAAAACACTCAAACGCAAATATAGGCATAAATTTTGGCGTTAGCCTTAATAAACAACCTCTAAAATTTTCCTATTATTTATATTTTAGTAATGCAAGAGATGTGCGTCGGGGATGATTTTAAAAAATGGAAAGCTAGAATTATTTAAAAGATATTTTGAAAAGTTGTACTAAATTTATTTTAACGAAAAAGGCTGTGCAAAAGTTTGCAAATTTGATAATATTTCTTACAGTATAACTCGTGATGTCTTTATGTTATAAGTCTATTTCCTTTTTTGAATGAAAGATTAAAGTATGCTCTATAAAATATATGATAATTTGACAAATTTGTCAAATAACAATGATAATTTGACAAATTTTTTTAATTAGGTTGACTTAGATTTGTAGATAAAAATGCTTTAATCTATTATCCCAAATTACAAGTTGATGACTACCAGAGTAATACTGTAGTGAAAAAATATTATCAATTGTCCATAAGCTTTGCACCACCGTGTATTTCTAGAAATTTCTAAAATTTTTATTCGTAATGTTGATTTAGATAAATGATTTTTTATTTATTTTGTAAATTATTTTTCATAGTTGATGCACATTGTCGTTTCATGCGCTTCTGGCCTTAACTACAAACTGGGTTACCTAGATTCTATTTTAGAGAGTAGAAAGAGGCTCCAAGGCCAGGCATACGAACCAGGGCTTCACGCAATTGAAAAAAAGATTCCGCACCCGCAATTGCAAAAAACTTCGCAATTGACGCAATTTCCGCACCTCGCAATCCGCAATTTTTAGAAATGAAGATAAAGAAATTTAATCACTTTAAACTATACGAAAAGGGTTGACACCAAGACCAGTCATACGAACACTTTGTTATATTGAGTTAAGACTCAAGACTAAGAGGCCGGACAGCTCCGACTTTTCCTTAACTTTTACCGCTCTGGTTGCCCTGAATTTATAACTCTTTAAGTTATAAATTTAAAATTGAATTTGTACACAGCAACATAAAACAGGCAGAGGGTGCAACCTGCCTTTCAGTGCGGGAGTATAGTTTAGTTGGTTAGTGACAGCGAAAAATGCAAGAGGTTCGAATCCTTTCAGCGAAAATGAATTATATAAAATTAAAATCTCAATAATATCGTTCTTATTTAACATCTAATGGCATTTTAAACTAAAATACATTTTTTAAATAAGTTTTTCTCTTTATTTTTCGTTTTCTAAATTTAGTTACAAACCCATGGGTAACTTTTTTAAAACATGGTAAAAATCAATGAATTTGGTTTTAAAACAAAAATAAGACTTTGTTTAACGATTTGGCTAAGTTGAAATTTTTTTTCAAAGTTTTTTTTCGAGATAAAGCTTCTCGAAGTTGGACATCAAATCTTTAGAGAAATAGCACGCGAAAAAAATAGAGCGCAAAAGAAACAGAGAAAGATATTTATTTATTTCAGTGCCACTGAAACGGCTCTTAGTTGCGGGTTATGTTGCTGTGTTGTAATACATATTCTCTCCGAAGTTTCGATTCGAGCATATTATAGTTGCATCGTGAGGGCTCGCACGGTCCTACTCGGATAAAGAGGATTAGAAATGCCTTAAAATTCGGCAGTAAATAAAATCCGTGAATCTAAATCTTTGTCAAGGGAAAACTTTTTCTCCTCACTAAGATAGAAAGATAAAGTCTCCCTTATGCTTTTACTCTTTCCTCTTTTGACTTGCGCGATGCCCAAGTCTTATGCCTCTTACTGCCTTTAGAAAGGGCATTCACGAGAATAAAATGCCAAATACCCACCGCATGACTTGCTCAACATATACATTGAATAGAGAAATTTTTAAATTGATTTAATTAATTAAATATGTAAATAAAAAAATATTTAATTAATTAGCTAAATGTTTAATGTTTAATTTTTTATTTTTTTTTAATTTTTTTAAATGTTTAATTTTTTTTGAACTTATATCATTTGAAAAGTTTTCCCACAAAGAGAGGAAATCATCCGGTGACGCAGAAAGTGTATTGTAAAATACAATTGTAAATTGACCATATTTTAGTTATCTTATCTGAATTTATTCGACGCTTATAGCATAATATTTTTAAATTTAGTTACAAATATTGAATATTTAACCGCAGAAATATTCAATATTTGTATTGTTCAAATATTCTATTATTTAATCCAGGGTTGAAACTCTCGAGATCTCATTTTTCCAAGAATTAAGCACCTAAAAGACATAGATTTAGTAATGCCAAAACGGCAAACTTTAGCGCAAACACTCCTAGTGGTTAATGAGAAAATAATCCCGTGTAGCTCGGTCGGTAAGGCACCTGTGTTCTGTTATATGATATACATAAATATTTTTGATTTCTCAATTTATTTTACTATATTGACTAATATTTTTAAATAACAGAAAAGTATAAAAACCATAATCTCTTCTAAACTTCGAAAATATATCATTATTAAAGATGTATATTAACAAAATTTTAACATTCATTTTGATTTATTTAACTTCGAAATGCTACTCGACTTCTCCGTCAAATTCAAATCATAGTCCATCAACTTCAGAGGTTGATCACCTTATTATGGTTAATATTAATTTCGATAAATTTATAAAATTTGATTCATTCAGGATTTTGAAAGGGATTATTCTGGTATATTATACATTTAAACTTAATATTTTCATTAAGTTTATAAAATAAAAATTTTAGATGGAGGTAGAACCGATCATTTATTGCAAAATAACTTGCAACAAAACCATGAAGCTGAAACATCAGCAAATATAAATTATTCAAATATTCACCATCAATATCGACATGATGATCCACAACATCCGTCTTCTAGTATGTTGCACAGTAACTTCCAACAAAATCCAGATGCTGCACTGATATCTGAGGATTATTCAAATATTCAACCTTCATATCAACAAAATGAAAGCCGTCATATGTTAGCAAATACCAACGTGCGAGAACAATATGGTGAAGCATCTTCAACTCTGAATTCTTTAGTTATTCATGCGTATGATTATCAAATTAAATAGTAAACCAAATATATTTCTACTTAAGTACTAGTGTTGATGATGTTTTTGATGAGATATTCGTAGATGGGATTAAGAAATATCATTGCAAAGTTCATCGCAACAATCAGCGTTGCAAAAGTAAAGTTAAAAAATCACGTAACTTCAATTCAAACTTATGGAAACATTTAAAATTAAAACATCGTCAAGTACACGATGCATTAAAAGCTAAATTCGCTGAAACTGGAAAGTTTGTTTTAAATTTTTAAATTAGCTTGGGTTTTGCACGCATGTTTTTTATAAAATGTATACGAACATGTTTCTAAAAAGATTTAGTAAAATATTAGGCCCCCTCACTACAACTATCTTATTAGGCACGGGGCAGGGGTGTGCCGAAAGTAAATTTGAAAAGCGAAAGACGAAAGTCCAAAAAAGCGAAAATCGGCGAAAGACGAAAGGCGAAACCCGCACACCCCTGGCACGGGGTGTGATAAGAGATGTAAGCCAAAAGCTAAAATCGCTGAGTGCGTCAAAATTTAATAGTTCTAAAAAACACTCAAACGCAAAAATAGGCAAAAATTTAAGCGTTGGCCGTAATAAAAACTAGTATTCGGCACGAGACGATATATCGACGATATTTTTCGAGATATCGCGAGATTTTTTTCGAGATTATCGATCTAAATCTCGTCTCGATCAATTTTTGAAAAAATCGAGATTTTTCGATATCGAGATTTTGCGAGATTATCGATCTCGATCTCGTATCGGTCAAGTCAGAAATATCGTGAGATTTTTCGATATTTCGATATTTTTAAAAAAGACAAGACTCTATTATTTTTCCATACTGTCCTGCAGGGATGGATCGTGATGACGAAAATTAGGATCAGTGACGGCTAAGGATGGCGGTTCCTGGGAAATCTCCGGATATCCGGAACTGGCACCGATATCCGAACCGAAACTTTCGGATATCCGGAACCGGAACCGGTATCCGAACCGAAAATTTCCGGATATCCGAGGTTTTTTTGGTTCCGGATACCCGGAACCGCCAACCTTATTCGGCACGAGACGATATATCGACGATATTTTTCGAGATATCGCGAGATTTTTTTCGAGATTATCGATCTCGTCTCGATCAATTTTTGGAAAAATCGAGATTTTTTCGATATCGAGATGTTTCGATAATCTTGATCTCGAAAAATCGCAAATGCCGAACACTAATAAAAACTTCTAAAATTGTTCTATTATTTTATAATTTAGTAATGCAAGAGATGTGCGTCGGGTTTGATTTTAAAAATAGAAAACTTAGAAATATTAGGTTGTGTCATAAATAATTAGCCCCCCTTAAACAATGTAAGTTTGAAAATTCATATCTCACTGTTCTGAAAACCAATCTGTTTAATTTTTTTGTCATATATTCTCAATGATGTCTTCTTCATTTTCTGAAAGATTTGAAATTTTTCCTCTACTAACAAATTTTTTACGATTTTTTAAAATTTAAGGCAAAACTATGAAATCAGTTGATTTTGAGGCAAAATCACGGTGTATCAATCGACCCTTCTTAACTTGTTTCCCGTTTCAAATAAAATTATGATAATTTTTGTAAGCGAGCAGGTGAGTGCCTGCCCCAATATACACATTTTATTTTTTGGATTGGCTTTGATTCAGAGGACAACGGAATTCTTATCTATTGTTGGTTGACATCCAAGACGTTCTTCTTCTTTCAGCTCCTCCCTACCTTTCTTTTATTTGAATGTCAACCTTTTTTCTGTGGAATACGAGATAACATCTCCTTACTTCTATTAGCATATTTTGCGCCATGATTCCTTCTCCGAATATCCAAGTTTAAACTCATAATTTAGGTGGACGCTAATTTCATAGTTTTGCCTTAAATTTTAAAAAATCGTAAAAAATTTGTAAGTAAAGGAAAAATTTCAAATCTTTCAGAAAATGAAGAAGACATCATTGAGAATATATGACAAAAAAATTAAACAGATTGGTTTTCAGAACAGTGAGATATGAATTTTCAAACTTACATTGTTTAAGGGGGGGCTAATTATTTATGACACAACCTAATATTTAAAAGATATTTTGAGAAGTTGTACTAAATTCATTTTTACGAAAAAGGCTGTGCAAAAATTTGCACACTTGATAATATTTCTTACAGTATGACTTGTGATATCTTTATGTTTGAATGATAGTTAAAGTATTCTCTTTAAAATAAACAAAACTTGTATTAAAAACAATGATAATTTGACAAATTTTTTTTCAATTTAGAAAAAGGTGTACTTCTTGATTGGGCAAAAGTTTACTTTATAAAACTTAGTTTCCAAATAAATAAGTGCTTTAATATATGGATATCCCAAATTATGAGTTAAAGACTTCCAGAATAATATTGTAGTGATAAAATATTATCAAGTGTCAAATGATTTTTGCACCACAAATTATTTCTAGAAAATTTTTAAAAGTTTTATTTATCGTAATGTTAGTTTAGATAAATGCATTTTTTTTATTTTGAAATTATTTGTTCATGGTTTTTATCATTTTTGGGGGGCAAAAATTTATAGATAGATCGTACAAAGAAACAAAAACAGTATGTATTTTGGAGGTCAATTTCCATATCGTTTCACTCGCTTCTGGTCTTAACCGCAAACTTGGTTAGGTGTTCCTTTAGAGAGTAGAAAATGGCTTGGCTGTGAAAAATGGCCACCCCATTTCATCGGTCTCAATTCGTACCACTCTAGAAAGCGGCCAAAAGAGTGGTGACGAATAAGGATGGCCCCTAAGCCAGTCATATGAATTATTCTTATTAGTCACCCTTATAGAAATTGCAGCTTTTATTTACCTTCATTCATTTTTTCCTTTTCCCGATTTTAGCTTTTTTGTCTTATCTATTTATTGACTCACTATATATTTATAAGCAAATGCTTATTTCATAATATTACTATTATTTCTGTTTGCTTTTCTAGGCTAGCCTGTCATTTTTATTTAAAATAATAATTATAAATAAATTTCATACGATATTTAGATTAAAGTCCACTTTACTGGGGGATTTTACATTTGGGAAATTTATATGTCAACCGAAGAGCTCTTCCAGCTGAGTCGAACGACCCCAAATTCTTCGAAATCTGACTTGATTTGACAAAGTTTTGACCTTTTTTAGCCCTCACATAATTTGTTAGCCCTGACAAATAATTAGAAAATTTTTAAAAAATTTCTAATAGTATTTTTATTTAATTTAATTACCTAATTAATTTGACTAATTAATTAATTAAATAATTTATTTAACTAATTAAATCAATATAAAATTTCTCTATTCAATGTCTATATTTTGGCAAGTCATGCGGCGAATCGTTGGCATTTTATTCTCGTGAATGCTTTCTAAAGGCATTATGCGGCATAAGACTTGGGCATCGCGAGTCAAAAAGAGGCATGATTAAAAGCATGGGCAAGACTTTACCTTTAATTACTTTAACTTATGTTAAGAAATTATTTATAAGCGCACCTAGATGTTTTATATTTCTCAATAATAAAATAATTAGGAATTTTTTTAAAAATTTCTAGTAGTATTTTTATTTTATTTAATTACCTATTTACTGTAAATTCTCTAATAGAAGCACAGTCATCAATTTTATTTGAAATTTTTACATCAATATTGTTATGTAAATAAGACACTTTACAGTATCTTACTTTACTTTACAGTATCGTTTTCACAAAAATCAGTATCAGAAACATTGATTTACATACCGAAATCATAACCTGTTATGAAATTGAGACAATAACGTTCAGTCGCTCAGATTACTTTGTCTAATTTCTACATCCAATCTTATATTCGAATTTTACTATAATACAATTGCTTTCGGTATAATTTCAGTAAAAAAATTATTAAAAATAAATGGCATCAGTTCCATCAGATATTAATTTAATTATCAACAAATTATCAACAATTGATAAAGAAAAAGATAACGAGATAAATGATATAGTTAAAGAATCCGGAAATGATAAAGAAAATATCATTGAAGAATGTGGAGGATATAGCTTGCTTGGGAATAATAACAAGTATTATGTCCAAATTTACAACAAATTTTGGCCTTATCGTGGGCTTAAAATTTTAAATTGGGTAAGTTTTTTGCTTCTTAAATTTTGAGGTTAAATAAAATAAAACATCGGTCTTATCTACCCCAAATTATTTCCAATATGGCCACGTCCTAGTCTACACCAAAATGGTACTTTTAATTGTACCTCCTTATTAAATACCAAACTCGATACCGTTAAGTCAAGCCCGATTACATTTTTTCGGCCTAATGTGGTGTGTTCTACATTCTCCTACTCCATTTAGCATGAAACTCCATCACAAATGTCAAGACAGAAATCAAAAGACATCGAGATGTGTCTATTTATAACACCCCTCAATTGACTAAGCTTGGTTTTGGATTTTTAATTATTATTTTTCAAGATTTTATTCTTATTGCTGGTTGCTGGGCCAGCTGTAACAGAAATGCACAGTGTTCGATGGTCTGAAAATTATTGGCCATCAAGTTGGGAGACAAAGAATAATTCTGTTGATGGTTCATTTTTAATTAGTCAAATAGTTTTGGCTGTTTTGGGTTTTATTGCTATAATTATCCATTGTTTTGCCAAAGATTTATTTAAAGCTGCAGTGTCTTCATTAATGGTAAATTTGAGTAAAATTTGTTATTAAATTTTATGACTCCAGTCATGAAACCTAGGCCAAATCAACATGAAGTAAGGTGCAATCGGTTTTGAAAACTAAAAATGGCTGAAGTTACCTTACAATAATAAAATCTGAACTTTATAAGTACAGTAAAGCAGCTGGGCTATAGCTATTTCTCTTCTTTAGCTTGTGCAAAAGGTTATTCGGCGGCTGGGAGCGAACCAGCATCTTCAGTAGACCGGACTGATGTGTTAGCCATTACAACACGCCGCCTACTGCTTAGCCTTAGGAAATTAATAGCTATATGCTTTACAGTACTAAATAACCTGACAAAAATAAAATATTGAGTACAGATTTATTTTATAGCCCTTAATTTTCAGGATATGTGCTTCTTTATATTCTCCGTTCCAATACTTGTCGTCTCCACCATTATATTTTCATCCAGATCTATATCATTATATCGCTGGTTGCGCCCTAAGCTTGCAACTTTTAATTACACTTTTGAAGCTTATGTGGATATTACTGAAAGTGAGCCTTACCCCCGCTTCTCTTGGGACTATAATTCAATGGATGATGAAGATTTTGCTTTGGGAAGGGTTGTTACTCGTAAAAAGGAGTATAATTTGTTTATGATTGAAAGGCGTAAGATAGACATTATTATAAATGCTTTGATCAATCCGACTTTTACGGTTGGTTATCTATCATAGTCTTTGGTTGGAAATGGGTCTGGATGATTCGGATTTCTGATTGAAAATCCAAATTCATCTTTTGTATCCATCTTTTGAATAATATTAGATGTGGGATTCATATAGGAAGTAGAGGTGGGTCGGAACAGTCAGAGGTGTCGGAAATCGGAAGAGCTGGAAATCGGAACTAGCTCAAAAGTCGGAACTCGGAAATCAGAAATCAAACTTTTTTTCGGAAGTCGGAATTCCGACCCACCTCTGATAGGGAGAATGGGAAAAACTTGAAGCCTTTCGCATGAGAAGGCTTCACTCAAATTCTCTCAAGTGAAAAACAAAAATGTTTCAAACCCTAAACTAAACAATCAAATCTATTAATCCCATACTCAATTTAATTCATAGATATTAACGGCAGTCACACTCATTCTGAACATTTTTATGATTTTTTGTCTCTACAAAAAAATGAGTAATGCAAAATTATGGAATGATGGCGTAAAGGACTATTTGGCATTATTTCCAAAATGTTCTCCAATTGAAATAAAATATGCACGTCTTGGAAAGATAAAAATGCTTCAATGGGTAAAGGGTTTAATAAATACAATTAAGCAGATATACTCTCTTAATAGAAATATTTTGTTTTGATATTAATTCATGTCCAGGATAGTTTTGCATCTGTCAAATAGTCGTACCGTTAAAGACCAACCGGGGCCAAATATTAGACGTTTCGATTCCTAAGCAGTTCCAATTTCGTAAACATAACCATGGTAGGACACTTTGACATTTCCATTTTTAATTGATTCAGTTTCTAAACTATTCAACTTTACGTAGGTTACAGGTTTAGTTCTCTTTATCTACTTCCTCCTTAGTTATATTTTGGGAATTATTTTGAGTTGGTCCCTAGCGGTTCTACTTCCTCTGTCCTTTCTGTAAGAACACTGCCTTAGGAGTCAAAATAAAACTAAAAAAAACTGGATATAAATTTCGAAAACACTTTTGTATGTTTGAAAGGATTACTGCACTTGTAATAATTAACTTTAATTTTTATATATTAAATAGTTATTGCCATTAGCTCCTCTGTTGGCATATATCTACTTGCCAGGATTTAGAGATTTTGGCCATACTTCTGTTAGATATTTTTGGGCTCCAACAATTATTTACTTGATTACTTGGCTTTTGTATTATACTACTTTACATCTTAGATATCCAAACGGACAATCTTGCAAAGCAATTAAATTGTCTTACTTTTTCTTTACCGTATGATCTTCTAAATTTTAATTTGGGGGTACTTTTCGGTTATCTTTCCATTTTTCAAACTATCTAATGCTATAATAATTACTATTTCTCAATTACTATACCTCTTGATTTAATAATCACTCTATCAAAAATTATACTCCCGGAGAGATTGAAACAACAATTAACAAAGGTACATATTTATCTGAATACGGTATCTATTTTATCTGATTACTAGATGATATCTCTCTCACGACTTGATCTAGCCAATTCTTGTGATAAACATAAAATAAATCGTAATATTATCAAAGACTTAGGCTTTTAAAAGCAAATAAATTTCCAATTTTCGAGCCGGTAAATAAAGTTAAGGACTAGTATGGTTGTTGCCCGAACTGTTGGGTGAACTATTTCTAGAACGATTATATCGGAAATCTGATTAAAATTCGCAAGAACTCAAAGCTGTGATCATGTAACAGAGAGGGTCTTATGTACGTGACTTGCGTGTCTACGTACTAACAAGAATAACAAGATAAGACAGACTAACAAACTGTGCTTTATCTACAATACCAATACAATAGTAGCGGACAATAGGAATATGGCTAACGCCGAATATGTGGAGCACTAGAACAAGACTAAGAATAACACTAACGAATACTGACACACACCGAATGGCTAAAGCCGTAGCCTTTTATACTAAGCACATTAGTGATGTTCGGGTATCCCGATCCCGACTCCCGACTCGGGAAAATTTCCCGAGTTTTTGGCCTCCCGATCCCGATCCCGACTCCCGGTATCAATTCCCGAGTAAGTCGGGAAATTTTTACACCCCTAAGGATGGCTTTTTCTGATAAAATTTTATTTTTGAAAGGAAAAAAATAAAGGAAAAAGAATAAAAATAGAAAGGGAAAATAAAATATTCAAACTTTTTGCCAGTTGACTATTGTTGAGTGGTGGTTGAGTGGTTAGGTTGAGCGACTTCACTCTCTTTGATGGGGCTCGGTTCGAATCCGGAATGTGGAAATGTTATTTAAATAGTTTTTCCTTCCAAAAGTAAAAGGTTCTTAGCATTGATTTTGATTTTAAAATTTTAAAGTTATTT
The DNA here is from genome assembly GCA_036172955.1 of Meloidogyne arenaria. NCBI lineage: Eukaryota > Metazoa > Nematoda > Chromadorea > Rhabditida > Meloidogynidae > Meloidogyne > Meloidogyne arenaria. The sequence continues at coordinate 2,999,646 of JARQAB010000042.1, forward strand.
TTTTCAATATTATAAACGTCAAAAAACTGTAGAAAAATTAATTTAGTCATGAATTTTCAAAAAATTTCGCCTGCGGCGCAAAAAAAATGAAGAATATTTGGTTTCTTAGCCTTCAAACTTGAAAAAAAATTTCAAAAGCGGCGCTGAGGCCGCTTTGACTTCTTGGTCTTCCAAATTCAAAAAAGTTTCACAGGCGACGCAGAAAAAGGATGAAATCTAGCTCAATGGCTGTCGAATTCTCGAAATTTTCGCCTCCGGCGGTAAATAAAAGAAGAAGTCTGGTTCTTAGCCTTCCAAACATAAAAAAAAGTTCCGCCTGCGGCACAGACAAAGGATTTGAGATTAAGAGGTTATCAAAAAACTGCCGAGACTGATGATAACATCAAGGGCGTATCTAGGAGACTAGAGCCCCCTACCCTAGCCACGAAATTGGGGAAATGGGAGGGGGGAAATCATTGAGATCGAAAAATTGAATTTTTTCGTTTACGACCTTACAAATTCTCAAAATTTTTGCCTGCGGCGCTAATAAGAAAGATGTCAGGCTTCTTGACCTTCCGAAATTCTCATAATTTTCGCCTGCGGTCAAAAATAAGGTATTTTTGGCGCCGAAGGCGCCAAAAAATTTTTTTATTGTAAATTCCCGACTCCCGATCCCGACTCCCGAGGTCATTTCCCGACCCGACTCCCGTTTCCCGATTCCCGAGTTTTTTCTTCTCCCGAACATCACTAAAGCACATACCCAACAGGGTCTTGGAATAATCTTTTTCAAGTATACTGACTTTTATAATCTTAATCTTGCTTAATTTGAAAAATGTCTACAAACCCCGAAAGTTACCGCCAAGAAAATAATTTTAAAAGTCAGATTAATTAAAATAAATTTAATTTTAAAGGACCTTATCCTGTCGCCCTTCTTCACCCTTTTATTTATAATCAGGATAAATAATAGAAATGGCCTACAGGTTATAAAAAATTTAAAAAATTTTAATCTTTTCTCATTTAGCAAATATACTTTATATTGCTTACATTAATAATTTTCTATGGGTGTTACTCTTTAACGTTGTGTTTTATATATTTACGGACCAAGAAAGGATCATTTGATTTTCAATTACCAATTTCAATCAAAATTAATTTTGAAATTAATGTGAAAAAAGAAGGGGAAAAGAACAAAGATAACATGGAGAAAATAGAAGATGTTAAGAAGAACGAAAATGGGGGGAATAATGAGGAATAAATTATTTTAAAAAATCTAAAAAATTAAATAATTGTAATCCAATTTATCTGATAAATTTGTTAACGTATATCCATACATACATTAAATAATTATTGGTTTTATCCAGGGGTTGGTTGTCCGAGATATATCAATGTCGACTACGAGTAACAATTTACCCAAAGTAAAAATAATATAAAAAGTTGTAATTGAGGCTGGAATAAGATGAAGGAGATCAAGAGTTAGCCAGCTATTACTATGATCCAACTAGCTGAAGATTTTCGTAAGTCGACCGCTCATAAAGTGCAACCACTAAACACCCTGCTAAGTACACCGCCTAGAACATCCTTAAATCACGTGAAGAACAATTTAACTTTCTCGGCAACAAGTTTTAAGACGGCCTTCAGAATGTTCACGAATAGGGTCGGACCTAGGCCAAGATATATTGACAAACACTTTATAATCTTCCTTCATTCAATATTTAATAGTTTCCTTTTTATGTTTCTTATCTGTTTATTGACTACATTTCTTGTTAAGCAGCTGTTTAAATTTATAATATTATTTTTGACTTTGCTGGCTTATTTCTGCTATCCTGTCAATTTTAAGTAAGAAATAAATAAATATCATATGATATATTTATTTTTTTCGTAATTTTTTCTTCATATTTTAATCATTGTAAGGCCGGCATAGTTTCCTTCTAGCATAGCAAATAAAGCAAAAATTTTCTGAATTAAAACATTCACTGTTATTATAATTTTAGTAAAAGAACGATGGCATCAGTTCCATCAGATATAAATTTAATAATCAACAAATTATCAACTATTGATAAAGAAAAAGATAACGAGATAAATGAAAATATTGTAAAAGAATCCGTAAATGATAAAGAAAATAATATTGAAGAATGTGGAGGATATAGCTTGATTGGGAATGATAACAAGTATTATGTCCAACTTTACAACAAATTTTGGCCTTATCGTGGGCTTAAATTTATAAATTGGGTAAATTTTTCCTACATTTCGGGTCAAATAACTGAAATTAACCCTTCGATTTTCTCAGCCTCGATCTAATCACCCTTCATTTATGTTGAGTTTTTTATTATTTTTTTATTACGTCCTTAGCCACATAGAACCCAAGAACCCTTAGCCACATAGAACTCAAGAAATATCGAAGCGAGTCATTTTCTGGTTATATTCATTGATAAATTTATGAACCTTGATAAATCTATGAATTTTTAAATACATTATTTTAAATGATATTATTTTAAGCTTTTATTTTTACTGTTGGTTGTTGGGTCAATTTTAACTTCAGTAAAGGGTCTTCGATGGGCTAAAAATTATTGGCCATCAATTCCGCCATATAATGATGCTGATATTGGTCGTTTAGTTGCCATGAGTCAAGTAGTTTTGGCCGTAATGGGTTTAATTGCTTTAATTGCCCACTGTTTTGCCAAAGATTTATTTAAAGCTGCAGTGTCTTCATTAATGGTATAGTATAAATGGTACTTTTCCGTTATCTCCCCCCATTTTCCTTTCCTTTTTTCTCCTTTCAAAATGGTCAAAGTCAAAAAGGATTAAATAAATTTAGAGGCAGTAAATACAAAAGAGCGTTCATATTACACTTTGATTTCAGACCAATAATATCTTTAACTATCTTAAATTTACGACGCTTCAAATCAATTTTTAAAATAAAAAACATTTTAACAATAAACTAATTCTGTGTAAATGACCATGAAATGATGTTAAGCATTGGAAATAGGGCTAGATGGTGATGTCAAAATCGATTTACGTTCGAAAGTCAATATTCGAGTCGGAAATTAGAGGGAAGTCAGATTTCATTTGTTACTGTCCGTTTCATCTGCTCATGGTCCTTTGAAAAAACTTTTTATTTTGAAAAATTTATTTTCTTTTCATATTTCCTCTTACCTGACCATTATTGCCTTTGACCATCTTTAACGGAGAAAAAAGAAATGTAAAAAGATGGAGAAGGAAAGAAAAATGGGGGGAGATAACGGAAAAGTACCGTATAAATTATTGTATACAATAGATCACGCCTCAAGATATCGTATAGTAGTTAAACCTCAATTTATGCTTTTTAAAATATTGTTTGTCACTGTATAGCAGGCTAGGACATATGATCTAGTATGAAAAAGGAACCCTTCAAATAGAAGAGTGGTAACCAAAAACGTCGGGAATTCCCGATTGTCTGGAATGGGGACGGCAGGATCCCTGACGTGTTGTAGGATTGACTATGCGATCCCCACATTTAAGGTTTGAGGTTTTTTCAAAAACGAGGGTGTATCCCAAGTTAAAATAATTTGTCAAGAGGCTCTTAAACTTGGGTAATTTTTTTCTTGGGTAATCTTAAACTTGGGTAATTTATTTTATTTATTTAAAAAACAATTTCAACGAAAGGGGGTCCACTTACATCGTTGAAAATAATTATATAAAAAATTCTAAGTTTGTGGTAAAAATGTCAGTATAAGGCTATTATTATTTATTTATACAAAGAAATCTCTTTTTGTTGTTTTCGTCAATTCTTGAATTGATTATCGAAATATTGGCAGTAGCCTGATTGCGCTTATTACTGCTCATTTTTACCCAAGTTAAAATAATTTGTCAAGAGGCTCTTAAACTTGGGTAATTTTTTTCTGCTTAAGCTCCATGGCCCTATTTATACTTTAATTCCTTCAGGCTATAAATTATAATAATATTAATTCAGGATAAGTGTTTCTTTATATTCTTCCTTATAATACTTGTTATCTCAACCATTATATATTCATTGAAAACAATTTCACTGTATCGCTGGTTACGCCCCAAACTTGCAAATTTCAATTACACTCTTGAAGCCTACGCTGATATTACTGAAGTTGACATGAGAAAATATAAAGCATTGGATCTGGAAGGTTATTCTTTGGATAAGATTGAAAATCATAAGAAGGATATAATTATGAATGTTTTAATCAATCCGAGTATGATGGTAGGTTTACTTTTACGGTTTTAAAGAAAATCATACTGCAGTCCAAATGGCAGCAAAGGCAGTCAGAAAAACGAATTTTTCTGCTTAAGCTCCATGGCCCTATTTATACTTTAGTTCCTTCAGGCTATAAATGCCGTTCACCAAAATATAATGATAAATAATCTAAACAATTTAATTCAATAGATATTAACGGCAATCACACTCATTCTCAATATTTATTTGATTTGTTTTCTCACTAAAAAAATGCGTAATGCAAAATTATGGAATGATGGCATAAAGGACTACTTGGCATTATTTCCTAAATGTTCTCCAATTGAAATGAAATATGCTCGTCTTGGAAAAATAAAAATGCTTCAATGGGTAAAGAGATCAAAATAAAATTAAGCTGATATACTCACTTAGTAGTAATATCTTGTTTTGATATTAATTCGATGTCTAGGATAATTTTGCATTTGTCAAATAGTCGTACCGCTAAAGACCAAAATTTTCATAATCAAAGGCGTAAATATTTGAGCTGTAGGATTACAAACATTAGTTTGTACGCCTCCTATTTCTAGGCTTTTACCTGGTAAGGTTCTTCGGCGATTCGGGTTTTAAAGGGTTATACATATGCATAAACGGTTTGACTTTATGAGATTTCAATTCTTCGTCTAGTTTATGACAGGTCATTAATTTCCGAGGTAACTCAGACCCTGATCATTTATTTACTTTATGACATTTCCACGGGTCCCATGAATAACAATTCCTAAGTGTCTAAAATTGAAAAATACGAATCATTTACATAAATTAACTTATTAAATAGTTGTTGCCATTATCTCCTCTATTGGCATATGTCTACATACCAATATTTAGACATGATCGTCATACTTCTGTTAGATATTTTTGGGCTCCGACAATTATTTATTTGATTGATTGGCTTTTGTATTATACCACTATACATCTTCGTTATCCGAAAGGACAGACTGACATAGCAATTAGATTGCCATACCTTTTCTTTACCGTATGATTTTTTAAATTTTAATTTGGGGGTACTTTTCAGTTATCCTTTTAGTGATTTACCTAGTGGTATCTTAAATGCTTTTTAGGGGGGTATAATATCTTCAAGGCGAAAAAGTCCTCCTGGTATCAATCCTCAGTCTACAAGGTAAAAATTGCGAACTGAGGACTAACTCATTCTTAGATTACCAGTAAGCCTAGCAAGTACTTCCAGCAAGAAAATAAATTTATAATTATATCTTAATTAAAATATAATTTTATAAAGGATCTGATCTTGTCCTTCTTCTTTACCATCTTATTTATAATATGTATGTGCAGTAACTATGGGAAATGACTTTGAGGTTTTTAAAAAAAATTTTTTTAATTTTAATTTTCTACATATTTAGAATATATTCTTTATAATATTAATAATTTTCTATGGCCTTTATTCTTTAAATTTGTGTTTTATATATTTACGTAACAAAAAAGGAATGTTTAACTTAAAACTACCAGCTTCAATTAAAATTAATTTTGAAATTAATTTAAAAAAAGAAGAGGGAAGGAACAAAGTTATCGGAGAAAAATTGGAAAACGAAAATGAAAAGAAAGAAGAAAATGAAGGGGAGAACAAATAATAAATTATTAAAAATAAATACAAAAATAATTACTATTTGTAATCTGATTTATCAGATAAAATTTTTAACGATTATTCATAAGTTGAAAAACAAATCAGAGTTTTATTGTGTTAAGAGTGATTAGCACGTTTGGTATATTGAGATACTACAGAAAGTATTGGAAACTTCGAGTACTACTGGTATTAAAAATTTAAAAAAACTGAAAAATATTGACACCGAAACTTTTAATGAATTCACTTAATTATTTCCGCACAGAATAAATTATTTTAATTTTTTCGTTGTAATAATAGTTGGGTGAATTAATTAATTAAAAGTTAATTAATTTCTAAGTTAGAGTTATTTCAAAATATATGCTACATTTATAAATTAATAAGGATGATCTAATAGATTACTAAGAATTATTTTTTATTATCATCATTAGAAATACATTGCAAATTAATAATAATGATGTAAATACATACATATATTTAAGTATAGACTGGAAGATGCTTTAATTTATTATATAAATAAGCATAAAATTAAAGCTAAGTCATGATAAAAATGTGATAAAGTGGCAAAGGTCTAATAGTTCTTTCCAGACACGATCGTTACTAGATATAAACGAAAATCTCGATTATCGAAATCGAGATTTTTCTAGCTATCTAATGACTATTCCATACTACAAAAGTGTGGGAAGGGACAAATATTAGGTCGGGTCATAATTAGTGTCGCTTTTTTTCGATTAAATTTTTAGGGGTGTTATTTTACAAATATCTTTTTTTCTTATTAACCAACTTAAAGATCTGAATCTACTCTTCATTTTAATACCAGGTTTAGGTATATATGAGTGATATTCATAAAGTTATGATTTTTTGAACTTCGCTACCTCGTAGTGAAATTCTCAAGCATCTCAAGCAATTTTTTAGAAAACTTAATTTTAAAAATCGAAAAAACCCGAATAAAAAAAGCGACACTAATTATGACCCGACCTAATAAAATGAAACAAATATGGAGAAACAACTCCAAATAGGGCAATCCGGCATATAAGGAATTTTATGAAAAGAACTAAAAATGCGCGAGCGAATACTTTTGGTACCTATGCATATAATCCTTATTTAATAATTATGCCAAAATAATTATTCATAAAGCTCTGGGTAATCATTGTTTCAAAATCTCGTCAATAATGGCAGTTAAACTAGTAGGGTTATTATTAAGGAAGTATAATCAATCGAGCATATACGTTATTCAATTTTATCAAAAATCTCCAATTTATTAATACTTCTCTATTTATTAAGCTTCAAAATGCTTTTCTCCGAATTAATTAATTTTCTTAAAATTGTTAATTATTATTTGATTTTTAATTCAATAATTAAAGAAATTAATTCAATGAATATAATGCAAAATACAATACAAAATCCTGGTGAATTTATTCATTAAAATTAGTAAAAATTGGATAATATTAAGAGGATATAGTGAATTTTGTATTTAGTCAAGCCTTGGAACTTAGCTTATGCCGTTTTTAGTAGCAGTTAATTTAGTAGGGTAGATATTTGAAGAGGATTATATACGAAATCACGGATCTAACAAAATAAAAAATATATTCCAGAGTTCGGGAATAGGGTCGACTAGATTTTGCTATCTAAGCGTTATTATCAGAATTAAATACGTGTCTATTTTTTATTTTTCATAATCTTAAGTACATCAGATTTCAGTCTATTTTCAATAAATTTACTTATTTTTCATTTCCGAGTTCCAATTTCCGACATTTTTAGTATTTCTGATAGTGACTTTACATTAATTCTCATGTATATATTATTTTATATTTTATATTTATTATAGCAAATATTCAAATGCTTGGAAATAAAAAATATATTCCGCCAAATTTTGTTCCTTCAAACATTGCAAGTTCAAAATTCCCCAACAAAATTTCAACAAAAATTAAAGCAGCGAACGATCCCTGGTACGAGAAAAATAATTATTACTACAATTTTACCAAATCTTTAAAAAAAGAAAATTTAAAAGAAAATGTAAATTTGGCAAAAGAATTGGCAAAAAATTATTTAAAAGAAAATAAACAAATTAAAATAGCCAAAGATTATGGAATTGAAATTAATTATTTGGATAAAATTAAAGAAAATGAAAGAAATAATTTTAAAAATATTTTAATTTTAATTTCGTTTATGAATGAAAATGCTCAAAAAGAAAATTTATTTTTGGCTGTGGATGCATTTAAATCTTTAAATTTATTAGAAAAATTAAAATTGGAAAATGAAGAATTTATTAAATTGACAAAATTTTTAATAAATCATTTTGAAGATGAAATAAATAAATTGGAGGTTGTAAACTTTTGATAATTCTTTGATTTTTTGACTCTTTTGACTCAAAATTTAAAAAAATATAGATTTTCAAAAATCATGTTTCCGCTCAGACACAATATTTTTAAAATTTTTTAATATCCTGGTTCCTGTTCAATAATAATTAATTAGCCAACATCCCCTTTGATATGTCCCAGAAATTTTGATTTTATTAAAAAACACTGAAAAGATAAAATTAAGTTTTCGGATATTATGAACATGTGTCTAAAATAATACCCCCCCCCCTCTCTATGAAATAATTTCTCTAAAGGTTCAAACGGAAGATAACATTCTCTAAATAATATCCTACATAACAATATAATAATGGCACCATATCCCTTATCATATTAATCGACGGGAATGGATAGGGTATAAAAATTTACAAAAATAAAAAAGACATCAAAAAGGAAAAAACATCAAAAAGGAATTTTTCCCTGTATGTAAAAGCATAACAATGTCAATAAAATTTCAAAATATTTTTATTTTTAGAAAGAATTATCAGCTTCTGAGAATACTCAAAATTTAAATTATACAGAAAAGAAACTAAAACTTGGGGCATTATATTATCTCAAATATATTAAACTAAATGAAGAATTAACTAAATTAATTGGAATAAATAAAAAAATAAAACAGAATAATAAAGAAAATGTTTTTAAAAAATTAAATAAATTAATTGAAGAATTAATAAAATATAAAAAATTCTTTGCGGAAATTAATAATCCAAAAAATATTAATGACTCGATCATTAATGAGGAAATTATTCATCAGAATAATGAATTTAAAAATAATTTAGAAAAAGAATTGTTGTCTTTAGAAGAAGGTCTTTTTTTAAGTAAATTTAGTACAATGGTGGCAAATTTTACGTCCATCTTGTTGTAGAAGGACGTTAAGTTCCTCTCATACGTCCCTCTCGCTCGCTTGAGCCTTAAAATCTTAACAGATTTATCCATATTTTAATGCCAAAAACTCAGACTTGATAATGGATACAGCGATGAATACAGAAAATCAAAATGCCTGTGGTTAGCCGACTGTATCCGCCGTAAATATCAGGATATGGATACCAAAACCCATGGCATTTACCAAGTCTGCTAAAACCTAAAAATTATCGATGTCAAATTCAGTCAATTAATATAGGCTATAATACGAGAATATAGATGATATCTCGAAAAATTCAATTCTCGGCCAGAATTAGAATTTTAGCGAAGATCTTACTCGGTCCGGGATCTACACAGAATAAACAAAAAATCCATATAAATTCAACACTTAATTAAATTATAGGTTTGAATTATGTAAAAAAGGTGGTAGTTGAAACAAATAATTTTGAGTCGTTTAAAAATTTATTTAAAGATGACAACGATAACGAAAATTAAAATAAAGATGTTAAATGAATTTTTAAAAAAATATTAAAATATAAAAACTCAGAAAATTAAATAATTTAAAATGTTAAATTGTTAGTATTAAAAAATTTTTTAAATAATATTTTAATAATTTTTATTGACTAATACATATTTTTAAATAAAATTTAAAAATTATTAATAAAAATTATTTATAATTAATTATTTAATACACAAATATATGTTTTATATAATTTTATTTTAAAAGTTTTAACTTTTAAAAATTTTTTATTGAAATTTATTTACCTTTTCATTCAAAATTTCCTCTCAAAATTTTCTCAAATTTTCGTTATCGTTTGATTTTTGATTTGAAGTGGCATGGCCGTAATTATACTTAAATCACGTGAAGAGTAATATCGTTCTAATTAACGAAAGTTTTCAAATTGTCCAACAGAAAGTGATGGACAGAGATGAATCTAGGCCAAAATATTAGGCCAAGTAACTCTAACAAAAACACTCTGAGGCCATTTTACTCGGCTCTTACAGAAATTGCAACTCTATTTACCTTCGTTTATTTTCTTCATTTTTTATAAGCTTTTGTTTCTTATCTATTTATTGACTATATTTATTATTAAGCAGCTGTTTCATATGTATAATAATATTATTTTTGATTTTTGTTTGCTTTTTCTAGGCTACCCTGCCAATTTTATTTTATGTTGAAAATAAATATGTATATCATATGATATACATATTTATTATTTTTCTTCATATGTTTACATTCTAAAGTTTCGAATTTTCTTTCGGCCTAGCAAATAAAGCAAAAAATGAAACGTTCAGTCTATAGTATAGTACATATTTACGCTGTTTCAACTCTGAGCTCCCTTCAAAGAATTCATTTTCTAGGCTAGAAAATCTTAGAAAATATCAAATATCAAGCTAAAATATCAAGCTATACATAATTATAATAGATTATTTTTCTCCGTTTAATTTATAAAATTACTAAGCCAAAATACCGTATTTCCTAAAAATAGTACTGCCCCTAAATTAGTGCTGCCCCCTGAAATACTACTGCCCTTAAGACAAGGGTTGAAAAAGAGTACTGCCAGCATTGCTATTTCAGGAATACGGTACTTATTTTCTTATAATTTAGTAAAAAACGATGACAGTAGTTCCATCAGATATTAATTTAATAACCAACAAATTATCAACAATTGATTATGAAAAAGATAAGGAGATTAACGAAAAGATTGCAGAAGAATCCGGAAACGATAAAGAAAATATTATTGAAGAAAGTGGAGGATATAGCTTGATCGGGAATGATAACAAGTATTATGTCCAACTTTACAACAAATTTTGGCCTTATCGAGCGCTTAAAATTATAAATTGGGTAAATTTATGCTTTCTTTAGTTAAATAATTGAAATAAAAACTGAATCAAGTCGGTTAACCTCGAATTAAGTTTTATAGCTTGACCCATTTATGACTGAATAGACACGGTATCAAAGGGTCTGACAATATTTTGTGATTTATTTCGAATAACGCTTTAATTTAAAAACATGGAAATAAGCCGGGCTCTTCAATATTAATAATTACTTTTACCGTAAATCCTCTAAAATAGACCCCGGGGCTTATTTTTTTCGATCGACCTCTAGAGGGGGCTTATTTTAGAGGGGGGGCTTATTTTGGAGGGGGGGCTTATTTTTTTCGATGTATAAATTTTTGAAAAACTTTAATTTATTACCAAACATTTAGAAAAAATTTTTCTAAAATTCAATAAAATTCATCCCATACTAAATCTCTTCAAGAAAAATCCTTGTCCAAAACTCATCAAATACTGTCAATTGATCCTTAAGCTTAGATATGCCTTTAAGTTGGAGATATCGGAGGATTAAGGTGAATATTGAGACATTTAGGAACATTTTGTGTTTTGGGAATTATTAGGGATATAAAGGGATTTCGGAGGATTAAGAGATGTCAGGGGGATAAAGGTTAAAAAGCATTTTCAGAAATTACAAGGGTTATTAATGGATTTAGCGGATATAGCAATTTTAATCTCCCAAATACCCTCTTAATCACTTCTAATACTTCTATATCCCTCCATGGAAACTCAACTGAGGGGACGCAACAATTAATCAACAATTAAAAATTTTATGGGGGAGGGGGCTTATTTTAGGAGGGGGGCTTATTTTAGAGGGGGGGGCTTATTTTTTTCGATCAACCTCTAGAGGGGGCTTATTTTAGAGGGGGGGGGCTTATTTTGGAGGGGGGGCCTATTTTAGAGGATTTACGGTATTCAAGTTTTTATTGTTACTGTTGGCTGTTGGATCAGTTGTGACTGAAAAGAATAGGCTTATATGGTCTGGCACTTATTGGGAAACAAGCTACCGTTATAACGATAACATTGATGGTTCATTTGCCTCTGGTCAAGTAATTCTGGCTGTGTTTGGGTTAATTACTTTGATTGTCCATTGTTTTGCCAAAAAATTATTTAAAGCTGCAGTTTCTTCATTAATGGTAATAAATATGAATTGGGTATAATATACAGATGGCTTCACTATAAGATACATCCAATATTAATTACACCACATATCAAATTGACTTATGACCAGAGCTTTCCGCAATTGCGGATTTCGGCTGCGGATTTTAAAATTAAAATTGCGAACAGCCCTGCTTATGACTGCATGGAAGGAGCGCCTATGCAATACTACAATTTTAGATTTTAGGACTCCCATTCCTTCATTTAATCCAAGAATTTCTCAGCCGCAAGGGAGTATCTTATATCGAGAGGGTTTTAATTTCAGGATATTTGCTTCTTTATATTCTCCGTTCCAATACTTACCGTCTCCACTATTATGTTTTCATCGAGATCAATGTCGTTATATCGCTGGTTGCGCCCCAAGCTTGCAAATTTTAATTACACATTTGAAGCCTATGCTGACTTAACTGAGGCTGTGCCATATCCGTCTCTTTATCATAAAATATACAGACCAATGGAAAAAGACGAAGAAGTTTTAGAGAGAATTCAAAGCCATAAGAGGGAAATAATTATAAATGTTCTGATTAATCCGACTTTTGCGGTTCGTTTAGCATATATCAGACTTGGTAATAGACATAGATTTTGGCATCCGTATCCGGATATTTACGGCGGATACAGACGGATATCCGCAGGCATTTTAAACTTATATGTATCCGTATCCATTACCAAACCTGGCATATATCATTGGGTATAGGAAGAAAAATACAGGGGCTTGTACATATATAAATAAATTGGAGGTTCTTCAAGCAAGAATGGGAATTTTATTGGGAATTTTATAAAATATACGCTTTTAGGTCGAAATTCATGTCTATTTTGGGTCAAAATCCTATATTCAACAATCTAAATCCATCTAATTTAATAGGTATTAACGGCAATTATAATAATTCTCAACATTTTTATGATGTTTTGTCTCTACAAAAAAATGCGTAATGCAAAATTATGGAATGATGGAGTAAAAGACTATTTGGCATTATTTACAAAATGTTCTCCAATTGAAATAAAATATTCTAATCTTGGAAAAACAAAAATGTTTCAATGGGTAAAAAGTCTAAGATTATGTTATCACTGTTCTAAATGTCTTTCAGTTACAATGCGGGTACGGGGCCTAGTCGATCCCATTTTTGACAGTTCCAAGGCAACTTTCATTATCACTAGGGTTGTTCCCCGACGGGGGGGGAGGGCCACGGGGAAAATTTTCGGGGAGGCAGCGCCACGGGGGGGGGGGGGGGGGACGGGGACGGGGAAATTTTTATATTTTTTTACGGGGGGGGGGGCCGGGGAATTTTCAAAAAATCGCCGTAATTCCCCGACTTTCGGGGATGGGGTACAATCCTAATTATCACAGTCATAGAGACAGAATTTATTTTTATGAATGTACAGTCATGATAAAATTTGGGCAACTATCCAGTTTTTGACAGTTCCAAGACTTAACAATATGTCCTGGAAATTATTGGGGCACCTACTATTATCTACTCGATACATTTGACTTAACCATAGGTCCTAGAAATTACCTTACTTAAAATATTGAATAGTGTTGTCGGGTTCACCGAATTCTTCGGTTAACTGAAACAGAACCGAAAACCCGAACCGAAAATCTCCGGTTTTTCGTTCGATTACACCTAGACAATTTTATTTTTTAGTTTTTGCCATTGTTTTTCTTATTGGCAGACGTTTACATACCATCATTCTTTAGAAAAAATAGAATTATTGTTAAACAATTTTGGGCCCCTGCTATTATCTACTTCATCCATTGGCTTCTGTATTATACAACCTTACATCTTCGTAACCCTAAAGGAGAAACTGATAAAGCTATAAGATTGTCAACCCTTTATTTTACTGTTTGTTTTCAAAATTCTTATTAGGGTTGGACAAAACTTAAAATTACACAAGTATTGGGTTTGGGGTTGATTTTGGATATTTAGTAGATTTTTGACAGCCAAAGCCAGAACTCTCTTTCAGCGCTGCAATAAAAATTCTCGAAATTTACGAAGGAAAAATCCTATTAGTTTAGGGTGCAATAGACGAATTAAGCTATTAAGTAAACTACTGTTATGTCAGTAATTGCAGAGAGAATATAAATGAATAAAAATAACCAAGATTTGGGTTGGATGGTTTGGGCCCTTTCCATGATCGTTCTATTCGATCCATCTCCTATCCAATGAATTTTTACACAGCAAGACATAGCTACTACTATATCATTATTTTAAGTTTGCCAAAGACCCCGTCATCATATGTAATGTTTACCATTGGTTTTTTCAATTTTGTCCACCCTTATTCAAATTTCACTTCAATTAAAATTCTTTAATTATTTCAAGGACTTGATCTTGTCCTACTTCCTTACCCTTCTTTTTGTGGTAAACGTAGCTATGGAAGAAAACCCATTAATGGTAGCTTTAAAAAATTAAAAATATTTAAATTTTAATTGACTCATTAAGGATTTATTCTTCATGTTAGTAATAATATTTTATGGCCTTTATTCTCTAAAGTTGTCATTTATATATTTACGTAACAAGAAAGGATCTTTTAATTTTAAATTACCAACTTCAATTAAAATTAATTTTCAAATTAATTTGAAATCTGAAGAGCTAAAAGACAAAGTTAACGGAGATAAATCGGAAGAAGGAGACGAAAAGAAGGAAGAAAATGAGGAGAAGAAAGAGAAGGAAGAGGGATAGAATATTCAGAAAAACTGGAAGATTTATTTAATCCGATTAATTATATTAATATGATCGGGCCTCATTATAATGTAAACCTCGAGGCTAAAAAAGTGAGCTTATAACGAGCTTACTTTTAATAGTCTCTGTTTGATATTCTATTTGTTCGTCAAAAATTTTTAAAAAAATATAGCTTAAACAGAGGTGTTTTTAATAAAGTTTCGGCAATTTCCTTATAATCTAGCAAATAATGCAAAAATAATAAAGGTTAGTGAGGTTAATGAATACGCAGTTAACATTATTAAGTGGAATGCCAAATCCTGAGAGGGATGGGTTTGGTCTTCCAGGGAAGGGTTTCTAGAACGGGTTCGGCCAGTTTACTCTAACTCTGTTGGTTTTTTATAATGAGTTCCAACTCTATTTGATCAGTTTATATTATTATTAAACTCATCAATTTTTATCTTTAATAAAAATATTAATTTGTAATTAGAAGATTTGTGTTAAACCTCGGCAAAAGGATTTTTCTGAAGGCTATTTGGACGATGTAACCTAGGCAAAATTTCCCAACTATATATTTTTTATTGCGTCATTTTTATTTCATATTTACACGTAAAAACAATTACATAATTTTTTGTAATTTTATTGAAAAAATCGCCGACTAGTTTTCAATAAAGGCAAAAAGCCTGCATTTACAGATAGTTAAGTAGTAATTCATCATTTTTGCATAGTTATTATTATTTAGCTTTTATTTAACATAATTTTAATTTTATTAAGAGTCTTCTCTCACCATGTAATTATGGTGTACCAAGGCACTGCTTTAACCTTCTCTTTTAATAGATCTTAGACTCCCACCTAGTAATCGTTTTAAATGCTGGTAACAGTGATAAATGCCAGTCCTTCCCCCTTGAAGGAATAACATGCAGTAGAAAAAGTTATACCGGATTTATTTAAGGTGAGAATAGCCCTAGCTACCCTTTCAATCCCGCTTTTAACATTATTTACACTAGTTTATTGTATAAAGCCCACTGTTTTTAGTTTCGAACAATGACAAAAACAAACTCCTTAATATTATTTTCAATTATTCTTTTAAATAAATATTTTTTAATTTCTACCGTTCCTGCTGGCGCAGGCATAACTCCTATACCTATGGAAATGCTTAACCCTCGATTAACAGGCGAAAATAATTTTTCATAATAATTATTTTAATTTTGTAAATTTAAAAACAGAATTTCGTCGTATGGATGCTAATAATGATGACCAGATTTCCTTCTCTGAATTTCTACTAAGTGATCGTTAGTTGATTTTATCTTAGTTTAAGGTTGTTATGAGTTTTGTTGAATAACTCAATGATTAAACACACTTCAATATATTATATATCCTCTTAAATCTTGTCGGTCACTGGTTGTTGGGATTGGATAAGCAATACCCTCAATTTAAGAACTACTCATTATAGTTTAGATATTTTTCTCCCTAAGTTGTACCAAAAGTTAGCCTATAGTATTATGGGACCGATTTTAGTTGTGTCTAAAGACAGCTGATCTCTGTAACAATAATAATACGATAAAGGTGAAGAAGAGGACTAAGAATATTCTCTTATCTGTTGCTAATAATATTTCATAAAAAATATTTATAGGTCCGTGGATGGAAACGCTTTCACGTCGTTATCACCAATTAGATGGAAATTCTGACGGCAGAGTGAGTCGAAAAGAATTTGAAACGTTTTTCAAATCAAGAGACGATGCTGCAGATAAAGAGCGTTCACAAGCTGATAATTTCTTCAAACAATTGGTAGGGATATTTGTGAAATTAATTCAAAGAAATTTCCATTATTTTTCTCAATTGGTCCAACATTTTTTAACAAAAAAAAATTTTTTATTTTTAAAACAGACCGTCACTGTTGGACCAATTGTAGAACGCGAGCGGATTGGAAATGAAACAAGAATGCGCTATTTTTCGGCTGGGGCAAGAAAATTTGCTGCTATAGCTCACGTAATAATAATTTTAACTATTTTGTTTTTTTGTATTGAGATCGTATTAAAATATTTTTTTCTGAGAAATAAGATTGTTACTATCCTGTATTAAATTTAAAATGCTTTCGGTTAAGCCCAAAACATAAAGTCAAATTAATCCATAAGGGTTAGACATATTTTTGAAGTGACTCCTATTTTACGTTGGTTATTTTATATTCCATATCTTCTCTCTCCTTACACTGTTATGGGCATCAAAATATGATTCCTCCAATATCCTTCTAAATAATCATTCCTCCAATATCCTTCAGTTCTTGTTTTAAATTTTGGTTGCCAACGGGAGGTGTGGAGCTTCCCAAGCATAAATTTAATATTAGTAACCTACATTATATGATAATTTTTTTCAATCACAAGACGTCCTTTAAAGGTTTAACTAAGGATTAAAATTTAAGGGAACTGGAATCTTCCCTCCTCCTTCAATTACTTCTGTGAATGGCCCCATTCAATCAACACAATCTGGAGAATCATTATTACCAGCTTCCTCACTCATTCGCGATCATGAACAACAATTCCGGCTTATTAGTGAAGGTGCAGCTCCCTTCTCACAATTAATTGCTTCTTCACAGCATTCACCTCTTTATAATTTGCGCGGAGGTGTTTTGCCTCATCAATCTGCTCAAATGTTAACTGATGGGAATGGGAATTTGGAAGGGGTAAATCAGGTAATTTTTATTTAATTTTTCTGATAGAAAATAAATAAAAATTATATTGTAAATTAAAATGGGTACATCCCAACGTACCACTGCCCAATTTACCGATGAGCTAGAACCTAGTTCAAAATCATCGAATTCGGACCTCCTGGTATGGTTCGATTCAGCTCGTTGAGGAGCATCGAACTTACAATCTCTTTGTATTTTATCATTTTGAACAAACTTTATAGTTCAGCGATACATTGGTACATTAGCTTGCTCCCATTAAACTTGAAGCACGAATATGGACTGATTTTAAAATAAACTCCCTGAAAAGCGCTTAAAGATCCCGTATAAGAATTGACTATAGTTATCATACGGTAATGAAAGTTCCAATGGATCTGGACTTTGTTTATACCACCTATTTTAAAATAGAATTTTTAAAATAATTTTAAATCCACTTTATTCACGTTAAAAATTTTATTTTTTCCAATTTAGCAGCAACAGCCCATAGTTGGAACAGTTAATGCTCGCCGTAGCCCATCACAACCCCAGTCAATTTTGCCTCTAGATATTAGTGGACAGATGTGAAGAAACAAAATTTAAATAAAAAATTAATTAGAAATTAAATGTTGTAAAATAAGGAACTAATAAAAATAAAAGTACATTTGCACTTTTCTTTGAGTTATTGACAAATTTAAAAAATTAATTTTTAAAAAATTAAAAAACATGTCGGACAATCCCCAATTTTTTTTTAATTTTTTATGCCACACAAGGGCAAACACGTTGAGAGCATGTGCATGTTACGAAATTTAAGGGAAGTTTAGAGTAAATTTATTATGTCAGAAATTATTTGAGAGAATGTCTAATGATGTTCTTAATAATTAAAAAAATATTTTTATTAAAGAAATTAACAAATTTTTTATTCAGAATTTAATTAATTAATAATAATAATTTATTAATAATTTAAAATTATTCATAAAAAATAATTTATCAATCTTTCTGTTAATAATTTTATAAGATAGTGTTCACTTTATTATCACCCAGACAAACACGGATGTGAAGAAAATATTTATATAAAAAATTATTTATAAAATTATATATTTTGTAAACTTTGTGTGGTTCAAGATCAAGGGAGGTATTAGTAAAATATCAGCCAATACCCATCAACAATTTACCATTTCTATGGTTTGACACCTCAAAAAGTCTCTCACAATAACTTTTATTTTTTCCTGATCCAATATCCCCCAACTGACAACAGCCCTCTTTGAGGACTTTCAGAAATTTTTTGTTTTCGGGTCTAATATTTTCTCGAAAACTGCTAATTTTTTCAAGCAATAACCAGAATTTTCTGATGCTCTAGATAACAAATTTAACTCCTCAGATCGTTTGAATAAGCTAGAAGGGATATAAAACCGGATTGACGTTATAGAGAGCTTCCATTGTATAAAGGTTAACAAATTTCACCAAGACTCTCACATGCCCTTTCTTAAATAAAAAATTAAAAAAAAAATAAAAAAAACATTATTTAGAATGGGAAAGTCGAGAATGTAAAAAAAATAAAGGGGAACGAATCGATCAGTCGCCGCCGACTCTCTCCCCATAAATTAATAAAGCACTTTATTACTGATTATTAATTTTTATTTAATTTTATTTCATTTTATTTTATTGAATTAAATAAAATTTGATAGAAAATTTAAGCTAAAGGAAAAATTTAAGCTAAATTTTTAACTTTTATTAGTCCTTTGAGTAGCACGAACCGTCCCTTCTGGTTAAGATCCCTTTAGCATGACTAAGATCCTTCTGACTAAGAACCCATAATCCCTTTCGGATATGTATACCAGGCTTGGACATAACCGATTATTAACTTGTACCCCCGATTTGCGATTTTGAGTTTTAGTCAAATAATGGTTTACTTTTGGAGGAATTAAAAAATCACTCATTTTCATTACTGTTTTCGGTTTTTAAAATTTTATAAAAACGGTTAATTTTAGGCAAAAAATCTCAAAAATTCCTGTTTTAAAACTAGTCATGTCCAACCGTAATGATTAGAATCCATCCTTTTTTAACGGATACGGAGCTCCGATAAGCTCGTTATCCTGGCATATGTAGGTCCAAGGATATTGTCGTTTTGCATAATTTTTAATAGAAATTTATTAGAAATATAATTTTCAGAAATTTAGATTCGCCTTAATAATTTATTGTAAAAATAATAAAATTAATAATTATGGCTACCCCATTCACAGCTGAAGAACAACTCGTCCGTCGTTCACTATTTGGTTCCCTTTTTAATGTAGCTGCGAATAAACTACATAAATCAACCCCACCAACTCAACATACAACGCAAACTAGAGTTGTTCAAGAAAATTTTGGTAATTAATAAGGGGAGCAAACATTCCTTTTGGAAAGAAATGTTCCTTTCTGAATAAAAATGTTTCCTTAAGAACATAAGAATTCCTATTAGCAAGAGAAAACACAAGGGTTACTCGATAACCTAACATCCAACCTCTCAACTAAACATTCCTTGAAGAGGGAGTTCCTTGGAAAGTACGTAATTTTACAATATGTGAGGTAATTTTGAGGAGAATTTAGTTGTCATGAACTGATAATCTCGAAAAAATACACAGCTTGGGAGTCTTGATCAGTCTTGGAAATTTCAGAATTGCTCGTAATATTACTCGAACCTTGTGCTCGAAGATCGAATGAAGAAATTAAAAATATTTTTTACATTTTTCTACTTAATACCAAGTACGAGTTTATGCTCGTACTTTTTACTCGTACCTCCCCTATATCATACTTCATAGCATTTCTATTTTTGATCATACTCGTACTTCATTTTTTGGTACGAAGTCTTTTGGACGAATTTTTGTAAGAGCGTCCAAGCACTGATCTTGATATAGAGTCTCTCACATCAGTACCACAAATTTTCCTTTTCACATATCTTAACTCTTCCCGTTCTTTAGATCAATGCCAACAGCCTTGTTCCTCTTCTTCCTTATATTCTACAATTCCAACACCTACCGATTATCAACATCATTTTCGAGTTTATGTCGATCCAGAAACTTATTTCCAAAACAACCCAACTATTAACAGTCCAGTCTCTTCCCCTTCCATAGGACAAGGCTCTCCAGCAAGTGTATTGGGCCATCAACTAGATAGACTCGAAATAGATTTTAATGGAGGATTTTTACAAAATGAGCAACAAATTCAAAATACTAATACTCTTACGAATAATTTAAAACATCAAGAAGAGATTTATAGAGAAATTGTAAACGAATGTAGAGCCTTTGAACAACAACAGCCTAAAGATAGGGGAGAGACTGAGATGAGGCTGATTAATGATGTTTCTTGTGATATTGAAGAGGTGAGAACAAATAAATTGTGAATTAAACTATCCACTACAGACTTCTACTTTTTGGGTTTAAGTATTCATGACATTACTTGTATCGAAATAAGATTTTCTTACCCACATTTCACACCGATTTTTGACTTTGTTTTCTCGATGAAAAAAACTCTACCTCAATATTAATTGAAATGATAACAGAAATTTTTTTTACAAATTTTTAAGCGTTTCTAACATAGAAATCTCATTCGATACAAGCAGTGTTATAATTTCTTAACATACAACTAAAGTATATTCTCGAATACTTATCCCGTCTGCAACAGTTACCCTCTCAGGTCAAAGTCGACCATGGTAATTATTTTAGTATCGTATTTATACTTTTTTATACATTGTAAAGAGCTGATAAGAATCTGGGATTGATTTCTAATTAGTATGTGTCCAGCAGTCCCTATCATTCCTTTCAAAATTTCAAGTTATTTCAAGAGGATCATTTAAAAAACAAATTCAAAATTAAATTTTGTTAAAAAAGTGCAAAAATTATTTCAAAGAATTATTTCAAAATTTATTTACATTAAAACTTTCAATAATCTTCCTATTACATCACTCTTATCTTTTTTTTAAAAAAATTGGACCCTTTTAGCGCTATTTTTATTTTTTCCTTGTCTTTTACTTTCTTTAACTCTCATTTCATCATTTTCTTATTGCATCACCAATCAAAAAAATTTTATTTTATATATAATTTAATTAGAGAAACACCCGAAAAACTTTATTTAAAACTATTTACCCAAAACAGAAATTAATTTTTATTTAAAAAATTTTAAGTTCCTCACACCTCCTTATAAATAAGGTCCTGAACCCTTTAGTAGGAGCGAGGTAAGGGATGCTGCTTTAACCTTCTTTTTTAGTAGATCTTAAACCCCCGCCTAAGCGTTTTAAATGCTAGCCAGCTGGATCTCTCTCTATCTTACACTTTATTCATTTTAACACATTAAAAGTCACTAATCATTAAAAGTCGCTAGAAATGACACCTAGCTTACTCTTTTTTAGTGATCAATGCCGAATTGAATAGACCCCTGATTGATCCTTTTAAGGAGAGTTACAGGCATTTTGGTGTGATAGGAAACAAAAAAACTTCTTAATCTACCTCCTACTAAGCCTAACATTAAGTTAAGATTATTCTTCTATGTAACGCATGTATCATTCATTTCCAGCACTGCAGATAAAAGAAACAAATTCAGAAAATCGCGAAGGTAAGATCGCTGATCTGCTGTAGTTCCCTAGCGCTTTTACACAATGTATTATGCCTAATACAAAAGATTTTTCCCTATAATTTACTAAATAAAGATATTTCGAGCTACTTATATCAATTATAGGTACTTTTCTGTTTTGTGACCACACTTCAAAAATGTTTAAAAATGGTCATGAATATACACATTCTATATGTCATTCGAAAGAGCTCTTCGAGCTGAGTCGAATGACACCAAAATCATGTGGGATTCGAAATGGTACGGCTCGAAATGGTCATAACATCTTGGTTTATGGTCAAAACATCTTGGTCATACTTGGTTTATTTTGTATCGTAACTTTGTCCAATCTTGTTCGATCACGCTGATTTTGTGCCAATCGACTCAGCTCGTCGAGCTCTTTCAAATGACATACATTTTGGGCGTATTCATGATTTTTGACCGTTCTGACCATTGTATGTTTTGACCATTTCGAGCCCGTACCATTTCGAACACCACATGATTTTGGTGTCATTCGACTCAGCTCGAAGAGCTCTTTCGAATGACATATAGTTTGTGCATATTCATGACCATTTTTAAACATTTCTAAAGTGTGGTCACAAAACAGAAAAGTACCCAATTATATATTTTTCTAAATAAGATGAACTCAATGATTGAATATTTAAACAACAATGGGATTCCTCCCTTTCCTTCTGGCAGCTCTTTCAATTCTTTATTTATTAGAAATTTGATAAATTATTTAAAAGAACGGAAAATTGATAATTTGGTAATTAAATCCAAAAATTAATTTGTCTAACCTCGTTATAATTTAATCACTTGGAGCCTATAATGTAGACTATAACGGGTACATGGGGAGGTATCGCTTAAACAGCTTCTCATTCAATTGTCGACATACCTTAATTAATTTGGGGGCCTTTCATAGTGAGGTTCGAGCTGATAATGAGATGTATCTTACATAGAGGGTATCGCTTAGACAGCTCCCCCCAACTTTTTGTTAACTAAAATAACTCTGATTTAGTATTGGGTGTATAAAATAGAGAGAGTTTAGCAAATGTTTAGTACCCGGGCAGGATTCTGCGACCTCATCGAACCTGCGACCTACTTGTAGTTATCGCTAGGCGCTTCGCTCACTACAAATAGGAGCTCACTCCACCGTTGAGCTACTGAGGCATCGACCAATGCTTTCTCTTTTTTCCTTTAGATCGTTTAACCCCCGCCTAAGCGTTTTAAATGCTCTATGTAGGTGAATCATCCTTACAATAGTGAGTGTCGTCTTTAATATAAACGTGTAATTATTATAAAAAGTTCGTGAACCTGACCGAAAAGAATCTTTAAAATAAATAAAAAATATTTGACAGGAATGTCAAATCGTCAACGCAGCTTTAAACTCCGCAATCCTTTCCCCCCAAATCGAACCAACATCACAATTAAACTACTTTCAAGAGCCACAGCAACTTCTACTTCTCCCTTCAAATTCTCCTTTACAAATAAATGAAAATTCTAATAATTCAAATAATGTTGTTGGCCTTTCTTTAGAGCATTTAGTTAAAGTTTTGGTGGAGACAGTTAGGGAGGTGACTGGGACAAGAAATATTATGAGCAATAAAAATGAAAGGGAAGGGAATGAGGAAATTATTACAAGAGACGAAACAGCTGCACAAATACTTGAGAGGAGGAGGAAGCAGGTGAATAAACTTTTTATTATTCGGGCGGAATGTTGGAAAGTTGTTTTATTCCTGTTTTATTTACAAAATAGTACAAAAATGTTTGAATAAAAAATACGTATTGAAGATATATAGGAAAAATTATAAGTGGAATAAGATCCAAGAATTTGATTATAGATTCTGAAACTCAGTATCTGGTTATAACTAATTAAGAGTAAACTGATCATAAGAAAAGAATCAAATAATTTCACTTATCGAGTTGTAACCCTTTTAATGAGTGATGGATCTTGATCTGATCTGTTGGAAATTATTGTAAACTATACTGTTATTCAAGGGCTTTCGAATGATATAGGATTTATTCAGATTGGATTAAGGATTAAAAATTTATAGTGAATCAAACCTGGGCATCGCTCAGGACCCCAAGGAGTAGGGGTCAACCAACTCCAACCTCACCTCTAGACCCAAGACTCACCACCTCAGGACCAACCAAAAATCAAAAATTTTTGAAAATCAAAATTTTTTTTTATTATTTTTACTTATGCCTAATTATTTCCATTTATTATAAAAATATTCGAGTATAACTCAAATAAAATTTAAATTATAACTCAGAATAATGCCGCCGCTGCTCGTTACCGTCGCCGGCAACGCAAAGTAGAGAACACAATGCAACAAGAATTGGCTCTTTTGGAACGTCGTAATTATGAATTGCGCACCTCCATAGCCAATTTAAGAGCGGAGATTGAAGCTGAAAATTCATTACTCAAAGCAATTCAGAGTGGAAAGAATAAATAAAATGCGAAAAGAATAATTATAAAAATTAAAAACTTTAATATTCTATTTAGTGAATACCAACTCCCTAAAAATTATTTTCTGATTAGAAAAAGATTTGGACCTCTCCGTAATTTTCTTACTCTACTGCAAAGGTGGGTCGGAATTCCGATTTCAGAAAAAAAATTTTGATTTCCGAGTTCCGGCTTATGAGCCAGTTCTGATTTCCGGCTCTTCCAATTTCCGACACCTCTGACTGTTCCTAACCACCTCTTCCCTTTTTTAGAAAATCGACACTTGATATAGAGTTTCACCAAATAGAATTCAATTAAATTACATAAACGCTAATCATTTAACTATCAATTATATCCATGTTATAAGTGCATTAGAGATCGAGCTTTGTCAAAGTCTGACATTTTCCTGAACTCCTGGCCCAATTTATTACGTAGTCTCGAACTCTTGTTGCACTTGACTAAAATCGACACTTTTTATAGACATTTTATAGATATTTATTACTACAATGTCTTTTCACAAATTTAATTTATAGTCATCTTTTTATATTTTAAATAAAAATTTATGAATAAAATAATGAATCTTCGTCTATAAAACGAGAAACTTTAAAAGATATTTAGTATTAACTGTTAAATCAACTTACACTTTGATTTTAATGAGCTACACTTTGATTTTAATGAGCTTGAGCAATTTCTCAACAGCCGCGGTAATCCAACTTTTCAATGAAACCAGAACTAATGAATAGAGCTGTGAATTTTATGCATTAAAAAATGCAAAATATGCACTATAATATGCATAAAAAATTGCCGAAATATACAATTTATACCTAGAAATTTTACATTTTCTTAGTCAAAAACATTCAAACACCTATTTTTATTAGGATTACTCCCAGTTTATAAGTATTGTTCAACAAATTGATTATCTTTACTCTGTTGGACATTTTGAGATGTGGCTTTTTGGCGGTGTGACATTTTGGGGTGGGACATTTTTGGGTCGCGTCCAATAAACAAAAAAAAATTTTTTACAAAATTCTGAATTTTTACAAATTTTTTTTCAACATTTTTACTAAATTTTCAATTTTTGGCAGGAGTTTGGGCAATTTTCGCGATATTTTCCCAAAAAACCTCAAAATATGCATTAAAATATGCATTTATGCACGAAAGTCTGAAATATGCAAAAATATGCATCTAAAGTTTCCCCTCTAAAGTTCCCCTCTAAAGTTCCCCTCTAAAGTTTTCAAACCAAGCTAAAACAGTGTTTTTTGTGCTTTATACATGATGCCAAGTTTGCAAAAAATTATGCATTTGCATAAAAATCACAGCTCTACTAATGAAGCATAAATAATTTTATAGGGTACAGAACATTCTGCATAGGAAACCATCACATCCTACTCCTAAAATCGGCGAAAATTGGCAAAAATAAATATTTTAGCTCTAAATCAAAATAAAATCTACAAAATAATTTTAAATATATTAAATAAACAATATTTCCTTCCCATCTGTACGTAACACTAGTCGAGAAATATATTTTTATTATTCACTAAAAAATAATTTTGTTATACAATCCACATTTCAAAATTAAAAAAATCCGAATTGAAAAAATAAAATTTCAAAAGTACAAGGAATTCTTTCCGTCCTAGATGGTAATAAAATAAATAGAAAAATTTATTTTTTTGCAAGAAATTTAGAGAAATAGAGCATATTTTAATAATATTTTCCCATTAGATTCCACGTTTTGAAGGCCAACATGGAATTTTGTGTCACGCAAAGTGAGAGAATCTGGACTAATATTGGCCATATAAATACCCTATTGATTCTAGTTAATTATCAAATATTTATTTATTTAATAAAAATCCTCTAAAGAGCAACAGCCTCGGTAATACCAGCTTTTCTAAATCACAAAAATGAATACTAACACAATATTCTTTGCATTTGTGCTTGCCGTATCGACCTTGATTTCTACATTTCAAGTAGTGCAATGTATAGAAAATGACTTAAACAGGTATTTTAATTGGAGAAAATAAAATTAAAATAATTTTTAATAATTTTAGTTTTCATTATATCTGAATTGAATGTCCAAATTTACAACTACAGTGACCATCATTTTCTATAATATTTAGAATTAATTTTTAGTCATTTTTGAATTCTTATTAAGCTTTATTTTATATTTGTAGTTTTCTATTATGTTTTTATTTGTTTTATTTATCAGATAAATTACTTGATATCAAGAGTATACACTACAGGGTGACAAGAAAGTAACTGCACACCATATTTTTTGTTATAACTCTATTCATTTTTAAGATAATGAGATCCAAAGCTTAAATAATTCAGAATTAAATAAGGAACATTATCAAGAATTTTTGAAGTACGCACCCCTTGCTTTGATACAGAGTCGAAGGCGCCTAGAACAATTTTGGGGAAAAGTTCGCACCTACTCGGGCGAAATTTCCTTCCATTCCCGAACGAGTGATTATCGAAGCGACTCAAAACTTTTGGGTTATTAAGAGCAGAGGACACACGGTTAACCGAACCGACATCGAAAACCTGTGTGTTTGCGAATTTATTATGCATTTGCGAATTAAATACAGCCACCCCTAATGAAGATTTTTTGGCAATTTTTGGGCCATTTTATTCCCAAGATACATTCGCCAAAATATTTTTCCTAATTCCGTTTTCAATTTTTTTTTCACTTCTTTAAATAACAATCTGTGGTTGAACGGTAATTTGATCGGATAACTTGATTTGTATTTGATATTGGGCTGAGATCGAGTCCAAAGATTGGAGGCCGACTTATTTTTTACTTCCAAAAATTAATAAGTCTACATAGACTTTACTTTTTTCTTAAACACGTAAATTATTTTTTAATATTATTAAAAGTAAAAAACAAGACAAATTTTTTTTCTTTTCATTATTGATACATAATATCCTTACCTACATTCTACTAAAATTTGAAACAAATCCATTCAATATTTGGTAGGATATTCTGTATAAGGGATTTAGGATTTGAAGAATAAGAAGTAAATAGAGGGAAACATAGATTAAAAGTAAATATAAGAGTTAAACGATTTGTGGAAGATATTGAGTGTCAGAGTCTCCTATATGTTTTATATACATAAATCATTCTAAAGAGCTCGCCGAGCTTGAGATATAGGGTGAACAAAACAAAACGCAGCTTCTTCGGTCGCATAAATGGGCTGAGTATTAAAAGCCTCAAGTGTTGAAAAATATGGTGACCAAGTTGATTTGTGGGGCCAAAAATTCGAATATGCATTATCTCATTTGAGAGAGCTCATACGACGCAGAACCAGGCTCTTAGAATAACATATATATCGTTCATATTATATTCTGGGCTCTCAAATAAAATTATACAGATTAACAATGAACTAAACCATCCAACTTCAAAATTTAAAAATATTCAATTATATTATACTTTAATTTCCATATATGTTGGTAGCTAAATACAAAGAATACTGCATGAAAACGATTTAACGCTAAAGCGACCATGTGAAAATAAGATCCATTTAAAGCAATATGTCCAATTATATTAAAAATATACTTAAACATCCAACTTATGTAATTTTTGAATGTTGGTGAATTTATCGGAATATTATATAAAACAAAACCAATGATGGCAGAAAATTGATACAGGAGGATCAAACATGTCTAAATATAAATAATTGACATTTATGATTAGATAAAAATCTCAAGTACAATCGCTTATTCTAACTACAGACTAGAGTCTGTCGCCCGGCCATGTTATAGAAACTAAAAGTATACTCAAAATTTGACCCTGTTCGCGTTCTTAGGCGTGCTTACTGATCGGTTTCTGCCACTTTTTTTAAAATGAAGGCATAGCTACTAGCCTAAATACTTTTTAGAAATTTTCTGTCAAAAATTTTTTAAAGTTTTTTGGACAGTGCTTTTTTGAATTCTGCGAGGAGAAAAAACCTTGTGAACGTTGAATCTTTTGGAAAAAGTTCAACAATGAACCGGGCTTATAGGCCCTGAAGGAAGGAGAATTGTTTGGGCACCAAAATGAGTATAAGAATATCTAAAAATGTACATTATGGAAAAGGTTATGATGGAATGAAAAGTGTGCAATAACATTCTGGTAACGCGTAGTTATAACTATATAGTCTATTAATTTCTAGGAATAGATTTCCCTCAATTAAATTAAAGATCATTACCTACCTTACTATACAGATTACCTACCTTACTATACAAAATAAAAAGAGCAATCCTTTCTTTTGAAAATAAGTATAAAGGGCGATTTAAAATTAATAGAAATATTGTTAATAGAATGGTTATAATAATTATACAAATATTAGAAGTAAAGAGATAAAATGCAATATTAACTGTCATTGCTATAAATTTAAATAAATATCTAGTTTTAAATTTGAAAGTAATTTTATAATCAAAGTATAGAGCGAAAATGGTAGTTTATTAGTCCCCGTGGCTCTTCCCCACCCTCCTTCCGCTGACCTACTCCCGTCGAGGAATAACCCTAATCTTAAATATAATGCCTCAAAGAAGGGCGCCACTATTTGAGGTTACTCGAAGTTCCACTTATAAATTAGCTGAATTTCAGTCTTCATTAAATACTCAGTAAATACTGGATTAAAAAAATTCAGAGTATAAAATCTAATTTAAATATAAATTTTCCAAGTAATTTAAATGTCAGCACGCAAATTTTTGACCACCCAGAAATAAAATAACTTTGAAAAAGATGTTTTTTTAATTTTAATAAAAAATAAAATAATTTTTATATTTTTTGTTGAATTTTTTGAGTGATAAGTTTGCGTGATATTTAAAGAACAAGTACAAATTGTACTTAATTCCATCCTTTGTAAACACTTTCTGTACGTCAAGATAATGTCTAAATATAAAAAATTTTGGAATTTGTCATTTTACATCGTTAACTCAACATTGGTAAAAAATGAAAGAAAAACTAAGATTTGAACTAATTTAATTATTTGGCTCTGTGTGTCATTCAATTATAAATAAAAATGCATTATTCAATTAAAAATGCATTAACAACTATTGAAACAAAAATTCAAAAATATTCAAAAAAAATATTTAATATAATATCAAAAAAAACGAAAATGCAACGGTGGACAAGAACTTACAAAGAAGAGCCTTTTGGGTGTCCATGGGACTTCGAGATAAATAGAGGATAAATAGCTGAAACTGGTAGGGGGTTACACCGAAATTATTTTCGTATGATCGATCTTAAGCCTATTTCACTTTTGACTCTACACAACATAACTACTATCACTCATCACTCCAAAACTTTATTAATAAATTTTCAAACTACCTAACTTAAGATTAACTGCCTTAAAATCTCATTAATTAAATGCAAATCTCTCCAAGTTGCCTATATAAATCCAAATCAAAATCAACCTCTACAAACTAACAGAAGACTTGAGTAAAAGACTGTGCTTATTACTAGAGTTTAACAAGACGAGACCGAGACCAATACCGAGATTCTCGGCTTTATTCCAAATCGGTCTCGGTTTTTTCATTCTCGGTCTCGAACCCGAGAATGAAACCTCTCGGGTCGGCCGATATCGGTGGATTAAATTCTAAAAATAACTCAGCTTCACTCCCGACAAAATTGAAAATTATGTTAGGCTTAATACATTATAACACCATTAGAGTAATTTGTATTTTCTAAAAATAATATTCATTGTGAATTTTTCTCAAATTTTAAATCAAAAAGCTTTTAATCTAAAATTAACTGTCATCAATAAATTTGATGAGTAATTATTTCCAATTATTTAATGAAAAATTAAATGTGAAAAAAATTTTTGCTAGTGAATTTAATTAAA
Organism: Meloidogyne arenaria; assembly: GCA_036172955.1. Lineage (NCBI taxonomy): Eukaryota > Metazoa > Nematoda > Chromadorea > Rhabditida > Meloidogynidae > Meloidogyne > Meloidogyne arenaria. The sequence continues at coordinate 3,029,809 of JARQAB010000042.1, forward strand.
GTTATTCATTCATTTAAACGTATTTCAAACTAAAATTGGCTAAAAACAAAAATTATTTTTTGAATTTTATTTTTTAAATTTATAAAAATGTTATCAATTTCAAGAATAATTATTATTTTTATTTTAATTAAGGTAATTATTTAATATCTTTCTTAGGAATAAGAGGAATTCCTCCATTTGATGTAGAGCCCTGTCATAAATTAAGACTCCTTTTAGACTATGTCTGAACCTGAATCCCTTGTTTGGGTACACCCCGATGTACCGCCGAGCCCCCGATGTACCGCCGAGCCCAATGTAATAAAAACCCAATGTACCACCGAGCTATAATCCGTGGCGCTCTGGTATGGTACTAGGGTGAGTCAAAAGTTCACGTTCACTTTGATTTTTAAATTAAAAAGTAAATAGCATTATTATGATCTATATATCAATCGAAAGCTTGATCAAAATCAAGAGCTCAAAATCAAGTGCTCTCTCTTGTTTTTAGTTCAAAATTTACGAGATTTATTTAAAGGGATATGAAGCATTATTATGCCACGAATCGACAAAAGGAAACTGTACCGCAAAGGCATATAATGGAAAGGAGGGTGAGCGTTATTTAAATACATATTTCCATTATGTATCTTTATTTAGCCACCTGTATTGTCCGTATTAAAGAGCATTATCTTAATGGTTTGAATTTAAAATTAAAATACTCGGGGGTATTAGTTTTTCATAATTTATTTAGTTTATGATACGGATTGCGTTCGTTGTGATTCAACTGGCGGTAAAATTTTTGAAAAAATATAGCAATTTTTATTAAATTTTATATTAAGTATGCTATGGTTGTGACTATTATAAAGGTTTTGTTCTTGTAGAGAATTCGCCTTTACCTTTACTAATATAATCCTAATATTACCCACTTTCAGAGGATGAAACTATATGTATAGAATGTAATAGGTAATTAATAATAGAAAATATCAAGCCGTTTTGCTGCAAGTCTTGATTGTAAAATGATAACTGGATCAGAATTTTTATTATAAATTCACAAAAACCAGTTTTTTTATTTGTAGTGATTACTGTAACACTAAGGAAATCTTCCCTTACAAATATTGCTATGACAATACAAAAAACCGAAATGCTGATCTGTGTAAAGTTGGAAAGGATGGACTTTGTTACACAATGAGAGATGAATCACAAGGTAGCCTAACAAAATGAGTGTTTGATACATTAAATATCCTATAAATTCAGTAACCGTTGGATGTGGAGAATGCCCAAAGGGAAAAGATTGCTTCCAATGTAATGAAACTTATTGCAATAATGATGACTTTGTCTCAAAAAAGTTTCATTTCTGTTTGACTTTGGAGGAGAAGCCTGTTTTATGTCCTAAATTACATAGTCATTGTTATTATGCACAAGGCGTAAGTAACCAATAAATTATTATAGTAGTCATATATTAAGAATGTTAATGAATCTGGTTGCGGAAAATGCCAAAATTCAATGTCAGATTGCTTCGACTGCAAGGCATCAAAATGCAATTCAAAACTAGAATTTGATCGTGCATTCAAATGTTATTATAGTAGCAATGCTTCTTTGACAACCAACAAAACAAGAGGGTGCACAATATCGAATGGAATGTCAAGGATTAGTAGCAAATGGGGTTACCAACTAATGGACTCAAAATGCTTTTTAGCTGTCGATTTAAGACGTAAATTCATTTAAACTATAGAAAATATCCCGGAAGACTAATCATATGGATACCTATGTAGCATTCCAAATCACATTCTAGTCCAAATTAAATTCGGCCGGCAAATTTACATTTTGCCTGAAAGTTTGTTAAAATTACGTCTCCATATAATATGCCATTAGAACATTATGGGATGCCAGCTAATAAAGCTCAACCCATATTATGCGAATAAGACTATGAACACATATTATAACAACAAAGATAATATAGCATATTATTAATAATCAACCACTTGAATGTTTCAATTTGGAAGATATTTACGGGAGGGTTAATTAGAGGGTATTAGAGGGTTAATAATAGGTACCTATTATTAATCTTAGATGCTTAATAATAGGCAGTCTTATCTCTAATTTGTTCATTTTATATTAAAAGATGGAAATGAAGCAGAAGCCTTACAAAATTTCACAAGTCAAGGATGTGGAAGTTGTCCTAAAGAGGTTGAATTTTGCAGGACATGTACAAAAAGTCTGTGTAATTCAAAAGAATTTTATGACGAAATGCATTCTTGCTGGAAGTCAAAAGGCCTAATAACACATTGTTACAGAGATGAAACTGAAGGGATTTGTTATTATGCAATTAATTCGAAAAGGAAGGGTATAATCATTAGGGCCTTTTAAATTTAAAAATTATATTAAAATTAGTTAAACAAGGATGTGGGAGCAGATATGATTTGGAAAAGAGAGGCTATCAAGTTTTTAGGTGTAATACTTCTCTTTGCAATACAAAAGAATTTTTTGAAAAATCCTTTTATTGTTTGAAAAAAGATGAAGGCGAAGAAAATTATATTAGGGACAAAAATATTTGTCAAAGTAAATGTTTTGTACACCGTCTACAAACTGGAACACGTATTAATTTTAAAGTCACTATTTATTCATGTGGATATATTTTGGATCACATTTCCAGGAAAATACCGAGCGTTTTGAATACTTCTATATAGATTAAAATTTAATGCGCTGACCTTTATTGTAGCTAAATGATAAGATCAGATTATTATAACATTATACAGTGCATGCACTCGTGGTTAACGATATTACTTCAATATTACTTTATAAGTGATTATTTCAATCTTTTTTCAATAATAATCCGCATCAGGGGTGGGCACAAGAGATAATCTCATAAAACGCAAAACGTAAAGCATGGCCAAAATTTAATGCAAATATGCAATTTGTTTAGTATAAAAGATTGTGTTTAGTATTATAAAAGAAAGGAGCTTATTATTATTAGTGTATAATATTATTAGCTATTATTAATTGTGTGTTATTATTAGCTTATCAAGGCAGTTTGTAATTTAATCTTTATGATGCAGCTGTGGTCCTACAGCTGTGGTCCAAAATAGAGCCCTGAAGAAAAATGTGACTGTGTATATTACATTATTTATATTGCTTACATAACTTGAATAAGTTTCGTTTCTATTTCAAGTTAAGCAAGGATGTGGTAAATGTCCTGTCGCGGATAAACAAAGCTGCCAAGAATGCAGCAAGTCTTATTGTAACAAAGAAAGTTTAGTGCATCATTACTGCCATAAAACTAATAAAAAAGATGTTGGCAAACTATTACAATGCTTAACACCTTCCAATAGCCCGTGCTATACTGCTAGAATTAAAAAGAACAAAAGTAATTTTTTCTATATATTCACGGGAGGTATACCGAAAATAACAAAGTCAGAAGAAAAACGGTGTATTTAAAAATTTAAGTTGTACGAGGCTGTGGTGAATGTCCCAGCACAGCATGTAAAAAATGTTTTGGTCAATTATGTAATGATGGAGAGAATTTTCCATATTTTTGTTTATATCCTCGTTTAAAACTTTTGAAAGAATGTGAGAAATCAACATGTTATATTGCTAAAGTTGAGTTTAAATTTTTAATATATTTATTATAAAATTAATTTGGCAAGACTTGCTAACACAATTTTTGTAAGCATATACTAGTAAGAGATATATAAATTTTGGTTGCAGAGAAGCATTGATCCTACTAACCCCTGTCATTTATTTGTTAGTACGCGTAGCACACACACGAGTATGATTGAACTAACGCAGCTGTCGGGGGATGTTTCACGTCCTCCTTTAATAGATGTTAACCGCTAGACCGAAAATTTGTTCCCACAAAATTTGTACATTAAAATATAATTTAAGGTGAAATGGTGTCCGTATATGGTTGTGGAGAATGCCCCAAAGGTGTTTACAAAATAGGCCAATTAGTAGATTATCGTGATGATAGTGGCAACATTGAACAACACAAGACAGCCGACTTTAATAAAATGCAATGTGCTCACTGCAGTCATGGTCCTGCTTGCAATTCTTTTACATTTTTGGAAGAGCGATTGTTCTGCTTGGAGAAGGCTGCTAGAAAATGGACACCAGAAAAGGGAGTAAAATGGTGTGCGGTTGGAGCATGCTTTGTTGGTGTTAATAGCAGTGAAATGGGTAATATTACAAAATTTTTAAATAAATGACGATGTGTGTTAAAAAATTATTTAATATTATTTAAGCAATAGTGCAAGGCTGTGGTAAATGCTCTGATCAAAAGAATTTAAATAAATGCGAAAATTGTAACCAAAGATACTGTAACGACAAAACAAAGCTTAAAACTATGAGATGTAACCATCTTAGTCCAAATTTACATCCATATTTGAAAAGAGTGAAGACTTGTCATCCTGTTATATCGAGTTGTTACATTGCTAGAGATATATTTGGAAGGGGTGATAGTTTTATTTAAATGGTACTAATAGAAAGAAAATGAGCATAAAACGATAATCACAGGGTTACCCCAATATTTCTTATCAGTAACAGCATGTAAGATTATCACAGCATTTCACAGTTTTGATTAATAACCTAAGCCCATGTCTGGTCTGGTATTGACTTAGATGTGTGTTTCAGTTTATCCCAAATTCAATAAATTATTCCAAAGCATGAATACAATTGGCAGTCTGTCATGCTCTGGTTTTGCCCCTTTTTAGAATAGTCCTATACAATTTCATGCCTAATTAATTTTAGCCCATGAAAAGATACTGGGACCGAAATTAGGATGTAAAATTTCAAGATAGATGAAAAGAATGGGGTACAAATAAGGCGACGTATAAAAAGTTCATATGTATTTACTCTTTTATTCTACATAGGATTTTTTAAATAAATTTAATTTAAGTTGAACAAAACTGTGGAGAATGCCCTCCAAAATACAAAAACTGCGTTACATGTAACAATAAAAATTTGTGTAATATTAAATCATTGGCGCCCATAACAATGACAACAATAATAAACAAATAGGGACAAACAGAAATATAAACTTATTTAAATTGTAAAAATTGTCTCGACAAAATTTTTATAATAATTCATTCGACGTAATAAATATTATTTAAAAAGCCGCCTGGCCCTTAATCAATTCTATATTAGAGCCTAAGGGATCCAGCTTAATCATACAGGGTGACCATAAAGGGGGACCGTTTTGTTTTGAAAACAATTCGAAAACAAAATAATCATCAGAATAGTATTATTAATAATGTAGAAGGATATTTGCTTTTTAAATCTAGATAAAAATATGTTTGAAAAAAAAATTTCTAAAATATTTTCTAAATCCTTTCAAATAGGACAAGACTATATCCGAATAAACCTTTTCTGCACAAAAATCTTGAACGCATCGTTCATATAAAACACCGTTTTGACTAAACGACATAGGATCTCACTTTAAAAAATAATATTTTCTTAAATCTTTATGACTAAAATAATAAATAAATCATTTAGATTATAAATTTAAACAGACTAATAAAATTTAAACTGATATTAAATGATTAATACACATATTTAGTATCTGCTTATTTAATTTCATTATGAGTTTCAGATTCTAAATAAACAAATAGGGTTTCATTTTAATTTTAATTAAATGATAAGTATATAGATATAAAAGAGTGGGTTAATAAGCCAAGATTATATGTGAGCCAAAAGTACATACATATGTATGAGCCGAGAGTATACAAGTGTGTGAGCCAAGACGTCAGTCTATTGCATGAGCCAAAATAAAAATGCTAAGTTTAAAGTAAAATTTTTTATTTTTGTATTACTTGATTCAAAGACTAACAGTGCATCTTAGCTTAACTCAAATTATTTATTTAGAAATATAAAAAGTGCAAATAGTTACTTTAAATGCCGGCTATATTTCAAAATAATAGATATCAAGTCTATTTATATAGTTTTTTAAATTTATATTTGTAAAAAATATTTATATATTTTTTATAACTATTTACTATACCTAGTTATATCAGGCTATTTAATGGAAGAAAATTTTAATTGCTTTATAACTTTCGTTTTTTTATTGATATCCCATTATTTTAGATTAAGAATTCTCTTAAAAATTATATCCGTTTGAAATCCTCGAAGATTTTGTAACTTTTATCTCTATAATTAATATTTTGTTTTAATTAACTTAAGAACATGCTTAAGGAGTATTAAACTAATATATTTTTAATATTAAAATTCAGATGATTAAATTGATTATTGTTTCTAACTTATATTTATTTTCCCTATTGAATATTAAATGTGATGGGAGGAAAGCTAGTATTTTAGTAAAAATCAATGACGATTGGGAAGAAAAAAGAGAATTTATTTATTTGAAAAATGTTGAATTAGAAGAGCGTTTTGTGTTGAAAAAAATAGAAAAACATATTAATCAATATGACACTTGCTATAATTATAATATTGAGGGATTTTTGCGTCGAATTGACGTAAATCATGAAAAAAATAATTATAAGGTTGAGATATATGATAGATTAGAATATGCTGAGGAATTAAAAAGAAAAGTTTTGATTAATATTGCCAAAAATAAAATTCTTCAAAATATTCATCCTGGATTGGAGAAACAGGTTTTTGTTGATAATTTCAATATAAGGTCTAAAAATCATAAGAATGACATATTGTGGTACTTTACCTAATTTGAGTCTCTCCTTTATGAGGCCAAGTTGTTCTTTCTGTCTTTGTGTGAATTATTCATTTTCACCAAATATTTAAGCAGAAAATAAATGTTATTGGTTGACAAATAAGCTAAAAAATGTAAAAGCAAAGAACAACTGATACTAAATTAGGGGGGCGATATATAATTGTTAAGCTACTAACCTTATTATTAATTTATTAATAAAAGGTGCTGAGATTTGCTGAATTTATTAAGAGGAAGAATAAATGTTATGAAACATCTATATTAGATGAAAGTTTAGAGGGTATAAAAACAAATAAAAAAGAATTATTAAAAGAAAATATAGAAAATTACAAAAACAAACTTTTATCAAGTTATTGGACGGAAATTAATTTAATTGGATATAAAATTGAATTGTTAGAAAAACAAAAAATAGAATATCCGAATGAATTAAAAAACAGAATTATTTACATTAGCAATAAAATAAGTAAATTGTATTTATAAGTTTTTATTGTTTATATGGCTAAAAAATTACATATTATTCTTTATTTTTAAAGGAGAAATATTTGAAGGAAATAAACGAAACTGTTTCAATTGTAGAGTTACAATTACTATACTATGGTATAGATACCTAAAAGAGCATTATTTGTGCAATACATGCCATGGTTATAAAATATATAATGGCAAAATGAGACATGAAGGAAATTTGTATCAAACCGAAATGGTTTAAATTTATTTATAATATATTATAATTATCAACGGTTTTATAAAAGTTATGATTAGTTTTGAAAGTTTCGACATATTAATATGACATTATTTGGGATCTTATTTATGTATATGAATTTAAATATTTCCTAAATACCTACAAGAACATTAATTTTGCCACTTGTGGGAAATGGAAACCTAGAAAAAATAAACAAACTAGAATAGAAACGTGCCAAAACTAAATCAGTTCGTAGAAATTAGAGAAATAGCTTTAAAAATTTTTATCTCAAAAGTGGTTTCAACTCCTATTTTTATAAATATTTTAGCGAATCACACAAGATCGAAAATGTTTTATTTGCGGATCAACAAAAACTCCGGCTTGGTACCGTCATTCAGAACCGGAACATTATATATGTTGTGCCTGTTACAAAAAACAAAAAAGAAAAATACGAAAACAAATTAAAATCAAACAGCAGGCAACGAATAAATAGTATTAGATTTTTTTAATTAATTTTTGAGCTCATTTGAACAAATTATAATGTTATGTAATTTAAAACCTATGTAATTTATAAACTATTTATAACACATATAGTGATTCCAATTATGTAATAGAAATAAAAAAATCGTCTGCGAGTTAGAGAACTGGCAGAAAATATAGAAATTATTTATAACTAATGAGTTATAATAGAATATATTTGTCTAAATAAATCTCGAACTGCAGAAGATATCATAAATTATTTATAACTAATGATTTATAATAGAATATATTTATCTAAATAAATCTCGAACTGCAGAAGATATCATAAATTATTTATAACTAATGAGTTATAATAGAATATATTTATCTAAATAAATCTCGAACTGCAGAAGATATCAGAAATTATTTATAACTAATGATTTATAATAGAATATATTTATCTAAATAAATCTCGAACTGCAGAAGATATCATAAATTATTTATAACTAATGAGTTATAATAGAATATATTTATCTAAATAAATCTCGAACTGCAGAAGATATCAGAAATTATTTATAACTAATGAGTTATAATAGAATATATTTATCTAAATAAATCTCGAACTGCAGAAGATATCATAAATTATTTATAACTAATGAGTTATAATAGAATATATTTATCTAAATAAATCTCGAACTGCAGAAGATATCAGAAATTATTTATAACTAATGATTTATAATAGAATATATTTATCTAAATAAATCTCGAACTGCAGAAGATATCAGAAATTATTTATAACTAATGATTTATAATAGAATATATTTATCTAAATAAATCTCGAACTGCAGAAGATATCATAAATTATTTATAACTAATGAGTTATAATAGAATATATTTATCTAAATAAATCTCGAACTGCAGAAGATATCAGAAATTATTTATAACTAATGATTTATAATAGAATATATTTATCTAAATAAATCTCGAACTGCAGAAGATATCATAAATTATTTATAACTAATGAGTTATAATAGAATATATTTATCTAAATAAATCTCGAACTGCAGAAGATATCAGAAATTATTTATAACTAATGATTTATAATAGAATATATTTATCTAAATAAATCTCGAACTGCAGAAGATATCATAAATTATTTATAACTAATGAGTTATAATAGAATATATTTATCTAAATAAATCTCGAACTGCAGAAGATATCAGAAATTATTTATAACTAATGAGTTATAATAGACTAATGAGTTATAATAGAATATATTTATTTAAATAAATCTCGAACTCAGAAGATATCAGAAATTATTTATAACTAATGAGTTATAATAGAATATATTTATCTAAATAAATCTCGAACTCAGAAGATATCAGAAATTATTTATAACTAATGAGTTATAATAGAATATATTTATCTAAATAAATCTCGAACTCAGAAGATATCAGAAATTATTTATAACTAATGAGTTATAATAGAATATATTTATCTAAATAAATCTCGAACTCAGAAGATATCAGAAATTATTTATAACTAATGAGTTATAATAGAATATATTTGTCTAAATAAATCTCGAACTCAGAAGATATCAGAAATTATTTATAACTAATGAGTTATAATAGAATATATTTATCTAAATAAATCTCGAACTCAGAAGATATCAGAAATTATTTATAACTAATGAGTTATAATAGAATATATTTGTCTAAATAAATCTCGAACTCAGAAGATATCAGAAATTATTTATAACTAATGAGTTATAATAGAATATATTTATCTAAATAAATCTCGAACTCAGAACATAGCAGAAATTATTTATAACTAATGAGTTATAATAGAATATATTTATCTAAATAAATCTCGAACTCAGAAGATATCAGAAATTATTTATAACTAATGAGTTATAATAGAATATATTTATCTAAATAAATCTCGAACTCAGAAGATATCAGAAATTATTTATAACTAATGAGTTATAATAGAATATATTTATCTAAATAAATCTCGAACTCAGAAGATATCAGAAATTATTTATAACTAATGAGTTATAATAGAATATATTTATCTAAATAAATCTCGAACTCAGAAGATATCAGAAATTATTTATAACTAATGAGTTATAATAGAATATATTTATCTAAATAAATCTCGAACTCAGAACATAGCAGAAATTATTTATAACTAATGAGTTATAATAGAATATATTTATCTAAATAAATCTCGAACTCAGAAGATATCAGAAATTATTTATAACTAATGAGTTATAATAGAATATATTTATCTAAATAAATCTCGAACTCAGAAGATATCAGAAATTATTTATAACTAATGAGTTATAATAGAATATATTTATCTAAATAAATCTCGAACTCAGAAGATATCAGAAATTATTTATAACTAATGAGTTATAATAGAATATATTTATCTAAATAAATCTCGAACTCAGAAGATATCAGAAATTATTTATAACTAATGAGTTATAATAGAATATATTTATCTAAATAAATCTCGAACTCAGAAGATATCAGAAATTATTTATAACTAATGAGTTATAATAGAATATATTTATCTAAATAAATCTCGAACTCAGAACATAGCAGAAATTATTTATAACTAATGAGTTATAATAGAATATATTTATCTAAATAAATCTCGAACTCAGAAGATATCAGAAATTATTTATAACTAATGAGTTATAATAGAATATATTTGTCTAAATAAATCTCGAACTCAGAAGATATCAGAAATTATTTATAACTAATGAGTTATAATAGAATATATTTATCTAAATAAATCTCGAACTCAGAAGATATCAGAAATTATTTATAACTAATGAGTTATAATGAATATATTTATCTAAATAAATCTCGAACTCAGAAGATATCAGAAATTATTTATAACTAATGAGTTATAATAGAATATATTTATCTAAATAAATCTCGAACTCAGAAGATATCAGAAATTATTTATAACTAATGAGTTATAATAGAATATATTTATCTAAATAAATCTCGAACTGCAGAAGATATCATAAATTATTTATAACTAATGAGTTATAATAGAATATATTTATCTAAATAAATCTCGAACTCAGAAGATATCAGAAATTATTTATAACTAATGAGTTATAATAGAATATATTTGTCTAAATAAATCTCGAACTCAGAAGATATCAGAAATTATTTATAACTAATGAGTTATAATAGAATATATTTATCTAAATAAATCTCGAACTCAGAAGATATCAGAAATTATTTATAACTAATGAGTTATAATAGAATATATTTATCTAAATAAATCTCGAACTCAGAAGATATCAGAAATTATTTATAACTAATGAGTTATAATAGAATATATTTATCTAAATAAATCTCGAACTCAGAAGATATCAGAAATTATTTATAACTAATGAGTTATAATAGAATATATTTATCTAAATAAATCTCGAACTCAGAAGATATCAGAAATTATTTATAACTAATGAGTTATAATAGAATATATTTGTCTAAATAAATCTCGAACTCAGAAGATATCAGAAATTATTTATAACTAATGAGTTATAATAGAATATATTTATCTAAATAAATCTCGAACTCAGAAGATATCAGAAATTATTTATAACTAATGAGTTATAATAGAATATATTTGTCTAAATAAATCTCGAACTCAGAAGATATCAGAAATTATTTATAACTAATGAGTTATAATAGAATATATTTATCTAAATAAATCTCGAACTCAGAAGATATCAGAAATTATTTATAACTAATGAGTTATAATAGAATATATTTGTCTAAATAAATCTCGAACTCAGAAGATATCAGAAATTATTTATAACTAATGAGTTATAATAGAATATATTTATCTAAATAAATCTCGAACTCAGAAGATATCAGAAATTATTTATAACTAATGAGTTATAATAGTATATATTTATCTAAATAAATCTCGAACTCAGAAGATATCAGAAATTATTTATAACTAATGAGTTATAATAGAATATATTTATCTAAATAAATCTCGAACTCAGAAGATATCAGAAATTATTTATAACTAATGAGTTATAATAGAATATATTTATCTAAATAAATCTCGAACTCAGAACATAGCAGAAATTATTTATAACTAATGAGTTATAATAGAATATATTTATCTAAATAAATCTCGAACTCAGAAGATATCAGAAATTATTTATAACTAATGAGTTATAATAGAATATATTTATCTAAATAAATCTCGAACTCAGAAGATATCAGAAATTATTTATAACTAATGAGTTATAATAGAATATATTTATCTAAATAAATCTCGAACTCAGAAGATATCAGAAATTATTTATAATTAATGAGTTATAATAGAATATATTTATCTAAATAAATCTCGAACTAAGAAGATATCAGAAATTATATAAAACTAATGAGCAATAATAGAATATATTTATCTAAATAAATCTCGAACTCAGAAGATATCAGAAATTATTTATAACTAATGAGTTATAATAGAATATATTTATCTAAATAAATCTCGAACTCAGAAGATATCAGAAATTATTTATAACTAATGAGTTATAATAGAATATATTTGTCTAAATAAATCTCGAACTCAGAAGATATCAGAAATTATTTATAACTAATGAGTTATAATAGAATATATTTATCTAAATAAATCTCGAACTCAGAAGATATCAGAAATTATTTATAACTAATGAGTTATAATAGAATATATTTATCTAAATAAATCTCGAACTCAGAAGATATCAGAAATTATTTATAACTAATGAGTTATAATAGAATATATTTATCTAAATAAATCTCGAACTCAGAAGATATCAGAAATTATTTATAACTAATGAGTTATAATAGAATATATTTATCTAAATAAATCTCGAACTCAGAAGATATCAGAAATTATTTATAACTAATGAGTTATAATAGAATATATTTGTCTAAATAAATCTCGAACTCAGAAGATATCAGAAATTATTTATAACTAATGAGTTATAATAGAATATATTTATCTAAATAAATCTCGAACTCAGAAGATATCAGAAATTATTTATAACTAATGAGTTATAATAGAATATATTTGTCTAAATAAATCTCGAACTCAGAAGATATCAGAAATTATTTATAACTAATGAGTTATAATAGAATATATTTATCTAAATAAATCTCGAACTCAGAACATAGCAGAAATTATTTATAACTAATGAGTTATAATAGAATATATTTATCTAAATAAATCTCGAACTCAGAAGATATCAGAAATTATTTATAACTAATGAGTTATAATAGAATATATTTATCTAAATAAATCTCGAACTCAGAAGATATCAGAAATTATTTATAACTAATGAGTTATAATAGAATATATTTATCTAAATAAATCTCGAACTCAGAAGATATCAGAAATTATTTATAACTAATGAGTTATAATAGAATATATTTATCTAAATAAATCTCGAACTCAGAAGATATCAGAAATTATTTATAACTAATGAGTTATAATAGAATATATTTATTTAAATAAATCTCGAACTCAGAAGATATCAGAAATTATTTATAACTAATGAGTTATAATAGAATATATTTATCTAAATAAATCTCGAACTCAGAAGATATCAGAAATTATTTATAACTAATGAGTTATAATAGAATATATTTGTCTAAATAAATCTCGAACTCAGAAGATATCAGAAATTATTTATAACTAATGAGTTATAATAGAATATATTTATCTAAATAAATCTCGAACTCAGAAGATATCAGAAATTATTTATAACTAATGAGTTATAATAGAATATATTTATCTAAATAAATCTCGAACTCAGAAGATATCAGAAATTATTTATAACTAATGAGTTATAATAGAATATATTTATCTAAATAAATCTCGAACTCAGAAGATATCAGAAATTATTTATAACTAATGAGTTATAATAGAATATATTTATCTAAATAAATCTCGAACTCAGAAGATATCAGAAATTATTTATAACTAATGAGTTATAATAGAATATATTTGTCTAAATAAATCTCGAACTCAGAAGATATCAGAAATTATTTATAACTAATGAGTTATAATAGAATATATTTGTCTAAATAAATCTCGAACTCAGAAGATATCAGAAATTATTTATAACTAATGAGTTATAATAGAATATATTTATCTAAATAAATCTCGAACTCAGAAGATATCAGAAATTATTTATAACTAATGAGTTATAATAGAATATATTTGTCTAAATAAATCTCGAACTCAGAAGATATCAGAAATTATTTATAACTAATGAGTTATAATAGAATATATTTATCTAAATAAATCTCGAACTCATAACATAGCAGAAATTATTTATAACTAATGAGTTATAATAGAATATATTTATCTAAATAAATCTCGAACTCAGAAGATATCAGAAATTATTTATAACTAATGAGTTATAATAGAATATATTTATCTAAATAAATCTCGAACTCAGAAGATATCAGAAATTATTTATAACTAATGAGTTATAATAGAATATATTTATCTAAATAAATCTCGAACTCAGAAGATATCAGAAATTATTTATAACTAATGAGTTATAATAGAATATATTTATCTAAATAAATCTCGAACTCAGAACATAGCAGAAATTATTTATAACTAATGAGTTATAATAGAATATATTTATCTAAATAAATCTCGAACTCAGAAGATATCAGAAATTATTTATAACTAATGAGTTATAATAGAATATATTTATCTAAATAAATCTCGAACTCAGAAGATATCAGAAATTATTTATAACTAATGAGTTATAATAGAATATATTTATCTAAATAAATCTCGAACTCAGAAGATATCAGAAATTATTTATAACTAATGAGTTATAATAGAATATATTTATCTAAATAAATCTCGAACTCAGAACATGCAGAAATTATTTATAACTAATGAGTTATAATAGAATATATTTATCTAAATAAATCTCGAACTCAGAAGATATCAGAAATTATTTATAACTAATGAGTTATAATAGAATATATTTGTCTAAATAAATCTCGAACTCAGAAGATATCAGAAATTATTTATAACTAATGAGTTATAATAGAATATATTTATCTAAATAAATCTCGAACTCAGAAGATATCAGAAATTATTTATAACTAATGAGTTATAATAGAATATATTTATCTAAATAAATCTCGAACTCAGAAGATATCAGAAATTATTTATAACTAATGAGTTATAATAGAATATATTTATCTAAATAAATCTCGAACTCAGAAGATATCAGAAATTATTTATAACTAATGAGTTATAATAGAATATATTTATCTAAATAAATCTCGAACTCAGAAGATATCAGAAATTATTTATAACTAATGAGTTATAATAGAATATATTTATCTAAATAAATCTCGAACTCAGAAGATATCAGAAATTATTTATAACTAATGAGTTATAATAGAATATATTTATCTAAATAAATCTCGAACTCAGAAGATATCAGAAATTATTTATAACTAATGAGTTATAATAGAATATATTTATCTAAATAAATCTCGAACTCAGAAGATATCAGAAATTATTTATAACTAATGAGTTATAATAGAATATATTTATCTAAATAAATCTCGAACTCAGAAGATATCAGAAATTATTTATAACTAATGAGTTATAATAGAATATATTTATCTAAATAAATCTCGAACTCAGAAGATATCAGAAATTATTTATAACTAATGAGTTATAATAGAATATATTTATCTAAATAAATCTCGAACTCAGAAGATATCAGAAATTATTTATAACTAATGAGTTATAATAGAATATATTTGTCTAAATAAATCTCGAACTCAGAAGATATCAGAAATTATTTATAACTAATGAGTTATAATAGAATATATTTATCTAAATAAATCTCGAACTCAGAAGATATCAGAAATTATTTATAACTAATGAGTTATAATAGAATATATTTATCTAAATAAATCTCGAACTCAGAAGATATCAGAAATTATTTATAACTAATGAGTTATAATAGAATATATTTGTCTAAATAAATCTCGAACTCAGAAGATATCAGAAATTATTTATAACTAATGAGTTATAATAGAATATATTTATCTAAATAAATCTCGAACTCAGAAGATATCAGAAATTATTTATAACTAATGAGTTATAATAGAATATATTTATCTAAATAAATCTCGAACTCAGAAGATATCAGAAATTATTTATAACTAATGAGTTATAATAGAATATATTTATCTAAATAAATCTCGAACTCAGAAGATATCAGAAATTATTTATAACTAATGAGTTATAATAGAATATATTTATCTAAATAAATCTCGAACTCAGAAGATATCAGAAATTATTTATAACTAATGAGTTATAATAGAATATATTTATCTAAATAAATCTCGAACTCAGAAGATATCAGAAATTATTTATAACTAATGAGTTATAATAGAATATATTTATCTAAATAAATCTCGAACTCAGAAGATATCAGAAATTATTTATAACTAATGAGTTATAATTAGAGCGTGTCATTTTAGGTTTTTACCTATTTTTTTTGCAAGCAGCCCATGATGAGATAAGTCGAAAAAACACTGTTTTAGCGCTGGAGGTTGCGTACTTTTTGAGTTACTAGAGCCTAAAAAACCTATTTCGGCCTTTTCGGACCTAAAACCTATTCTGAGCCTATTTCGACCTTTTTTGGACCTATTTTAGGTTTTTGAAGATTTTTCTTAAATTTTGACTATTTTCAATCAATTTTTCGTAAATTTTATCGTCCTGAACATCCAAAAATCTAAAAATTTTTGCCTGCGGCGCTAATAAAATGAATTTTTTGTTGTAAAATCACTAAACTTTTGCTCATGGAGGCCAGTATTCTGGTATATCTCCATGTACTACAACATTCTTTGTCTTTATTCCCTCAAAATCCAAATTAATCGCTCTCCTCGTTACCTATTCAAATCCCGTACCCCCACAAATCCCTATCCCATCCAACTTCACCGATTTCGAGAAATCGAGGAGAGACTCGGTCTCGGGTCAAAATTTGCCCCTCGACCTCGATCTCGGCTTTTCCAGCCTCAGTGATCCTCGGCCTCTGCTTTTTCAAAAATCCTCGACCTCGACCAACTCTAGTATTCAGAGTTAGACATTGAGAGATGGCTCAAAATTTCGATAAATTTCTGTTTAAAACAAGAAAATTGCAGAAATAATTCAAATTTACTAAATGTTGATTCGAAAAAGCTTTAATTTTAGCCAAAATTCGAACCTATTTAATCAAAATTTGGACCTATTTTGGCCTTTTTCGGATTTTTTGAACCTATTTTTAACTTTTTTTGGACCTAAATAGGATCCTATTTCACGATTTTTTGGACCTAAAATGACACGCTCTAGTTATAATAGAATATATTTATCTAAATAAATCTCGAACTTAGAAGATATCAGAAATTATTTATAACTAATGAGTTATAATAGAATATATTTATCTAAATAAATCTCGAACTCAGAAGATATCAGAAATTATTTATAACTAATGAGCAGAGATGTTTCGAAACTGGAAAATCTTCGAAAATCGGAAATCGAAAATCGAAAAAATTTCAAAAATATCGAAATCGAAAATCGAAAATATTTTTCAAAATCTTCGAAATCGAAAATCGAAAATCGAAAGAAAAATAACCTCGAAAAACGAAAATCGAAATCGAAAATCGAAAAAAATTTTTAAATGGAAAATAATTTGCAGGTAAAATATTTGTTATGTTAGGTCTCATTTGGAACAACTTTAATTCTAAGAAATTAGAAGAAAGTAGGGACTAGTCGGTAGATCCTGGGAAATAACGGATATCCAAAATTCGAACACTAAATCCGAACCAAAAATAGGAATAGGAACCGAATCACCGGCACAGCCTATGGCCATTTCAAATCTTTGCTCAGGAGTGATGAAAAGGGGCTCTGAATTTATCAAGGGGGATTTAAGTGATATCAGAAAAGGATAGATCATCAGATTCGAAGAGATATCGGAAGAATAAGAGGGAAGTCGAGAATATCAGTGATCCCCAGATATCCACTCTATGATATCCACATTACACCACTTAATCCCTTGATATCAGGCCAAAATCACTTTATATTGGGCCCCTTGAAAGTTCCCAATATCACTCAAGGTGGACCTTAATCCATCCAGACCTTAGATATATCAAATCTTACCTTTCTAGCGCCGCAGGCGAAAATTTTGAGAATTTTGGAAGACCAAGTCACCAGAATTCTTCCTTTTTCAGCGCCGCAGGCGAAAATTTTTTAAATTTATAATGGTCGATAAGTCAGAATTCCTCCTTTTTGGCGCCAAAAATTTAAATTTTTTCAAAAATTCGAAAATCGGAAATCGAAAATATCACAAAAATTCGAAAATCGTAAATCGAAAATCGAAAGGAAAAAACCCTCGAAAATCGAAAATCGAAATCGAAAATCGAAATTTCGAAACATCTCTGCTAATGAGTTATAATAGAATATATTTATCTAAATAAATCTCGAACTCAGAAGATATCAGAAATTATTTATAACTAATGAGTTATAATAGAATATATTTATCTAAATAAATCTCGAACTCAGAAGATATCAGAAATTATTTATAACTAATGAGTTATAATAGAATATATTTATCTAAATAAATCTCGAACTCAGAAGATATCAGAAATTATTTATAACTAATGAGTTATAATAGAATATATTTATCTAAATAAATCTCGAACTCAGAAGATATCAGAAATTATTTATAACTAATGAGTTATAATAGAATATATTTATCTAAATAAATCTCGAACTCAGAAGATATCAGAAATTATTTATAACTAATGAGTTATAATAGAATATATTTATCTAAATAAATCTCGAACTCAGAAGATATCAGAAATTATTTATAACTAATGAGTTATAATAGAATATATTTATCTAAATAAATCTCGAACTCAGAAGATATCAGAAATTATTTATAACTAATGAGTTATAATAGAATATATTTGTCTAAATAAATCTCGAACTCAGAAGATATCAGAAATTATTTATAACTAATGAGTTATAATAGAATATATTTATCTAAATAAATCTCGATCTCAGAAGATATCAGAAATTATTTATAACTAATGAGTTATAATAGAATATATTTATCTAAATAAATCTCGAACTCAGAAGATATCAGAAATTATTTATAACTAATGAGTTATAATAGAATATATTTATCTAAATAAATCTCGAACTCAGAAGATATCAGAAATTATTTATAACTAATGAGTTATAATAGAATATATTTATCTAAATAAATCTCGAACTCAGAAGATATCAGAAATTATTTATAACTAATGAGTTATAATAGAATATATTTATCTAAATAAATCTCGAACTCAAGATATCAGAAATTATTTATAACTAATGAGTTATAATAGAATATATTTATCTAAATAAATCTCGAACTCAGAAGATATCAGAAATTATTTATAACTAATGAGTTATAATAGAATATATTTATCTAAATAAATCTCGAACTCAGAAGATATCAGAAATTATTTATAACTAATGAGTTATAATAGAATATATTTGTCTAAATAAATCTCGAACTCAGAAGATATCAGAAATTATTTATAACTAATGAGTTATAATAGAATATATTTATCTAAATAAATCTCGAACTCAAGATATCAGAAATTATTTATAACTAATGAGTTATAATAGAATATATTTATCTAAATAAATCTCGAACTCAGAAGATATCAGAAATTATTTATAACTAATGAGTTATAATAGAATATATTTATCTAAATAAATCTCGAACTCAGAAGATATCAGAAATTATTTATAACTAATGAGTTATAATAGAATATATTTATCTAAATAAATCTCGAACTCAGAAGATATCAGAAATTATTTATAACTAATGAGTTATAATAGAATATATTTATCTAAATAAATCTCGAACTCAGAAGATATCAGAAATTATTTATAACTAATGAGTTATAATAGAATATATTTGTCTAAATAAATCTCGAACTCAGAAGATATCACAAATTATTTATAACTAATGAGTTATAATAGAATATATTTATCTAAATAAATCTCGAACTCAGAAGATATCAGAAATTATTTATAACTAATGAGTTATAATAGAATATATTTGTCTAAATAAATCTCGAACTCAGAAGATATCAGAAATTATTTATAACTAATGAGTTATAATAGAATATATTTATCTAAATAAATCTCGAACTCAAGATATCAGAAATTATTTATAACTAATGAGTTATAATAGAATATATTTATCTAAATAAATCTCGAACTCAGAAGATATCAGAAATTATTTATAACTAATGAGTTATAATAGAATATATTTATCTAAATAAATCTCGAACTCAGAAGATATCAGAAATTATTTATAACTAATGAGTTATAATAGAATATATTTGTCTAAATAAATCTCGAACTCAGAAGATATCAGAAATTATTTATAACTAATGAGTTATAATAGAATATATTTATCTAAATAAATCTCGAACTCAGAAGATATCAGAAATTATTTATAACTAATGAGTTATAATAGAATATATTTATCTAAATAAATCTCGAACTCAGAAGATATCAGAAATTATTTATAACTAATGAGTTATAATAGAATATATTTATCTAAATAAATCTCGAACTCAGAAGATATCAGAAATTATTTATAACTAATGAGTTATAATAGAATATATTTGTCTAAATAAATCTCGAACTCAGAAGATATCAGAAATTATTTATAACTAATGAGTTATAATAGAATATATTTATCTAAATAAATCTCGAACTCAGAAGATATCAGAAATTATTTATAACTAATGAGTTATAATAGAATATATTTGTCTAAATAAATCTCGAACTCAGAAGATATCAGAAATTATTTATAACTAATGAGTTATAATAGAATATATTTATCTAAATAAATCTCGAACTCAGAAGATATCAGAAATTATTTATAACTAATGAGTTATAATAGAATATATTTATCTAAATAAATCTCGAACTCAGAAGATATCAGAAATTATTTATAACTAATGAGTTATAATAGAATATATTTGTCTAAATAAATCTCGAACTCAGAAGATATCAGAAATTATTTATAACTAATGAGTTATAATAGAATATATTTATCTAAATAAATCTCGAACTCAAGATATCAGAAATTATTTATAACTAATGAGTTATAATAGAATATATTTATCTAAATAAATCTCGAACTCAGAAGATATCAGAAATTATTTATAACTAATGAGTTATAATAGAATATATTTATCTAAATAAATCTCGAACTCAGAAGATATCAGAAATTATTTATAACTAATGAGTTATAATAGAATATATTTGTCTAAATAAATCTCGAACTCAGAAGATATCAGAAATTATTTATAACTAATGAGTTATAATAGAATATATTTATCTAAATAAATCTCGAACTCAGAAGATATCAGAAATTATTTATAACTAATGAGTTATAATAGAATATATTTATCTAAATAAATCTCGAACTCAGAAGATATCAGAAATTATTTATAACTAATGAGTTATAATAGAATATATTTGTCTAAATAAATCTCGAACTCAGAAGATATCAGAAATTATTTATAACTAATGAGTTATAATAGAATATATTTATCTAAATAAATCTCGAACTCAGAAGATATCAGAAATTATTTATAACTAATGAGTTATAATAGAATATATTTGTCTAAATAAATCTCGAACTCAGAAGATATCAGAAATTATTTATAACTAATGAGTTATAATAGAATATATTTATCTAAATAAATCTCGAACTCAGAAGATATCAGAAATTATTTATAACTAATGAGTTATAATAGAATATATTTATCTAAATAAATCTCGAACTCAGAAGATATCAGAAATTATTTATAACTAATGAGTTATAATAGAATATATTTATCTAAATAAATCTCGAACTCAGAAGATATCAGAAATTATTTATAACTAATGAGTTATAATAGAATATATTTATCTAAATAAATCTCGAACTCAGAAGATATCAGAAATTATTTATAACTAATGAGTTATAATAGAATATATTTATCTAAATAAATCTCGAACTCAGAAGATATCAGAAATTATTTATAACTAATGAGTTATAATAGAATATATTTATCTAAATAAATCTCGAACTCAGAAGATATCAGAAATTATTTATAACTAATGAGTTATAATAGAATATATTTATCTAAATAAATCTCGAACTCAGAAGATATCAGAAATTATTTATAACTAATGAGTTATAATAGAATATATTTATCTAAATAAATCTCGAACTCAGAAGATATCAGAAATTATTTATAACTAATGAGTTATAATAGAATATATTTGTCTAAATAAATCTCGAACTCAGAAGATATCAGAAATTATTTATAACTAATGAGTTATAATAGAATATATTTATCTAAATAAATCTCGATCTCAGAAGATATCAGAAATTATTTATAACTAATGAGTTATAATAGAATATATTTATCTAAATAAATCTCGAACTCAGAAGATATCAGAAATTATTTATAACTAATGAGTTATAATAGAATATATTTATCTAAATAAATCTCGAACTCAGAAGATATCAGAAATTATTTATAACTAATGAGTTATAATAGAATATATTTATCTAAATAAATCTCGAACTCAGAAGATATCAGAAATTATTTATAACTAATGAGTTATAATAGAATATATTTATCTAAATAAATCTCGAACTCAGAAGATATCAGAAATTATTTATAACTAATGAGTTATAATAGAATATATTTGTCTAAATAAATCTCGAACTCATAAGATATCAGAAATTATTTATAACTAATGAGTTATAATAGAATATATTTATCTAAATAAATCTCGAACTCAGAAGATATCAGAAATTATTTATAACTAATGAGTTATAATAGAATATATTTATCTAAATAAATCTCGAACTCAGAAGATATCAGAAATTATTTATAACTAATGAGTTATAATAGAATATATTTGTCTAAATAAATCTCGAACTCAGAAGATATCAGAAATTATTTATAACTAATGAGTTATAATAGAATATATTTATCTAAATAAATCTCGAACTCAGAAGATATCAGAAATTATTTATAACTAATGAGTTATAATAGAATATATTTATCTAAATAAATCTCGAACTCAGAAGATATCAGAAATTATTTATAACTAATGAGTTATAATAGAATATATTTATCTAAATAAATCTCGAACTCAGAAGATATCAGAAATTATTTATAACTAATGAGTTATAATAGAATATATTTGTCTAAATAAATCTCGAACTCAGAAGATATCAGAAATTATTTATAACTAATGAGTTATAATAGAATATATTTATCTAAATAAATCTCGAACTCAGAAGATATCAGAAATTATTTATAACTAATGAGTTATAATAGAATATATTTGTCTAAATAAATCTCGAACTCAGAAGATATCAGAAATTATTTATAACTAATGAGTTATAATAGAATATATTTATCTAAATAAATCTCGAACTCAGAAGATATCAGAAATTATTTATAACTAATGAGTTATAATAGAATATATTTATCTAAATAAATCTCGAACTCAGAAGATATCAGAAATTATTTATAACTAATGAGTTATAATAGAATATATTTATCTAAATAAATCTCGAACTCAGAAGATATCAGAAATTATTTATAACTAATGAGTTATAATAGAATATATTTGTCTAAATAAATCTCGAACTCAGAAGATATCAGAAATTATTTATAACTAATGAGTTATAATAGAATATATTTATCTAAATAAATCTCGAACTCAGAAGATATCAGAAATTATTTATAACTAATGAGTTATAATAGAATATATTTATCTAAATAAATCTCGAACTCAGAAGATATCAGAAATTATTTATAACTAATGAGTTATAATAGAATATATTTATCTAAATAAATCTCGAACTCAGAAGATATCAGAAATTATTTATAACTAATGAGTTATAATAGAATATATTTATCTAAATAAATCTCGAACTCAGAAGATATCAGAAATTATTTATAACTAATGAGTTATAATAGAATATATTTATCTAAATAAATCTCGAACTCAGAAGATATCAGAAATTATTTATAACTAATGAGTTATAATAGAATATATTTGTCTAAATAAATCTCGAACTCAGAAGATATCAGAAATTATTTATAACTAATGAGTTATAATAGAATATATTTATCTAAATAAATCTCGAACTCAGAAGATATCAGAAATTATTTATAACTAATGAGTTATAATAGAATATATTTGTCTAAATAAATCTCGAACTCAGAAGATATCAGAAATTATTTATAACTAATGAGTTATAATAGAATATATTTATCTAAATAAATCTCGAACTCAGAAGATATCAGAAATTATTTATAACTAATGAGTTATAATAGAATATATTTATCTAAATAAATCTCGAACTCAGAAGATATCAGAAATTATTTATAACTAATGAGTTATAATAGAATATATTTATCTAAATAAATCTCGAACTCAGAAGATATCAGAAATTATTTATAACTAATGAGTTATAATAGAATATATTTGTCTAAATAAATCTCGAACTCAGAAGATATCAGAAATTATTTATAACTAATGAGTTATAATAGAATATATTTATCTAAATAAATCTCGAACTCAGAAGATATCAGAAATTATTTATAACTAATGAGTTATAATAGAATATATTTATCTAAATAAATCTCGAACTCAGAAGATATCAGAAATTATTTATAACTAATGAGTTATAATAGAATATATTTATCTAAATAAATCTCGAACTCAGAAGATATCAGAAATTATTTATAACTAATGAGTTATAATAGAATATATTTATCTAAATAAATCTCGAACTCAGAAGATATCAGAAATTATTTATAACTAATGAGTTATAATAGAATATATTTGTCTAAATAAATCTCGAACTCATAAGATATCAGAAATTATTTATAACTAATGAGTTATAATAGAATATATTTGTCTAAATAAATCTCGAACTCAGAAGATATCAGAAATTATTTATAACTAATGAGTTATAATAGAATATATTTATCTAAATAAATCTCGAACTCAGAAGATATCAGAAATTATTTATAACTAATGAGTTATAATAGAATATATTTATCTAAATAAATCTCGAACTCAGAAGATATCAGAAATTATTTATAACTAATGAGTTATAATAGAATATATTTATCTAAATAAATCTCGAACTCAGAAGATATCAGAAATTATTTATAACTAATGAGTTATAATAGAATATATTTGTCTAAATAAATCTCGAACTCAGAAGATATCAGAAATTATTTATAACTAATGAGTTATAATAGAATATATTTGTCTAAATAAATCTCGAACTCAGAAGATATCAGAAATTATTTATAACTAATGAGTTATAATAGAATATATTTATCTAAATAAATCTCGAACTCAGAAGATATCAGAAATTATTTATAACTAATGAGTTATAATAGAATATATTTATCTAAATAAATCTCGAACTCAGAAGATATCAGAAATTATTTATAACTAATGAGTTATAATAGAATATATTTGTCTAAATAAATCTCGAACTCAGAAGATATCAGAAATTATTTATAACTAATGAGTTATAATAGAATATATTTGTCTAAATAAATCTCGAACTCAGAAGATATCAGAAATTATTTATAACTAATGAGTTATAATAGAATATATTTATCTAAATAAATCTCGAACTCAAGATATCAGAAATTATTTATAACTAATGAGTTATAATAGAATATATTTATCTAAATAAATCTCGAACTCAGAAGATATCAGAAATTATTTATAACTAATGAGTTATAATAGAATATATTTATCTAAATAAATCTCGAACTCAGAAGATATCAGAAATTATTTATAACTAATGAGTTATAATAGAATATATTTGTCTAAATAAATCTCGAACTCAGAAGATATCAGAAATTATTTATAACTAATGAGTTATAATAGAATATATTTATCTAAATAAATCTCGAACTCAGAAGATATCAGAAATTATTTATAACTAATGAGTTATAATAGAATATATTTATCTAAATAAATCTCGAACTCAGAAGATATCAGAAATTATTTATAACTAATGAGTTATAATAGAATATATTTTTCTAAATAAATCTCGAACTCAGAAGATATCAGAAATTATTTATAACTAATGAGTTATAATAGAATATATTTATCTAAATAAATCTCGAACTCAGAAGATATCAGAAATTATTTATAACTAATGAGTTATAATAGAATATATTTGTCTAAATAAATCTCGAACTCAGAAGATATCAGAAATTATTTATAACTAATGAGTTATAATAGAATATATTTATCTAAATAAATCTCGAACTCAGAAGATATCAGAAATTATTTATAACTAATGAGTTATAATAGAATATATTTATCTAAATAAATCTCGAACTCAGAAGATATCAGAAATTATTTATAACTAAAAAGTTATAATAGAATATATTTATCTAAATAAATCTCGAACTCAGAAGATATCAGAAATTATTTATAACTAATGAGTTATAATAGAATATATTTATCTAAATAAATCTCGAACTCGAAGATATCAGAAATTATTTATAACTAATGAGTTATAATAGAATATATTTATCTAAATAAATCTCGAACTCAGAAGATATCAGAAATTATTTATAACTAATGAGTTATAATAGAATATATTTATCTAAATAAATCTCGAACTCAGAAGATATCAGAAATTATTTATAACTAATGAGTTATAATAGAATATATTTATCTAAATAAATCTCGAACTCAGAAGATATCAGAAATTATTTATAACTAATGAGTTATAATAGAATATATTTATCTAAATAAATCTCGAACTCAGAAGATATCAGAAATTATTTATAACTAATGAGTTATAATAGAATATATTTGTCTAAATAAATCTCGAACTCAGAAGATATCAGAAATTATTTATAACTAATGAGTTATAATAGAATATATTTATCTAAATAAATCTCGATCTCAGAAGATATCAGAAATTATTTATAACTAATGAGTTATAATAGAATATATTTATCTAAATAAATCTCGAACTCAGAAGATATCAGAAATTATTTATAACTAATGAGTTATAATAGAATATATTTATCTAAATAAATCTCGAACTCAGAAGATATCAGAAATTATTTATAACTAATGAGTTATAATAGAATATATTTATCTAAATAAATCTCGAACTCAGAAGATATCAGAAATTATTTATAACTAATGAGTTATAATAGAATATATTTATCTAAATAAATCTCGAACTCAGAAGATATCAGAAATTATTTATAACTAATGAGTTATAATAGAATATATTTGTCTAAATAAATCTCGAACTCATAAGATATCAGAAATTATTTATAACTAATGAGTTATAATAGAATATATTTATCTAAATAAATCTCGAACTCAGAAGATATCAGAAATTATTTATAACTAATGAGTTATAATAGAATATATTTATCTAAATAAATCTCGAACTCAGAAGATATCAGAAATTATTTATAACTAATGAGTTATAATAGAATATATTTGTCTAAATAAATCTCGAACTCAGAAGATATCAGAAATTATTTATAACTAATGAGTTATAATAGAATATATTTATCTAAATAAATCTCGAACTCAGAAGATATCAGAAATTATTTATAACTAATGAGTTATAATAGAATATATTTATCTAAATAAATCTCGAACTCAGAAGATATCAGAAATTATTTATAACTAATGAGTTATAATAGAATATATTTATCTAAATAAATCTCGAACTCAGAAGATATCAGAAATTATTTATAACTAATGAGTTATAATAGAATATATTTGTCTAAATAAATCTCGAACTCAGAAGATATCAGAAATTATTTATAACTAATGAGTTATAATAGAATATATTTATCTAAATAAATCTCGAACTCAGAAGATATCAGAAATTATTTATAACTAATGAGTTATAATAGAATATATTTGTCTAAATAAATCTCGAACTCAGAAGATATCAGAAATTATTTATAACTAATGAGTTATAATAGAATATATTTATCTAAATAAATCTCGAACTCAGAAGATATCAGAAATTATTTATAACTAATGAGTTATAATAGAATATATTTATCTAAATAAATCTCGAACTCAGAAGATATCAGAAATTATTTATAACTAATGAGTTATAATAGAATATATTTGTCTAAATAAATCTCGAACTCAGAAGATATCAGAAATTATTTATAACTAATGAGTTATAATAGAATATATTTATCTAAATAAATCTCGAACTCAAGATATCAGAAATTATTTATAACTAATGAGTTATAATAGAATATATTTATCTAAATAAATCTCGAACTCAGAAGATATCAGAAATTATTTATAACTAATGAGTTATAATAGAATATATTTATCTAAATAAATCTCGAACTCAGAAGATATCAGAAATTATTTATAACTAATGAGTTATAATAGAATATATTTGTCTAAATAAATCTCGAACTCAGAAGATATCAGAAATTATTTATAACTAATGAGTTATAATAGAATATATTTATCTAAATAAATCTCGAACTCAGAAGATATCAGAAATTATTTATAACTAATGAGTTATAATAGAATATATTTGTCTAAATAAATCTCGAACTCAGAAGATATCAGAAATTATTTATAACTAATGAGTTATAATAGAATATATTTATCTAAATAAATCTCGAACTCAGAAGATATCAGAAATTATTTATAACTAATGAGTTATAATAGAATATATTTATCTAAATAAATCTCGAACTCAGAAGATATCAGAAATTATTTATAACTAATGAGTTATAATAGAATATATTTGTCTAAATAAATCTCGAACTCAGAAGATATCAGAAATTATTTATAACTAATGAGTTATAATAGAATATATTTATCTAAATAAATCTCGAACTCAGAAGATATCAGAAATTATTTATAACTAATGAGTTATAATAGAATATATTTGTCTAAATAAATCTCGAACTCAGAAGATATCAGAAATTATTTATAACTAATGAGTTATAATAGAATATATTTATCTAAATAAATCTCGAACTCAGAAGATATCAGAAATTATTTATAACTAATGAGTTATAATAGAATATATTTATCTAAATAAATCTCGAACTCAGAAGATATCAGAAATTATTTATAACTAATGAGTTATAATAGAATATATTTATCTAAATAAATCTCGAACTCAGAAGATATCAGAAATTATTTATAACTAATGAGTTATAATAGAATATATTTATCTAAATAAATCTCGAACTCAGAAGATATCAGAAATTATTTATAACTAATGAGTTATAATAGAATATATTTATCTAAATAAATCTCGAACTCAGAAGATATCAGAAATTATTTATAACTAATGAGTTATAATAGAATATATTTATCTAAATAAATCTCGAACTCAGAAGATATCAGAAATTATTTATAACTAATGAGTTATAATAGAATATATTTATCTAAATAAATCTCGAACTCAGAAGATATCAGAAATTATTTATAACTAATGAGTTATAATAGAATATATTTATCTAAATAAATCTCGAACTCAGAAGATATCAGAAATTATTTATAACTAATGAGTTATAATAGAATATATTTGTCTAAATAAATCTCGAACTCAGAAGATATCAGAAATTATTTATAACTAATGAGTTATAATAGAATATATTTATCTAAATAAATCTCGATCTCAGAAGATATCAGAAATTATTTATAACTAATGAGTTATAATAGAATATATTTATCTAAATAAATCTCGAACTCAGAAGATATCAGAAATTATTTATAACTAATGAGTTATAATAGAATATATTTATCTAAATAAATCTCGAACTCAGAAGATATCAGAAATTATTTATAACTAATGAGTTATAATAGAATATATTTATCTAAATAAATCTCGAACTCAGAAGATATCAGAAATTATTTATAACTAATGAGTTATAATAGAATATATTTATCTAAATAAATCTCGAACTCAGAAGATATCAGAAATTATTTATAACTAATGAGTTATAATAGAATATATTTGTCTAAATAAATCTCGAACTCATAAGATATCAGAAATTATTTATAATTAATGAGTTATAATAGAATATATTTATCTAAATAAATCTCGAACTCAAGATATCAGAAATTATTTTAACTAATGAGTTATAATAGAATATATTTATCTAAATAAATCTCGAACTCAGAAGATATCAGAAATTATTTATAACTAATGAGTTATAATAGAATATATTTATCTAAATAAATCTCGAACTCAGAAGATATCAGAAATTATTTATAACTAATGAGTTATAATAGAATATATTTGTCTAAATAAATCTCGAACTCAGAAGATATCAGAAATTATTTATAACTAATGAGTTATAATAGAATATATTTATCTAAATAAATCTCGAACTCAGAAGATATCAGAAATTATTTATAACTAATGAGTTATAATAGAATATATTTGTCTAAATAAATCTCGAACTCAGAAGATATCAGAAATTATTTATAACTAATGAGTTATAATAGAATATATTTATCTAAATAAATCTCGAACTCAGAAGATATCAGAAATTATTTATAACTAATGAGTTATAATAGAATATATTTGTCTAAATAAATCTCGAACTCAGAAGATATCAGAAATTATTTATAACTAATGAGTTATAATAGAATATATTTATCTAAATAAATCTCGAACTCAAGATATCAGAAATTATTTATAACTAATGAGTTATAATAGAATATATTTATCTAAATAAATCTCGAACTCAGAAGATATCAGAAATTATTTATAACTAATGAGTTATAATAGAATATATTTATCTAAATAAATCTCGAACTCAAGATATCAGAAATTATTTATAACTAATGAGTTATAATAGAATATATTTGTCTAAATAAATCTCGAACTCAGAAGATATCAGAAATTATTTATAACTAATGAGTTATAATAGAATATATTTATCTAAATAAATCTCGAACTCAAGATATCAGAAATTATTTATAACTAATGAGTTATAATAGAATATATTTATCTAAATAAATCTCGAACTCAGAAGATATCAGAAATTATTTATAACTAATGAGTTATAATAGAATATATTTATCTAAATAAATCTCGAACTCAGAAGATATCAGAAATTATTTATAACTAATGAGTTATAATAGAATATATTTATCTAAATAAATCTCGAACTCAGAAGATATCAGAAATTATTTATAACTAATGAGTTATAATAGAATATATTTATCTAAATAAATCTCGAACTCAGAAGATATCAGAAATTAGTTATAACTAATGAGTTATAATAGAATATATTTATCTAAATAAATCTCGAACTCAGAAGATATCAGAAATTATTTATAACTAATGAGTTATAATAGAATATATTTGTCTAAATAAATCTCGAACTCAGAAGATATCAGAAATTATTTATAACTAATGAGTTATAATAGAATATATTTATCTAAATAAATCTCGATCTCAGAAGATATCAGAAATTATTTATAACTAATGAGTTATAATAGAATATATTTATCTAAATAAATCTCGAACTCAGAAGATATCAGAAATTATTTATAACTAATGAGTTATAATAGAATATATTTATCTAAATAAATCTCGAACTCAGAAGATATCAGAAATTATTTATAACTAATGAGTTATAATAGAATATATTTATCTAAATAAATCTCGAACTCAGAAGATATCAGAAATTATTTATAACTAATGAGTTATAATAGAATATATTTATCTAAATAAATCTCGAACTCAGAAGATATCAGAAATTATTTATAACTAATGAGTTATAATAGAATATATTTGTCTAAATAAATCTCGAACTCATAAGATATCAGAAATTATTTATAATTAATGAGTTATAATAGAATATATTTATCTAAATAAATCTCGAACTCAAGATATCAGAAATTATTTTAACTAATGAGTTATAATAGAATATATTTATCTAAATAAATCTCGAACTCAGAAGATATCAGAAATTATTTATAACTAATGAGTTATAATAGAATATATTTATCTAAATAAATCTCGAACTCAGAAGATATCAGAAATTATTTATAACTAATGAGTTATAATAGAATATATTTGTCTAAATAAATCTCGAACTCAGAAGATATCAGAAATTATTTATAACTAATGAGTTATAATAGAATATATTTATCTAAATAAATCTCGAACTCAGAAGATATCAGAAATTATTTATAACTAATGAGTTATAATAGAATATATTTGTCTAAATAAATCTCGAACTCAGAAGATATCAGAAATTATTTATAACTAATGAGTTATAATAGAATATATTTATCTAAATAAATCTCGAACTCAGAAGATATCAGAAATTATTTATAACTAATGAGTTATAATAGAATATATTTGTCTAAATAAATCTCGAACTCAGAAGATATCAGAAATTATTTATAACTAATGAGTTATAATAGAATATATTTATCTAAATAAATCTCGAACTCAAGATATCAGAAATTATTTATAACTAATGAGTTATAATAGAATATATTTATCTAAATAAATCTCGAACTCAGAAGATATCAGAAATTATTTATAACTAATGAGTTATAATAGAATATATTTATCTAAATAAATCTCGAACTCAAGATATCAGAAATTATTTATAACTAATGAGTTATAATAGAATATATTTGTCTAAATAAATCTCGAACTCAGAAGATATCAGAAATTATTTATAACTAATGAGTTATAATAGAATATATTTATCTAAATAAATCTCGAACTCAAGATATCAGAAATTATTTATAACTAATGAGTTATAATAGAATATATTTATCTAAATAAATCTCGAACTCAGAAGATATCAGAAATTATTTATAACTAATGAGTTATAATAGAATATATTTATCTAAATAAATCTCGAACTCAGAAGATATCAGAAATTATTTATAACTAATGAGTTATAATAGAATATATTTATCTAAATAAATCTCGAACTCAGAAGATATCAGAAATTATTTATAACTAATGAGTTATAATAGAATATATTTATCTAAATAAATCTCGAACTCAGAAGATATCAGAAATTATTTATAACTAATGAGTTATAATAGAATATATTTATCTAAATAAATCTCGAACTCAGAAGATATCAGAAATTATTTATAACTAATGAGTTATAATAGAATATATTTTCTAAATAAATCTCGAACTCAGAAGATATCAGAAATTATTTATAACTAATGAGTTATAATAGAATATATTTATCTAAATAAATCTCGAACTCAGAAGATATCAGAAATTATTTATAACTAATGAGTTATAATAGAATATATTTATCTAAATAAATCTCGAACTCAGAAGATATCAGAAATTATTTATAACTAATGTGTTATAATAGAATATATTTATCTAAATAAATCTCGAACTCAGAAGATATCAGAAATTATTTATAACTAATGAGTTATAATAGAATATATTTATCTAAATAAATCTCGAACTCAAGATATCAGAAATTATTTATAACTAATGAGTTATAATAGAATATATTTATCTAAATAAATCTCGAACTCAGAAGATATCAGAAATTATTTATAACTAATGAGTTATAATAGAATATATTTATCTAAATAAATCTCGAACTCAAGATATCAGAAATTATTTATAACTAATGAGTTATAATAGAATATATTTGTCTAAATAAATCTCGAACTCAGAAGATATCAGAAATTATTTATAACTAATGAGTTATAATAGAATATATTTATCTAAATAAATCTCGAACTCAAGATATCAGAAATTATTTATAACTAATGAGTTATAATAGAATATATTTATCTAAATAAATCTCGAACTCAGAAGATATCAGAAATTATTTATAACTAATGAGTTATAATAGAATATATTTATCTAAATAAATCTCGAACTCAGAAGATATCAGAAATTATTTATAACTAATGAGTTATAATAGAATATATTTATCTAAATAAATCTCGAACTCAGAAGATATCAGAAATTATTTATAACTAATGAGTTATAATAGAATATATTTATCTAAATAAATCTCGAACTCAGAAGATATCAGAAATTATTTATAACTAATGAGTTATAATAGAATATATTTATCTAAATAAATCTCGAACTCAGAAGATATCAGAAATTATTTATAACTAATGAGTTATAATAGAATATATTTTCTAAATAAATCTCGAACTCAGAAGATATCAGAAATTATTTATAACTAATGAGTTATAATAGAATATATTTATCTAAATAAATCTCGAACTCAGAAGATATCAGAAATTATTTATAACTAATGAGTTATAATAGAATATATTTATCTAAATAAATCTCGAACTCAGAAGATATCAGAAATTATTTATAACTAATGAGTTATAATAGAATATATTTTCTAAATAAATCTCGAACTCAGAAGATATCAGAAATTATTTATAACTAATGAGTTATAATAGAATATATTTATCTAAATAAATCTCGAACTCAGAAGATATCAGAAATTATTTATAACTAATGAGTTATAATAGAATATATTTATCTAAATAAATCTCGAACTCAGAAGATATCAGAAATTATTTATAACTAATGTGTTATAATAGAATATATTTATCTAAATAAATCTCGAACTCAGAAGATATCAGAAATTATTTATAACTAATGAGTTATAATAGAATATATTTATCTAAATAAATCTCGAACTCAAGATATCAGAAATTATTTATAACTAATGAGTTATAATAGAATATATTTATCTAAATAAATCTCGAACTCAGAAGATATCAGAAATTATTTATAACTAATGAGTTATAATAGAATATATTTATCTAAATAAATCTCGAACTCAAGATATCAGAAATTATTTATAACTAATGAGTTATAATAGAATATATTTGTCTAAATAAATCTCGAACTCAGAAGATATCAGAAATTATTTATAACTAATGAGTTATAATAGAATATATTTATCTAAATAAATCTCGAACTCAAGATATCAGAAATTATTTATAACTAATGAGTTATAATAGAATATATTTATCTAAATAAATCTCGAACTCAGAAGATATCAGAAATTATTTATAACTAATGAGTTATAATAGAATATATTTATCTAAATAAATCTCGAACTCAGAAGATATCAGAAATTATTTATAACTAATGAGTTATAATAGAATATATTTATCTAAATAAATCTCGAACTCAGAAGATATCAGAAATTATTTATAACTAATGAGTTATAATAGAATATATTTATCTAAATAAATCTCGAACTCAGAAGATATCAGAAATTATTTATAACTAATGAGTTATAATAGAATATATTTATCTAAATAAATCTCGAACTCAGAAGATATCAGAAATTATTTATAACTAATGAGTTATAATAGAATATATTTTCTAAATAAATCTCGAACTCAGAAGATATCAGAAATTATTTATAACTAATGAGTTATAATAGAATATATTTATCTAAATAAATCTCGAACTCAGAAGATATCAGAAATTATTTATAACTAATGAGTTATAATAGAATATATTTATCTAAATAAATCTCGAACTCAGAAGATATCAGAAATTATTTATAACTAATGTGTTATAATAGAATATATTTATCTAAATAAATCTCGAACTCAGAAGATATCAGAAATTATTTATAACTAATGAGTTATAATAGAATATATTTATCTAAATAAATCTCGAACTCAGAAGATATCAGAAATTATTTATAACTAATGAGTTATAATAGAATATATTTTCTAAATAAATCTCGAACTCAGAAGATATCAGAAATTATTTATAACTAATGAGTTATAATAGAATATATTTATCTAAATAAATCTCGAACTCAGAAGATATCAGAAATTATTTATAACTAATGAGTTATAATAGAATATATTTATCTAAATAAATCTCGAACTCAGAAGATATCAGAAATTATTTATAACTAATGAGTTATAATAGAATATATTTGTCTAAATAAATCTCGAACTCAGAAGATATCAGAAATTATTTATAACTAATGAGTTATAATAGAATATATTTATCTAAATAAATCTCGAACTCAGAAGATATCAGAAATTATTTATAACTAATGAGTTATAATAGAATATATTTATCTAAATAAATCTCGAACTCAGAAGATATCAGAAATTATTTATAACTAATGAGTTATAATAGAATATATTTATCTAAATAAATCTCGAACTCAGAAGATATCAGAAATTATTTATAACTAATGAGTTATAATAGAATATATTTATCTAAATAAATCTCGAACTCAGAAGATATCAGAAATTATTTATAACTAATGAGTTATAATAGAATATATTTATCTAAATAAATCTCGAACTCAGAAGATATCAGAAATTATTTATAACTAATGAGTTATAATAGAATATATTTATCTAAATAAATCTCGAACTGAAAAGATATCAGAAATTATTTATAACTAATGAGTTATAATAGAATATATTTATCTAAATAAATCTCGAACTCAGAAGATATCAGAAATTATTTATAACTAATGAGTTATAATAGAATATATTTGTCTAAATAAATCTCGAACTCAGAAGATATCAGAAATTATTTATAACTAATGAGTTATAATAGAATATATTTATCTAAATAAATCTCGAACTCAGAAGATATCAGAAATTATTTATAACTAATGAGTTATAATAGAATATATTTATCTAAATAAATCTCGAACTCAGAAGATATCAGAAATTATTTATAACTAATGAGTTATAATAGAATATATTTATCTAAATAAATCTCGAACTCAGAAGATATCAGAAATTATTTATAACTAATGAGTTATAATAGAATATATTTATCTAAATAAATCTCGAACTCAGAAGATATCAGAAATTATTTATAACTAATGAGTTATAATAGAATATATTTATCTAAATAAATCTCGAACTCAGAAGATATCAGAAATTATTTATAACTAATGAGTTATAATAGAATATATTTATCTAAATAAATCTCGAACTCAGAAGATATCAGAAATTATTTATAACTAATGAGTTATAATAGAATATATTTATCTAAATAAATCTCGAACTCAGAAGATATCAGAAATTATTTATAACTAATGAGTTATAATAGAATATATTTATCTAAATAAATCTCGAACTCAAGATATCAGAAATTATTTATAACTAATGAGTTATAATAGAATATATTTGTCTAAATAAATCTCGAACTCAGAAGATATCAGAAATTATTTATAACTAATGAGTTATAATAGAATATATTTATCTAAATAAATCTCGAACTCAAGATATCAGAAATTATTTATAACTAATGAGTTATAATAGAATATATTTATCTAAATAAATCTCGAACTCAGAAGATATCAGAAATTATTTATAACTAATGAGTTATAATAGAATATATTTATCTAAATAAATCTCGAACTCAGAAGATATCAGAAATTATTTATAACTAATGAGTTATAATAGAATATATTTATCTAAATAAATCTCGAACTCAGAAGATATCAGAAATTATTTATAACTAATGAGTTATAATAGAATATATTTATCTAAATAAATCTCGAACTCAGAAGATATCAGAAATTATTTATAACTAATGAGTTATAATAGAATATATTTATCTAAATAAATCTCGAACTCAGAAGATATCAGAAATTATTTATAACTAATGAGTTATAATAGAATATATTTGTCTAAATAAATCTCGAACTCAGAAGATATCAGAAATTATTTATAACTAATGAGTTATAATAGAATATATTTATCTAAATAAATCTCGAACTCAGAAGATATCAGAAATTATTTATAACTAATGAGTTATAATAGAATATATTTATCTAAATAAATCTCGAACTCAGAAGATATCAGAAATTATTTATAACTAATGAGTTATAATAGAATATATTTATCTAAATAAATCTCGAACTCAGAAGATATCAGAAATTATTTATAACTAATGAGTTATAATAGAATATATTTATCTAAATAAATCTCGAACTCAAGATATCAGAAATTATTTATAACTAATGAGTTATAATAGAATATATTTGTCTAAATAAATCTCGAACTCAGAAGATATCAGAAATTATTTATAACTAATGAGTTATAATAGAATATATTTATCTAAATAAATCTCGAACTCAAGATATCAGAAATTATTTATAACTAATGAGTTATAATAGAATATATTTATCTAAATAAATCTCGAACTCAGAAGATATCAGAAATTATTTATAACTAATGAGTTATAATAGAATATATTTATCTAAATAAATCTCGAACTCAGAAGATATCAGAAATTATTTATAACTAATGAGTTATAATAGAATATATTTATCTAAATAAATCTCGAACTCAGAAGATATCAGAAATTATTTATAACTAATGAGTTATAATAGAATATATTTATCTAAATAAATCTCGAACTCAGAAGATATCAGAAATTATTTATAACTAATGAGTTATAATAGAATATATTTATCTAAATAAATCTCGAACTCAGAAGATATCAGAAATTATTTATAACTAATGAGTTATAATAGAATATATTTGTCTAAATAAATCTCGAACTCAGAAGATATCAGAAATTATTTATAACTAATGAGTTATAATAGAATATATTTATCTAAATAAATCTCGAACTCAGAAGATATCAGAAATTATTTATAACTAATGAGTTATAATAGAATATATTTATCTAAATAAATCTCGAACTCAGAAGATATCAGAAATTATTTATAACTAATGAGTTATAATAGAATATATTTATCTAAATAAATCTCGAACTCAGAAGATATCAGAAATTATTTATAACTAATGAGTTATAATAGAATATATTTATCTAAATAAATCTCGAACTCAAGATATCAGAAATTATTTATAACTAATGAGTTATAATAGAATATATTTGTCTAAATAAATCTCGAACTCAGAAGATATCAGAAATTATTTATAACTAATGAGTTATAATAGAATATATTTATCTAAATAAATCTCGAACTCAAGATATCAGAAATTATTTATAACTAATGAGTTATAATAGAATATATTTATCTAAATAAATCTCGAACTCAGAAGATATCAGAAATTATTTATAACTAATGAGTTATAATAGAATATATTTATCTAAATAAATCTCGAACTCAGAAGATATCAGAAATTATTTATAACTAATGAGTTATAATAGAATATATTTATCTAAATAAATCTCGAACTCAGAAGATATCAGAAATTATTTATAACTAATGAGTTATAATAGAATATATTTATCTAAATAAATCTCGAACTCAAGATATCAGAAATTATTTATAACTAATGAGTTATAATAGAATATATTTATCTAAATAAATCTCGAACTCAGAAGATATCAGAAATTATTTATAACTAATGAGTTATAATAGAATATATTTATCTAAATAAATCTCGAACTCAGAAGATATCAGAAATTATTTATAACTAATGAGTTATAATAGAATATATTTATCTAAATAAATCTCGAACTCAGAAGATATCAGAAATTATTTATAACTAATGAGTTATAATAGAATATATTTATCTAAATAAATCTCGAACTCAGAAGATATCAGAAATTATTTATAACTAATGAGTTATAATAGAATATATTTATCTAAATAAATCTCGAACTCAGAAGATATCAGAAATTATTTATAACTAATGAGTTATAATAGAATATATTTGTCTAAATAAATCTCGAACTCAGAAGATATCAGAAATTATTTATAACTAATGAGTTATAATAGAATATATTTATCTAAATAAATCTCGAACTCAGAAGATATCAGAAATTATTTATAACTAATGAGTTATAATAGAATATATTTATCTAAATAAATCTCGAACTCAGAAGATATCAGAAATTATTTATAACTAATGAGTTATAATAGAATATATTTATCTAAATAAATCTCGAACTCAGAAGATATCAGAAATTATTTATAACTAATGAGTTATAATAGAATATATTTATCTAAATAAATCTCGAACTCAGAAGATATCAGAAATTATTTATAACTAATGAGTTATAATAGAATATATTTATCTAAATAAATCTCGAACTCAGAAGATATCAGAAATTATTTATAACTAACGAGAACTACCTAGGTCGGGATTCTAGGAGTTCAACGTTAAAAAATAGTCGAAAGTGTGTTGAGGATGATGAGCGTCTTAATCCCAAAGATTAAGACGTGGCAAACCAAAAAAGGTGTTAGACGATTAGGCGAGGGTTTTGGATAGATGGCCAAGTTTAGACGATAGACGAACAACTGAATATTCCCAAAGAATATTCACAGAATATTACCAAAAGAATAAAATACAAGAATATTTTAAATATTTATTTAATTAAAGAAATTTATAATTGTATGTGTGTTTGAACAGTTGGAAACAGGTAGGTTGAATGAATATGCGAAAAGTTATGAAAGGATGTACGAATGTTGGTGTAAGGGGAAAAAATTGGCTTAAATAGGCCATAATTAATGTGTGTGGTAAAGAATGCGGGGAAATGGCAAAAATGGAAAACATAGAAAAAATTATGTTTTTAATAAAGTTAGGCGGAAATGCACTTTCTCCCTTTTTTCCCTTTTGGATGGAATTATTAATAATTTTTAGATTGGAATTTAAGATAAAATGGATAATTTTATCCATTTTATGGAAAAAGTAGAGAAAGAGCAAAGTAGGCGATAACGATCACTAAAAAGTGATGTCATACAAATAGAAAAGGAAAAATTAATAATTTTATTAATTTCATCCTTCGGCGAAAATTTAAAGAAATTTTCGACATTGCCGCGGGCAGGCTCTTCAGTGGGTCCTTAGTTGTTAAAATTAGATTGATTAGTCGATTTAAAGTGTTAGTCGATATCCCAATTGTCGATTTTGCATTTTATTGGTTTTGTTGTTAAGATTTGTTTGAAGATTTGCTTGTTGTTTAAGGTGTAGAATTTTAATTTTATGATGTTTCACCACGTTCTTTAATTTAAAGTGATTGGCTTCGCCAATAAAATTAATTTTAATTTGAAGATGCTTTTAAATTTTTGATGATTGCTTTTTATATTAAATTTAATGATTTCTGTTGTGAAGTTTATTTTGTTGAGTTTTGACGTTAAGGGTTTAGAAGTTAAAGTTTAGGCGTTTAGACGATATGATGACCATTTGACGAGGACCCATTTTGATGACATTAGATTTGATGTTCCATCCATTCCAAACATTTGAAAAAAATTACAAAGAAAGAGATTAAGGAATTGGGGGAAAATACAAATATATGCGAAGGGGGAAAGAAAGGTAAAAAAATAAAAAATTTTAAAAATTTCTTTACTGCATTCCTCCACTCCAACTCCATGAGGTTGAAGGTTGCTCAGAGGGTGTAAGGTTTTGAACAAGTTTGATGACGTCGTTGATTTCATCTCTTGTCTTCTCAAGTTTGGTGATAATTTGTTGACGCGTTGCTTCGGTGATTACATGATTTTGACGAGGTTGCCGATCTTCTGGACGATTTTCAGTATGGTTTGCCAATGGTGTCGGAATAACGATTTCCAAGTTTTGTAGAGGGAAGTAACTCTTGTGGTCGTATCCCATTTGCCAAGGGATAAAGCCTAGACGTTGACGTTGGCGAGATTGTCGTGAAGTTCCACGGATACCACCAAATTGTCGAAGTACAGGGAGATGAGGTTCCCTAATCGGTAGTCCTTTAAGTTGCCAATGTTGTGCTACTGTTTCGCCGGGTTGAACAAGAAGCTTCTGTGCTGGTTTGTAGGTGATGCAGTCCCAGTCTGTAATGTTGTTGCCATTGGTGTGGTCACGTATCATTAATCCTCGAAGTTGACGGTTGATTTTGTCGATAGTCGCAACGGTTTTCCACCAATTGTTCCCAAATCGGCTTGCTAAATATTCATCTAGGCGTTCTGTAACTTCTTGACGTTGACGATTTCCGGTTCGACGAGAATGTAAGCGTGTTGGAGATATTTGGCGATTAGACGGAGGTGGATTTGATGCATGACGATTGCGAGGTGGGGAAGGTGTTCGTGGAAATTGAGGTTCCATTTGACGATAATTGCGAGGTGTTCCAAAACCTCCATTGTCGAAAGGGGATAATGGTCGTGAAGACATTTTTATTTTGACGTAGACAAGAAGAGTGGAGTTGTTGAATGAATGAATTATTGTCGATTTAAATTGTGTATTTATAATGCTAGGCGTGTTGGTAATAAATTTATTTTCCCATTGGAACGATGATTGAGCGTGTTGATAGTCGATCGGAATTTTATTAGTTCTCTTTTCTATGATAAGTATGATGTCATTTTGCCGCTCAACTGGATTGAATATGGGTGGTCTAGTTAGTCGCTTAAAATTGTTTTCCTTTTCCTTTTTCTGAAGGGAACATCCGGCCGGCCACACAGAAAGTGCAATAATTATGATTGGAATGTAAAATGTGGAGTTGAAGGGTAAAATCGGCGCAAAACGTTTTTGGCGTTTTTGTCGGTGAAATGGTCGAAAGGGTTTTGGCGTATGTAAATAGACGAGTCGAAGCATTAGACAAATTATACTAGTCGAAACAACAGCAATTCCAAGAAGATTCCATCCAAATGTATATTTTGACGATATAGGCGCAGACGAAATTCGTTCTGGGTTGTCGAATGTTGTTAAGTTGATTGATTGAACTTGTGCCAGAATTGTAAAGATGGTGATTGTTCTAGCCATTTGTCGATAGAGTCGAAATATGGGCGATAGTCGCA
Source organism: Meloidogyne arenaria (assembly GCA_036172955.1). Lineage (NCBI taxonomy): Eukaryota > Metazoa > Nematoda > Chromadorea > Rhabditida > Meloidogynidae > Meloidogyne > Meloidogyne arenaria. Next base: position 3,072,482 of record JARQAB010000042.1, read on the forward strand.
TGAAAAGGTATACGGCGAGTAGAGCAAGTCCAATTGACGTTATGATGCCAAGAAGAATTGGTCCTCCTTGAAGAAGTTTGCCGAGTACCCATAAGTCGAATCCAAAATCGGGCCACAAACTGAACGTTTCAGGGTCCAAAATCAGTTGTTTTGATCGATGTTGCTGATGTCCCCATTGTCGTCGAAGAGGGATGTAATACAAGCTGCCGTTGAGGATGAAGTTAGTCTCTCCAGCCGGGCAGTCGACGGTACAAATGGTGTTGACATCTGAGTAGTCGACAGGGATTAGTTCTTTGCCGAGGGTTCCATTTGTCGAACAGTGGCGACGAATAAAATTCCATCTTCACATTTGACGGTGGCTAAGACGTTGGCGTTGTCTGATCTGCATTTGTAGGTTATTTGTGCTCCGGCCCCACATCTGTAACATCCATGTAGTCGAGCTTCGTCCATGAAACATTTTGAATCACGTAGTTGAAGATGGAGGGCTAGACTTTTCATTTGAAGATGTATTTGAATAGGCGCATAGACGTATGTTGCTGAAATTGCTGGTCCGTTGTTTTCCAACCATACTTTTGCTCTGGTGATTGGTAGTCGTGTTTCTGGGTTCTCTATCATTGCGTCGAGATCCACATCTCGGCAGTTGCATTCGACTGTTCCGTCGTTGTGGTTTGGAAAACATTCTCTGCAAGCTTCTTGGTCGAGTGAACAGTTTAAGGATCGAGCTGCTTCTTCTGTCGCACAGTGTAGATCAACAGGTAGTCGACTGACGATTGAGACGATTTGTCCATTAGTGACGAATGTTGATCCCAGTACTGGCATAGGCGGAAGAGAGATTGCCAAGGGTGTGATAGTGATGTTCCCCCATGATGATGTTATGCCGGGATGCAAAATGACGGATTTTGTTCGTCGTTTGCCACCATTGGTTTCTAAAGTGAGTTCGACGTCCATTTCAGGGCTCCAACTTGGGCAGGTGAAGACTTCGAAGACGTTTGAACTTGTTGGTCGAGCAAAATATCGGTAGTATAGACAAGCTGATGTCGGTAATCCACAACTGTTACCCCAAAAACTTGTCGATGGGATGCCATTTTCAAAGATGTTAGACGCATTGACAATGTGCCAAGAGTTAGTCCATGTTCGTCGCGAAGAAGCAATGTGTTGGTTTGGCCGGCAGGTAATAACGTAAGTGTGTTGGCGCTATTGACGGTGCAAGTTAAACCAGTTGTTCCTCTTAAGCAAGTTTCAGTTTGAGTTGTGATTGAGATAACTGCAATAGTCGGAATAATAATTGACGTGATGATTGTCGAAAATAGTATGATGTTTGAGACTCTTCGTCTGAATTGATGGCTTTGGTGATGAATATTTCGGAGTCTGGTAGTCATCTTTCTTTCGGCGTAATTTATTCGTCGTTTCCAGCCTTCTTTGTAGGTTTTGCCGAGAATCCAACGTAAAGGAAACGTTAAAGCGTTTAGTATTATCGTAGAGCCGTTGACGAATAGATTGACGATGATGCGGATGGAACTAAAGATGGTAATAAAGCATCCAAATAAACTGCTGAAGGCGAAAATTCCTAACAGAAATAGGAATGTCGACCATTTCGGGTTGCAAGTCGGATTGGCTAGTTGTTCAAAGCAAAAATAGCAGTCGAACAGGTCACATTCGTTTACGGCTGGGCAATTGATCTTCTTTGTTATGCTGTTGTGCGAGTTTTGCCAGAACCATGCTTCGCATTCATAGTCGTTAATGACGATTTCGGCGGCGAGTTCATAAGTGTATTCCTTCATGTCGGTGTGGTCGATACAATTCTTCATACAACAAACTGCTGTCTTTTGAACTTCAGGTGGAGCTTTGACGATAACTCCTTTAGTCGAGCATTTTAGTTGACAATTGTCGCACTTGAACTCGTAGAGGGCGAGTGCTGAAGCAATAGTCGATAAGCTGAGAAGACAAGAGTAGTCGTATTGGCCGCATCGGTACCAAGGTGTTGCAATTCCAAATGTTAATATGTTGGCGAGTAAGACGATTAAAGTCACCAATGTTGTTGTATTGACGACTGATTTGCGTGGTCTGAGAGTCATTTGATGTTGACGGGTTGGCTTTGATGGTTCTTTAGGCGTTTCATCTTGATTGACTGGGGTGTTTGATGCTACATGATCGTCGATGTCAGTTTCCAATGGACATAGTCGGCTGACTGGACGAGTGATGATCTTTCCATCTCCAGTTACAAGGTTGACGCTTCGGATTTCGTTAGGCGATCCATTGAGTTCGACGATTTTTGCCAGGGGCCATAGATTCCGTGGTCGAAGATCCATCTCGACGAGTACAATTTGACCAATTTTCGGTGGTGATGTTGTTTGAGAACGTGGCCCTTTGTGTGTCCAACCAGCACGTTCTCTGATGGCCAGAATGTATTCGTTGCTCCAACGGGACCAAAAGACGTCTGCTGCTTCTTTATAGGCGTTCCAAAGTGCGGCTAGTTTCTCCGGTCCAGACAATTTTTCGTCGTCGTAGTCGAGTTCGCAATCTGTTGGTCCAAGGTCGTTTGGTCCACTATTTTGGATGAGGTCTTTAGGCGTTAAAGGTAATGGTGCTCCAGGTTGGTCTGACACCCAAGTAATTGGTCGACTATTGACGCTTGCTTCCACTTCTGCCAAGAATGCACCTAAGTCGTCGTAGTCGAGAATTCTCTTGCCGATGGTACGTTGAATTGCTCTTTTGACGAGTCCAATTAGTCGTTCATATGTTGCTCCCATCCATGGTGCGTAAGAAGGTATGAAGTCCCAGCGTATGCCATTCTTAGTCGTGTAGTCCCAAGGCGGATTTTCAGGCGGCGGTCCAGTGAGTAGATCCAACGCTTTGTGAACTTGAATGAAGGTCGGCGCATTGTCGCTCAATATTCGTCGTGGTTTGCCTCGGCGACTGATGAATCGGCGTAAGACGTTGACGACTGAGATTGATGACATATCTCGAGTTGGTTCCAGGTAGATACCGCGGGTGACCATACAACAAATGATGATGATCCATGTTTTGACGTTTTGGCCGGCGTAGTTGGTGGTGGTCGGGCCAAGGAAGTCGATGCCAACAAATTCAAAAGGCTTTGCTGGTCGAACACGCATCGGCGGCAGTTGAGGCATTAATGGGCGAACAAATGGTGGTGCATGTTGTCGGCGGCATTGAAGGCATTTATGAAGGATTCCTCTGATGGTTCGACGAGATTGAGGCATCCAGTATCGGCTAAGGAATTCTGTCATTGTCCAATCGACGCCCGCATGTTTGAGGTCGACGTGTATTTCTTCCACCAATAATCGAGTTAATGGCGAATGACGATCAAGTAGGATGGGCAGTGCCATTGTTTCGGGTCCATTGCAGAAGTTGACACGGGTCTTTAAACATAAGAGTCCATCGTTGTTGATTGCCGTGGGGTGTGTTGTATAGTTTGCCATTAGACGTTTCTGTTCTTGTCGTATGATGAAAATTCGTGCTGCTCGGTAATCGTCGACGGTCATAGGTCCTTGGCGTGAGACTTTAGATGTTCCAATGTTGAGAGCATTTGGTCGATGTCGTCCCATGAAGCGAATGGTCCAAATTACCACTCGAAGGAGTGTGAAGATGGAGCTAAACCTTCCAGGGTCTATTGTCGGCGGTTCTGGTTCTTTAGTCGAGAATGTTATTGTGTCGGTTTTGTCGGTGGTGGTATTGTCGTCGGTTTGCTTGTCGATGTTGAAAGATAATTCGTCGGGCCACTCGTCGGATGGTTGAACAATCCATTCAGGTCCATTCCACCAAAGAGTCGACTGTTGCAGTTCCATAGGTGTTGAACCACGTGTCGCGATGTCGGCGGAATTTTGGTCGGTTCTGACGAAATGAAAAGTTCCTTTGGCGCCATCGCGAATTTCTGTTAGTCTCCGTTGCTCGAATTGAGGTTTTGGGTCGACGGATTGAATCCAGGCCAGAACAATGCGTGAGTCCAACCAGAAATGGACGGCACTGATTGGTCGATGAAGTTCGTTTTCGACGTGTATCTTCGCTCGGACGGCTATGAGTGCTCCAAGTAGTTCCATTCTGGGGATGGTGAGGCTTGACTTGGCTTTCTTCGGGCGCAGACGATTTCTTGCAAAAATAAGTGTCGATTTGACGTTTGAACCATTTGACGTTCTCAAATAGACGCAGGCGGCATAGGCATTTTCAGATGCATCGCTGAACACATGTAGTTGCCACTCAGTTGGGTTGTCTATAATTGCTTGTCGAGGAAGCGTGATGGTTTGGTCGTTCCAGCATTGCTTGATATTCTGCCATTCTATCGTCTCTTCTGAATTTATTGGCGTATCCCATGTTCTTTCGTTGTCCCATAGTCGTTGGAAGAATAGTTTGACGTGAAGCAGGCATGGGTTGATAAGTCCCAACGGGTCGTATATGCTGGCCAAGGCACTGAGTACGGTTCGACGAGTGACGATGGTGACGTCTTCTTTAGGAAATTTGTGTGTGATTGAATCATTGTCGGTGTGGAAATTTGTGTGTGATTGAATCATTGTCGGTGTACTTCATACCTTCTTACGCACCATGGATGGGAGCAACATATGAACGACTAATTGGACTCGTCAAAAGAGCAATTCAACGTACCATCGGCAAGAGAATTCTCGACTACGACGACTTAGGTGCATTCTTGGCAGAAGTGGAAGCAAGCGTCAATAGTCGACCAATTACTTGGGTGTCAGACCAACCTGGAGCACCATTACCTTTAACGCCTAAAGACCTCATCCAAAATAGTGGACCAAACGACCTTGGACCAACAGATTGCGAACTCGACTACGACGACGAAAAATTGTCTGGACCGGAGAAACTAGCCGCACTTTGGAACGCCTATAAAGAAGCAGCAGACGTCTTTTGGTCCCGTTGGAGCAACGAATACATTCTGGCCATCAGAGAACGTGCTGGTTGGACACACAAAGGGCCACGTTCTCAAACAACATCACCACCGAAAATTGGTCAAATTGTACTCGTCGAGATGGATCTTCGACCACGGAATCTATGGCCCCTGGCAAAAATCGTCGAACTCAATGGATCGCCTAACGAAATCCGAAGCGTCAACCTTGTAACTGGAGATGGAAAGATCATCACTCGTCCAGTCAGCCGACTATGTCCATTGGAAACTGACATCGACGATCATGTAGCATCAAACACCCCAGTCAATCAAGATGAAACGCCTAAAGAACCATCAAAGCCAACCCGTCAACATCAAATGACTCTCAGACCACGCAAATCAGTCGTCAATACAACAACATTGGTGACTTTAATCGTCTTACTCGCCAACATATTAACATTTGGAATTGCAACACCTTGGTACCGATGCGGCCAATACGACTACTCTTGTCTTCTCAGCTTATCGACTATTGCTTCAGCACTCGCCCTCTACGAGTTCAAGTGCGACAATTGTCAACTAAAATGCTCGACTAAAGGAGTTATCGTCAAAGCTCCACCTGAAGTTCAAAAGACAGCAGTTTGTTGTATGAAGAATTGTATCGACCACACCGACATGAAGGAATACACTTATGAACTCGCCGCCGAAATCGTCATTAACGACTATGAATGCGAAGCATGGTTCTGGCAAAACTCGCACAACAGCATAACAAAGAAGATCAATTGCCCAGCCGTAAACGAATGTGACCTGTTCGACTGCTATTTTTGCTTTGAACAACTAGCCAATCCGACTTGCAACCCGAAATGGTCGACATTCCTATTTCTGTTAGGAATTTTCGCCTTCAGCAGTTTATTTGGATGCTTTATTACCATCTTTAGTTCCATCCGCATCATCGTCAATCTATTCGTCAACGGCTCTACGATAATACTAAACGCTTTAACGTTTCCTTTACGTTGGATTCTCGGCAAAACCTACAAAGAAGGCTGGAAACGACGAATAAATTACGCCGAAAGAAAGATGACTACCAGACTCCGAAATATTCATCACCAAAGCCATCAATTCAGACGAAGAGTCTCAAACATCATACTATTTTCGACAATCATCACGTCAATTATTATTCCGACTATTGCAGTTATCTCAATCACAACTCAAACTGAAACTTGCTTAAGAGGAACAACTGGTTTAACTTGCACCGTCAATAGCGCCAACACACTTACGTTATTACCTGCCGGCCAAACCAACACATTGCTTCTTCGCGACGAACATGGACTAACTCTTGGCACATTGTCAATGCGTCTAACATCTTTGAAAATGGCATCCCATCGACAAGTTTTTGGGGTAACAGTTGTGGATTACCGACATCAGCTTGTCTATACTACCGATATTTTGCTCGACCAACAAGTTCAAACGTCTTCGAAGTCTTCACCTGCCCAAGTTGGAGCCCTGAAATGGACGTCGAACTCACTTTAGAAACCAATGGTGGCAAACGACGAACAAAATCCGTCATTTTGCATCCCGGCATAACATCATCATGGGGGAACATCACTATCACACCCTTGGCAATCTCTCTTCCGCCTATGCCAGTACTGGGATCAACATTCGTCACTAATGGACAAATCGTCTCAATCGTCAGTCGACTACCTGTTGATCTACACTGTGCGACAGAAGAAGCAGCTCGATCCTTAAACTGTTCACTCGACCAAGAAGCTTGCAGAGAATGTTTTCCAAACCACAACGACGGAACAGTCGAATGCAACTGCCGAGATGTGGATCTCGACGCAATGATAGAGAACCCAGAAACACGACTACCAATCACCAGAGCAAAAGTATGGTTGGAAAACAACGGACCAGCAATTTCAGCAACATACGTCTATGCGCCTATTCAAATACATCTTCAAATGAAAAGTCTAGCCCTCCATCTTCAACTACGTGATTCAAAATGTTTCATGGACGAAGCTCGACTACATGGATGTTACAGATGTGGGGCCGGAGCACAAATAACCTACAAATGCAGATCAGACAACGCCAACGTCTTAGCCACCGTCAAATGTGAAGATGGAATTTTATTCGTCGCCCACTGTTCGACAAATGGAACCCTCGGCAAAGAACTAATCCCTGTCGACTACTCAGATGTCAACACCATTTGTACCGTCGACTGCCCGGCTGGAGAGACTAACTTCATCCTCAACGGCAGCTTGTATTACATCCCTCTTCGACGACAATGGGGACATCAGCAACATCGATCAAAACAACTGATTTTGGACCCTGAAACGTTCAGTTTGTGGCCCGATTTTGGATTCGACTTATGGGTACTCGGCAAACTTCTTCAAGGAGGACCAATTCTTCTTGGCATCATAACGTCAATTGGACTTGCTCTACTCGCCGTATACCTTTTCATGCGACTATCGCCCATATTTCGACTCTATCGACAAATGGCTAGAACAATCACCATCTTTACAATTCTGGCACAAGTTCAATCAATCAACTTAACAACATTCGACAACCCAGAACGAATTTCGTCTGCGCCTATATCGTCAAAATATACATTTGGATGGAATCTTCTTGGAATTGCTGTTGTTTCGACTAGTATAATTTGTCTAATGCTTCGACTCGTCTATTTACATACGCCAAAACCCTTTCGACCATTTCACCGACAAAAACGCCAAAAACGTTTTGCGCCGATTTTACCCTTCAACTCCACATTTTACATTCCAATCATAATTATTGCACTTTCTGTGTGGCCGGCCGGATGTTCCCTTCAGAAAAAGGAAAAGGAAAACAATTTTAAGCGACTAACTAGACCACCCATATTCAATCCAGTTGAGCGGCAAAATGACATCATACTTATCATAGAAAAGAGAACTAATAAAATTCCGATCGACTATCAACACGCTCAATCATCGTTCCAATGGGAAAATAAATTTATTACCAACACGCCTAGCATTATAAATACACAATTTAAATCGACAATAATTCATTCATTCAACAACTCCACTCTTCTTGTCTACGTCAAAATAAAAATGTCTTCACGACCATTATCCCCTTTCGACAATGGAGGTTTTGGAACACCTCGCAATTATCGTCAAATGGAACCTCAATTTCCACGAACACCTTCCCCACCTCGCAATCGTCATGCATCAAATCCACCTCCGTCTAATCGCCAAATATCTCCAACACGCTTACATTCTCGTCGAACCGGAAATCGTCAACGTCAAGAAGTTACAGAACGCCTAGATGAATATTTAGCAAGCCGATTTGGGAACAATTGGTGGAAAACCGTTGCGACTATCGACAAAATCAACCGTCAACTTCGAGGATTAATGATACGTGACCACACCAATGGCAACAACATTACAGACTGGGACTGCATCACCTACAAACCAGCACAGAAGCTTCTTGTTCAACCCGGCGAAACAGTAGCACAACATTGGCAACTTAAAGGACTACCGATTAGGGAACCTCATCTCCCTGTACTTCGACAATTTGGTGGTATCCGTGGAACTTCACGACAATCTCGCCAACGTCAACGTCTAGGCTTTATCCCTTGGCAAATGGGATACGACCACAAGAGTTACTTCCCTCTACAAAACTTGGAAATCGTTATTCCGACACCATTGGCAAACCATACTGAAAATCGTCCAGAAGATCGGCAACCTCGTCAAAATCATGTAATCACCGAAGCAACGCGTCAACAAATTATCACCAAACTTGAGAAGACAAGAGATGAAATCAACGACGTCATCAAACTTGTTCAAAACCTTACACCCTCTGAGCAACCTTCAACCTCATGGAGTTGGAGTGGAGGAATGCAGTAAAGAAATTTTTAAAATTTTTTATTTTTTTACCTTTCTTTCCCCCTTCGCATATATTTGTATTTTCCCCCAATTCCTTAATCTCTTTCTTTGTAATTTTTTTCAAATGTTTGGAATGGATGGAACATCAAATCTAATGTCATCAAAATGGGTCCTCGTCAAATGGTCATCATATCGTCTAAACGCCTAAACTTTAACGTCTAAACCCTTAACGTCAAAACTCAACAAAATAAACTTCACAACAGAAATCATTAAATTTAATATAAAAAGCAATCATCAAAAATTTAAAAGCATCTTCAAATTAAAATTAATTTTATTGGCGAAGCCAATCACTTTAAATTAAAGAACGTGGTGAAACATCATAAAATTAAAATTCTACACCTTAAACAACAAGCAAATCTTCAAACAAATCTTAACAACAAAACCAATAAAATGCAAAATCGACAATTGGGATATCGACTAACACTTTAAATCGACTAATCAATCTAATTTTAACAACTAAGGACCCACTGAAGAGCCTGCCCGCGGCAATGTCGAAAATTTCTTTAAATTTTCGCCGAAGGATGAAATTAATAAAATTATTAATTTTTCCTTTTCTATTTGTATGACATCACTTTTTAGTGATCGTTATCGCCTACTTTGCTCTTTCTCTACTTTTTCCATAAAATGGATAAAATTATCCATTTTATCTTAAATTCCAATCTAAAAATTATTAATAATTCCATCCAAAAGGGAAAAAAGGGAGAAAGTGCATTTCCGCCTAACTTTATTAAAAACATAATTTTTTCTATGTTTTCCATTTTTGCCATTTCCCCGCATTCTTTACCACACACATTAATTATGGCCTATTTAAGCCAATTTTTTCCCCTTACACCAACATTCGTACATCCTTTCATAACTTTTCGCATATTCATTCAACCTACCTGTTTCCAACTGTTCAAACACACATACAATTATAAATTTCTTTAATTAAATAAATATTTAAAATATTCTTGTATTTTATTCTTTTGGTAATATTCTGTGAATATTCTTTGGGAATATTCAGTTGTTCGTCTATCGTCTAAACTTGGCCATCTATCCAAAACCCTCGCCTAATCGTCTAACACCTTTTTTGGTTTGCCACGTCTTAATCTTTGGGATTAAGACGCTCATCATCCTCAACACACTTTCGACTATTTTTTAACGTTGAACTCCTAGAATCCCGACCTAGGTAGTTCTCGTTAAAATTGGTGCCACGACCCGGGACAGCCGTCGACATTCATCAGTCAACACACAAATACCAATTCGACTTTTGCAGTCGACACATTTTCGACTAATTTTCGTCTGCGCCAAAAGGATCAGCCGTCGACAAAGACCCACATTCCCAGCAGAACAAACGACTATTAGTTGAGCAAGTACAGCGACCACAAGCCGTCCAACTGTACACCTTTAAGTTTAATTGGCAAACCGCGTCTAACCAACCATCAATGGCACGAATTTTGCGACAAGAACTGTATGGAACGACAAGAGTACTCGTCGAACACCTCAAAATAGCCGAATCTTGTATCGTCCAACTCAAATCTAAACCGTCAATTGAGAAAGAAGATGAACTGGCAGCATCAGTGGAAATGGAACTCGTCCATCTGACAGAACGAACCAATGAACTCAAAACAATTATTGACAAATACAATCAATTTATGGATGGCCTCGACGAAGAACAGCAGAACGAACATGCAGACTACCTCGCCAATTTCTTAACTTACGACAAAAAATCCGACCAGAATTTGGAAAATACAGAACAATGGCCAGTCTCAAAATTGGTCATTAGAGCAAATGAAGTGATCAACCGCATCAAAGCTTATAGAGTTATTCGACAGATGACGACAGAAAGCAACAGTAATAATTCACCAAGAGCGCCAAGTCTACAAGGATCAACATCAGGAAAATTGGCCGACAATCAAACTCCTCTGCGTCAAGAAAGACGTCAATTCTTTTCCGACGACGAAGAAGAAAGCGATTGGAGGCAAAATCGTCGAATGCGTCAGCCAAGTGCGCCAGATTTTGAAGAACCAAGTGCTGAAAACCCACATGAGACATCACGCCAAACTTACGACTATCAGCATACCAACTCATTCCAGCAACCACAATATGGGCTTCCTAATGCTCTGAAGGTCGACAGCGTCCGTCTACCAACATTTGGCGGCGACATACGGGATTGGCGTACCTTTTGGTCTGCTTTTGAACATGCCGTCGACAAGCAACATTATCCGTCTTTCCAGAAGCATCTCCTGCTTCTGCAATATCTCAAAGAAGGATCAGCAGCCAGAGAAGCGATTATTGGTTATCCACCATCCGACGACAATTACAAAATCGTCAAGGAAATTCTAAAGAAGAAGTATGGTAACGACGACCAACTCAGCAACCAACTTCAGGCACAACTTCTCAAACTTCCGCCCATTAGGAACAACCTTCGCGAACTCACGCAATTCCAGAAGGACATTGAAAGAATTTGTCTTCAATTGGAATATTTGGACAACCAATCGCCTATGTTCTTATGCAACATCATCAAGTCCAAACTTCCACACGGAATTCTTCAGGAACTCATTGCAAAAGAACTTGACGCGCCTAAGAAGTGGACACATAAAGAACTGCGACGAGCATTGGAAAACATCGTCAACATTCGTCAAGCCACCGACGAATGCATGAATTCATTTCACGACGAACCATCACGTCGACAAGAAGTGCAAAGAAGTAATCAGCAACAAGTGCGTCAAGAGGTTCGACAATTACCACGCCAAATGGAACATACCAGAGCATTTCCCGTATTCGCCAACGCCAATAACGCCAACGCCAATTACGTCAACCGTGAAGAACAAAATCTTCCTCAATCATGCTCCTTATGCGCCATGGTTGGACATAGACCAAGCAGATGTCCCTCATATTCGACACCTCAACAGCGCAAACTTCGTCTATTGGAACAAAGCAGATGTTTGAAGTGCCTTCAGCAAAGTCATACGACAGATCAGTGTCAGCGATCTTTTATTTGCCGTCAGTGTGGAGGCGACGACCATCACTTCCTCATCTGCATACCACCACAAGCGAAGATTGGATATTCAACACCTCAAGCTGTCTCATATGCGCCTCGTCTAGCTCTACAATCATCATCTGTTCAATTGCCTACACCAACGGCAAGATCAGTGCAACAGTCAGTTTCCAGGTTGCCTCCACGCCAAACACCACCGCGCCGAAATGAACGACCAATGCCAAAAGTAACTGGTGGGAATGCGGCAGCACTCAACAATCAGCGAGCCACGACGACAATGAGTTCGCTTCGAGAGTCAACAGACTCTGAGAAAGAAGTTAAAGAAGAGACTACACCACCAGTCAATGAAAATCAAAAGGAAACAAATGAACCTGAAGAAGTCAAAGAAGAAACAAAAGAAGCACCGGACTCGTCAACTTATTTGACTGCTCGACAAAATGACAACAAAACTCATTTAATGACAATCATCATCAACGTCTCGTGCCCGGGAGGTCCAAGAGAAGGAATTCCAGCAATGGTCTTCTTCGACTCAGGAAGCCAAACAAGCTACATCGCCAAAGAACTCGTCAATCGCCTTCAGCCGCCGAAACTTTCCGAAGAGGTCCTTCGCATACACACCTTTGCGAATCAAAACCCGAAGACCGTCCATTCACCACTCGTCTCAATTCGTCTAAAACGTCAAGACGGCGAATGGGAGCCGATGCAACTTAACACCATCGACGAAATTTCGACTTCAATGGAAACCTTCCAATCGGGCGGCAACCCTGTAATAGACATGACGAATTTTGTTAGTAATTTTGTTTATTTGAACAAAATATCCAGCCAGAACTCAGCTACTAATAGTAGCACCACTTTTCTTAGAAAAAATGCCAAAAAGTTACCCACCCTTATCATGCTCTAAGCTTTCAACATTCAAGCAAAAACTCAAAATAGAGATCAAAGAAAAACTAATTAAAGTTAAGTAAATGAAAGTGAGGTTCAGAAAATAATTATTGTTGGAAAATTAAATAACTCAGTAAATATTTTGGCAATTAGGAGATAATCAATTTAAAAAAATAATAATAAAATTATTTTTATTAATTTATTTGTCAAGTTAGAATAATACAAACTACAAAACAGCATCGGTTTATTCATTTTACAAAAAAGGAAAAATCCAATGTTTAATTAACTGGAAATTATTTAAGTTTATTTTTAGGGTTTAAAGCAAAATTCTCGCAAACGCTTTATTATCCGAAATTAATAAAAAAAAGAGAAAGGTTATTTAAAATAAAATAAGGCCTAAAAAATTTTTCTTTTCAAAAATAAATGCCTTTAAACTTTGATTTTCATTTTAGATTTTTGAATTTATTTTTTTTTATATTTTAAGCTTGAAAGAGCATTAAAAACTTTAATTTAGTCATGAATTTTGCAAAATTTTCGCCTGCGGCGCATAAAATTAAGAGTTCTAGGTTCATGATCAATTAAACTTAAATTAAAATTTTTGCCTGCGGTTCTGACAATTGAATTCTTTCACCTAAGACCTTAAAAAATTCTCAAAATTTTCGCCTCCGGCGGTGAAAAAGCTAGAAATCTAGCTTAAGGATCATCAAAATTCTCAAAATTTTCGCCTGCAGCGCAAAAAATGGAAGAAATCTGGCTTAAGGACCTCCAAAATTCTCAAAATTTTCGCCTGCGGCGCTAAAAACGGGAGAAATTTGGAGGCTTTTATGGAGATAAGGTTGAGGGATATTAGCACATAGTGGGATTTTATCAAGGTGGGATTTTACCAATAAAGTGGCATTTTACCAAGATATCCCTCTTAATCCCCAAATCCCACAATGTTTTAATCTCTTCAAATTTGCTTCTCTCTATATCACCCAAAATCCTATTATGCAATATAGCTTGCCTCCTACAATTTAGTTCACCAATAGCCGAACACCCGAAAATAACCCGAATTTTTCGCCAAACCCGAAACCCCGATATTTTTTCCAACCCGAAACCCGTGACCCGAAATTGGTTAAAACCCGAAATTTATACCCGAAAACTTAGCCTTACCCGATTTTTTAAAATAAATTTATAGAAAGAGAAAGAAGGAAAAGGGAAAGAAATATTTATAATTTCTTTAATTTTTCATTATGTTGATCGGTGGTTGAGTGTGTAAGGCGACTGCCTCGATATTTTCTGGGGGTGGGTTCGAGTCCAGGGCTGGAAATAAGGAGATAAATATATTCTATTATAACTCATTAGTTATAAATAATTTCTGATATCTTCTGAGTTCGAGATTTATTTAGATAAATATATTCTATTATAACTCATTAGTTATAAATAATTTCTGATATCTTCTGAGTTCGAGATTTATTTAGATAAATATATTCTATTATAACTCATTAGTTATAAATAATTTCTGATATCTTCTGAGTTCGAGATTTATTTAGATAAATATATTCTATTATAACTCATTAGTTATAAATAATTTCTGATATCTTCTGAGTTCGAGATTTATTTAGATAAATATATTCTATTATAACTCATTAGTTATAAATAATTTCTGATATCTTCTGAGTTCGAGATTTATTTAGATAAATATATTCTATTATAACTCATTAGTTATAAATAATTTCTGATATCTTCTGAGTTCGAGATTTATTTAGATAAATATATTCTATTATAACTCATTAGTTATAAATAATTTCTGATATCTTCTGAGTTCGAGATTTATTTAGATAAATATATTCTATTATAACTCATTAGTTATAAATAATTTCTGATATCTTCTGAGTTCGAGATTTATTTAGATAAATATATTCTATTATAACTCATTAGTTATAAATAATTTCTGATATCTTCTGAGTTCGAGATTTATTTAGATAAATATATTCTATTATAACTCATTAGTTATAAATAATTTCTGATATCTTCTGAGTTCGAGATTTATTTAGATAAATATATTCTATTATAACTCATTAGTTATAAATAATTTCTGATATCTTCTGAGTTCGAGATTTATTTAGATAAATATATTCTATTATAACTCATTAGTTATAAATAATTTCTGATATCTTCTGAGTTCGAGATTTATTTAGATAAATATATTCTATTATAACTCATTAGTTATAAATAATTTCTGATATCTTCTGAGTTCGAGATTTATTTAGATAAATATATTCTATTATAACTCATTAGTTATAAATAATTTCTGATATCTTCTGAGTTCGAGATTTATTTAGATAAATATATTCTATTATAACTCATTAGTTATAAATAATTTCTGATATCTTCTGAGTTCGAGATTTATTTAGATAAATATATTCTATTATAACTCATTAGTTATAAATAATTTCTGATATCTTCTGAGTTCGAGATTTATTTAGATAAATATATTCTATTATAACTCATTAGTTATAAATAATTTCTGATATCTTCTGAGTTCGAGATTTATTTAGATAAATATATTCTATTATAACTCATTAGTTATAAATAATTTCTGATATCTTCTGAGTTCGAGATTTATTTAGATAAATATATTCTATTATAACTCATTAGTTATAAATAATTTCTGATATCTTCTGAGTTCGAGATTTATTTAGATAAATATATTCTATTATAACTCATTAGTTATAAATAATTTCTGATATCTTCTGAGTTCGAGATTTATTTAGATAAATATATTCTATTATAACTCATTAGTTATAAATAATTTCTGATATCTTCTGAGTTCGAGATTTATTTAGATAAATATATTCTATTATAACTCATTAGTTATAAATAATTTCTGATATCTTCTGAGTTCGAGATTTATTTAGATAAATATATTCTATTATAACTCATTAGTTATAAATAATTTCTGATATCTTCTGAGTTCGAGATTTATTTAGATAAATATATTCTATTATAACTCATTAGTTATAAATAATTTCTGATATCTTCTGAGTTCGAGATTTATTTAGATAAATATATTCTATTATAACTCATTAGTTATAAATAATTTCTGATATCTTCTGAGTTCGAGATTTATTTAGATAAATATATTCTATTATAACTCATTAGTTATAAATAATTTCTGATATCTTCTGAGTTCGAGATTTATTTAGATAAATATATTCTATTATAACTCATTAGTTATAAATAATTTCTGATATCTTCTGAGTTCGAGATTTATTTAGATAAATATATTCTATTATAACTCATTAGTTATAAATAATTTCTGATATCTTCTGAGTTCGAGATTTATTTAGATAAATATATTCTATTATAACTCATTAGTTATAAATAATTTCTGATATCTTCTGAGTTCGAGATTTATTTAGATAAATATATTCTATTATAACTCATTAGTTATGCAAAAGTCGGATCTGCAAATGTCTGATCTGCAAGTGTCATATCTGCAAGTGTCGGTATCTGCAAATGTCGATCTGCAAAAGTCGTCTGCAAATGACGGGTCTGCAAATGTCATATCTGCAAGTGTCGTATGACCGTGTGCCAGTTTTAAAATCTATTTCGGCACACCCCTACGATTTTCTTGAAACATTTAAATCTACATGGTTATTTTTAAGTTGCACATATACATACATTTTTCAATTTTATTTTTTAATTGAATTGTACTGACTACGGCAACTTCGGAAATAGAAATCAAAAAAGTTAAACAATTATTGCTAAGAGTCGCCCGTCTTATGGTGACTCTTTACGATTTCTAAATGATTTCTAGTTTGGTCTTGAATTGTCGTACCACCAATTATATGACATATCTAGATTTGTTCAACTCATTTTTAGTTTTAGATAAAAGATTTTCGTCTTTTTCATTTTTGTTCGAACGTTTTTGATTGAAAATTGTTTATTAGAACATATTTTTAGATTTGGGACAAGTTTTCCGTAAACCCGTACCCGAAATTTTTGCCAACCCGAAACCCGATACCCGAAATGAAAATTTTATAACCCGAAACCCGAAACCCGTACCCGATATTTTTGCCAACCCGAAACCCGAAATGAAAACGCTCCAACCCGATACCCGAAACCCGTACCCGAAAATTTTTTGTACCCGCGGCAACCCTGGTCTATTATCGACAAAACAACACACCTCTTCTTCTTCATATTTTTATAAATGATCTTCCAAATCAAATCCCTGAAAACATTGGAATAAAATTATATGCAGACGACGTAAAACTATATGTAGCTCATAAAAATGGCATAGAAATGTATGAACTTAATAAGGCTCTATGGAAACTTGAAAAATGGACATAATTAAATGGTTTAGAAATATCCCCGCATAAATGCTTTGCCTTATATTTAGGGAAAAATAACCTAAAAAGAGAGTATAACATTCATGGATTAAAAATACAGGAAACAGAATGTATTCGCGATCTTGGAATTTTAATTGATTCTAAACTTTTAATAATCATATAAATATGATTATAAAAAATGCATATCTAAAAAGTTATCAGATAACAAGTGTCATTAAATCTAGAGATTTAAATCTCCTTGTTAATATTTATAAAACTTATATAAGACCCCAGCTAGAATATGCAACTGAAGTGTGGAATCCACAGATGAAATATCAAATAGAGAAAATCGAAGAAATTCAAAAACTATTCACTAAAAATATTTACAAAAAATGTGGATTAATCAAGGTCTCATATGAAGAAAGATTAAATTTCTGTAAACTCGAAAAGTTAATAGATAGAAGAAAAATTGCCGATCTTTCCACCGCTTTTAAAATTATAAAAGGGTTTACATCTCTTAATTCCCAAAAATATTTTAATCTTTCAAATAGATCACTTGCAGACCTCTACTTCTAAGGATTAAAAAACACACAAATAGAACAAAAAATAATTTTTTTCATAGGGTGGTAAATAAATGGAATAAACTTTCAAATGAATCATTTAAAATAAATGATCCCAAAAAATTTAGAGGTTTCATTAAATTATCACAATTTAAATAAAACTCTAGTAAAATTAACCTTGAGCGTTTTTGGTTTTTTCATGTGTAATTCATTTATCTTTACTGTTTATTTTTTTTTAATTATTATTTTTTTATGTTTTTTTTTCTCAAATATTTTCTTGACATTAATTTATTTTGTTTTTTTTTGCACCACATTAATGTAACTTTAAAATACCTGTGGTTTGCTGATAAATAAATAAATAAACATTGTTTCAATTAAAAACAATGTTGAATTTAATAAATTAATATTTTATAATTTTTAATTAATTAAATCAATATAAAAATTTCTCTATCCAAAGTCACACTCAATTTTTTGGGAAGGCATGCGGGCGTTTATGGCATTCACTCATCGTGGATGCGCTTTAATGAAGGCGTTTGAAGGCGCATGACAATTGATTGTTGTTTGACTGATTGCCAATATACAATTGACAATTGTATATTCAAACAATGGACAGGAATGCGGTAAGTTAAATGCGGTATGAGAGGGGAATACCGTATTTCCCCTCTCTAATATAGGGGGGCCTCTAAAATACCCCCCCCCTTTGGAGGTCGCCCGAAAAAAATAAGCCCCGGAGCTTATTTTAGAGGAAATACGGTATTTTTTCAAATAAGAATGACGGATTCTCGTTTTCCATAACATCTCCTAAATATGCAAATCGAACAAAGACAATAACGTTCGAGAATCAGAAAGAAATCTGGCTTCTTTTAATGTTCCTAGACCCTTCTCATATTCCTAAAACTTTTAATTTCCTCTCATCTCTCCCCTACAACATTTGAAAATTTTAGAGGGAGAAAATAAAATTTAAAAAAACGTGGAGCTTGAATAATTTTTGGCAGTCAAAATTTTAGAGGCGTGCGTTTTACCCTTGAGAAGATGCCTCGCGTCTTTTTAGCATCCCATTTCCGTCGTTAACCTCTCTTTAAAATCTTTTTTTTTTATTTTTTTTTCCAATTTAAAAATAAAATTTATTTTAATTTATTTAAAGAAAAAGTGGCGAAAATGCCATTTAGAAATTCTTTGAGTTTCTACTTGCTTTATTGTTTATTAGTTTTGTTTAGTGAGCGGCACCGGACCGGATCCGGCCGGATTTTTCCGCAGTCCGGATCCCAAATCCAGGTTTTTTTAAATTTCCGGACTAAAACCGGACCGGAGGATTAATCCGGAAAAATCCGGCCGGATCCGGTCCATCATGAGTGTGAAATCCAAAATTCGGTTTCCTGACTCGGAAAATTCGGTTTCCGGACGCGCTATTGCCTTAACTTTCATCTATAAATTGCTTCAAATTTATAAATTAATTTAGATGAAATTTAAAAAGTTTTATTGTTTTGTGATTTTGTTAGTTATTTTTGGTGCGAATTCGGCTGTTATTCCCGGCTTTGTGAAGACTTGGATAGGATTGGATAATCAAAATTTAGAAAAAGTGGGCGAACAAGAAATAGATAAGGAAAAAGATAGCTTGAAATTACAAGCTGCGCATGTAAAAACAGATGAAATTTTAAAAGACGTAAAAGTGGGCATAAAAACTGCTATAGAGATTCTAACGAATAAGGACAAAATACAAAAGTATATTGATGAAATTAAAGAGATAAATAAATTAGATGAGCAACTCCCAACATTCTTTAAAAATCGCAAAAATTTTGAAATGTTTGTAGATTATTTCAATCAAGAATACCAAAAGATAGAAACTGATTCAGAAAAGAAGTTTTCTAACATAATGAAGGAAAAGTTTGAGGTTTTGTGAAGGGAATTTTTGATGGTTTTAACAAAAATTAACCGTTTTTTGAAATTTAAAAAACCAAAAAGTTGAAATTTTTGAAAACGAGTAATTTTTAGAAATTCCCCCCTGAATGAACCAAAATAATAGTCCAAGGGGAGCAGGCCAACCTACCGCAGGCCAACCTACCGCAGCCCAACCTACCGCAGGCGCCCAAATAGGTTGGCGTAGGTTAACCGGCGGTAGGTTGTGTACCCTAATCCATGATACGAATTTGATTTCAATTTTGAAATTAGTAATTAAAAAGCCAAACTAATTGTCTTTTCAACGCGAACTCGTGTCCGGGATCTGAAATAATTTAAATTTAAACTCATATTTCCTTTTCTCATTTTATTTTAGAGAGATGAGAAAATGAGATAAATGCATTACACAAAACCTATTATAACAGAAACTGATATTAAACCAGAACGGAAGACCAGATTTTAAAGTTAGGATTGACCGAAAAGGTTGTTTGGTTTCAGTTAATTAAAGCTGAACGGACAACCCTGCTCTAGAAAACCCTACAAAGTAATCAATGTTGAGCACTTATATGTTTCCAAAATTTTAGGCTAGTTCATATTTTCTAACAGACCAGATCCCTATACACGGAACTTTCACGAACCTAAAACTTCCACCTTTTTGCCAACCCGGCCCAGTCCTGGGTGTCAACAACCCTATATTAAACACAAACTCTATGTTTTACTATCACATTGAAAACTTTATCTAAAATTCGGAGTAAATTTGTAAATCAAAAAATTTTTTTAAGAAATTTAATGGGCATTTAGAAGCATTGACGGCAAATGAGTTTACTACATTTTTGACAAGCATCATTATATGTAAAAAGTTTAAAAAGTTATTTTTTAAAGAGTTAAAATTTAACAAAGAATCCCAAGTAGATAAACCTGATTTATGCAAAAGTACCGAAGAAATTTTTTCTAAATTAAATGTTAAATTTACGACAAATAATGTCGATGATAACAAAGAAATAAATAATTTCTTTGAAAATTTTGAAAAGGAAGAAATAGTCGATCCTGCTCTTTTACATAGTCATAAAGTTGCAAATAGGGTTTTGGGGAAAATGTTTCATCCAAAAATGGGAAATGTTTTTGGGAAAATGTTTCATTCAAAAATAGGCAAAAATGTGGGTGACAAACATGAGGAAGAGCATAAGAAAGAAAATTAAAGATGGAATTTGAGAAGAAAATTATTCGAGGTTTTGGAACAGATGAAGAGTTTTGCATTGGGCTACAAGCCAAGAACCATTGACCAATTGTAGATAATTCTTTATAGATATACCATATTACTTCTTTATTAACACTCTCCTACATATACAATTCCCGAATGATTACTCGTTCTAAGAATCCTAACAATTTCGACAGCTCTTATCTAGGAAAGCTGGGTGTTAGTACGATTACCTTCGGAGATAAACAACTATGTATATACCTGGGGTGTGCCAGTTCGCGATTCACCTTTGATGATTTTCGGGGTTTTTTGGATTTTAGCCTCTCGCGTTTCGCGTGTCCCTTTTTTAAATTTATATTCAGCTTTCAAGTTTCGCTTTTTAAAATATGTTTCAGCACACCCCTGGTATATACCGCCTTTCTTGAAACATCTAAATCTACATGGTTATTTTTAAGTTGCACATATACATACATTTTTCAATTTTATTTTTTAATTGAATTGTACTGTGCTACGGCAACTTCGGAAATAGAAATCAAAAAAGTTAAACAATTATTGCTAAGAGTCGCCCGTCTTATGGTGACTCTTGACGATTTCTAAATGATTTCTAGTTTGGTCTTGAATTGTCGTACCACCAATTACCTATATGACATATCTAGATTTGTTCAATCATTCTTAGTTTTAGATAAAAGATTTCGTTTTTTCATTTTTGGTCGAACGTTTATGATTGTAAAATTGTTTATTACAACAAAGCTTTAGAGTTGGGAGAAGTATTATTCTGATCAATATTTATTTTCTAAGATTCCAATAATACCATAGAATATGCTAGCAATATTTAGTAGTTTAGATTTCTCGCTTAACAAATATTCGGTGTTATTATTCTAATCAATATTTATTTTCTAAGATTATTCTAGTTATAGCGCATTCGTCTTTTAGTTAACAGGCTTTTATGAAAGTATATGCCAGCTCCGAACAAATGTATGGCTCCAAAGAAAGGTATAACTTGTTTTCCATTGCACTCTGTTGAAGGTGTAAGAGATTCATATAGTTTTACATCACATGTGGATGATATATAATAATTTTTTCAAATTTAATTTAAGAGTAAGTGTTATTGTTTTCATTTTCTTCCTGAAATTGTTATCATTATCTGCAATTGAAAGAATCTTTAATGGGTCTACAGCCGATATGTTCCCATTCTTCTTTACCAAGGAATATTTCGGAGTACTATATATTTGCTTGGAAGCTCTTTGTGTAACGTAAAATGTGATATATGCTTGATTTTGTCCGTCGAATATGTAAGCTTTTGCGGTTCCAACAATTTTCATATTCTGGTTTCCGCCAACTTTTTTAACTGGGTCAAGTTATTAGCATATTAAGTTCCCTGTATGATTCCAAGATCTATGTTATACCGTATTCCTTGTGGAATTATTTTTTCAACCCATCCGTGGCATGGGTAATTATTCAAGAGTGGTGAATTTTTCGAGTTTTGAAATTTGAACGTGTAGTAGGGTATTTGGGGGAGGGGGATTATTGTTTCAACTCATCCGTATCAGGGGGAATTATTCGGGGGAGGGGAATTAATCGAGTAAATACGGTATTCACCATGTCAAAAAGTAAATTAATTATACAGATAAAAAATAATTTATAACTTAAATTACTTTAAGCAACATAAAGTTGAAGTTAATAAATTAATTATTAAGAATTTTTAAATAAATTAAATTAATTAATAAGCTAATTAAATCAATATAAATATTTCTCTATTCAAGGTCACACTCATTTTTAGAGAGTCATGAGAGCGTTATTGGCATTTTCTCCCTCGTGAATGCCCTTTACTTAATTTTTTGGCTAGACTAATAAGTGTAGTGCTTGTCTCAGCTGTCTCAAACTTTCGAATTTTTGAACCAAAATTGAACCAAAATGCTTGAACCAAATTTCTATTATTTGATACCAAATAAGTAAAAATAAAAGTATTTAGATGTCCTTGAATCCGGAAAATTTTTAAAACACTTTTATAACTAGGAAAAACCTATTATATTTTCTCAGAAATAATTATTTTAAGAGAATCTTATATCGGTTTTTATTTTTGAAAAATCTTTTGTTTAAAAAAAGGACTTTGTTATTTATTGGAACCTATTTGGCGTTCTACAATCTAATAACCCGCCAAAAGTCTAAAATGGGAAGTTTGAAACGGGAGGTTAAGAAAAGGAGAAGAATAGGTAAAAAAGTCTGGAGCTTGCCACACATTCAATAACTCCTCGACGATTTTTTCCTCCCCTCTCCCTTCTCTTCCTTACCAGAGTTGAAAATTTTAGAGGGAGAAAATAAAATTAAAAAAAAGGAGGAGCTTGATTAATTTTTGGCAGTCAAAATTTTAGAGGCGTGCGTTTTACCTTTGAAAAGTCTTATAAAATGGATAAGAAGTCCATTGAAGCCATTCATTAAAAAAGCCTCCTCTATATAATTATTCACTTAATTCAACAGCCTAATGCCGCATCCATAGCCCCAATTCGCTTTAAACTTTCTATTTTTATAAATCACAGTCAAAAGTTTTTATCATGCCTAGGGTTTATCCGAACTCGTTTGATGAAATGTGAGAGCACATATACAAGAGTTGTTAACGTAGCAAAAATACAATTGAAGCAAAAGTTGTAAAATCCATGTGTTATGATCGGGTCGAATAATAATATAGATCTAATTGTTTAAACCCATACTAAATTATTAATAAAGGGTCAAATAAAAAATTTATTTATTTACATCTTAATTTAAACATCAGTGAGCCTCCCCAATGGGAGAACTGCCGATGAACAATAACCATGGGCTTATATATCACATATTTTTTGAGAAAATTGTATAAAAAGTACAATAATACATTATCAAGGATATATAAAAAAGAGGGGAATTTGCTTAAAGTACAAAAAGGAGTGAGAAACTAGCGAATTTGAGTGATAATTGGTTAAAAGATCAAATTGCTTTAGGCAATTTGATCGCGGAATAAAAGAGAAAAGCTTATATCATTCGAATAAGTTTTTTAGCTGTCGTCTTAGTTATCTTGTTTATGAGCTGCTCCTTAACGATAATTTATAAATTGCTTAAAATTTATAAAATAACTACTTAATATAAATTTTATAAATTTTTACTAAATTAATTTAGATGAAATTTAAAAAGCCTTCAAAAAAATACTCTAATTTTTCTTGTTTTTTGATTTTATTGGGTATTTTTATTGCCGATTCGTTTGTTAAGGCAGATCCTTTCAAGCTTGGGGAAAAAGATTTTCCTTATCAAAAATTAGAAAAAGTTGACGAACAAGCAATAGATAAGGAAAAGGAGAGCTTTCAAATTATTGCTAACAAAATCGAAGAGATAAAAAAAGAAGCAAGTGGAATTGGAAATTTGGATAAATTTGAGGAAAATGCACTTCCGGTTATTGAAATTTTAACTGATGATAACAAACAAAAAATATATATTAACGAAATTGGAAAGATAAATAAATTAGATGGCCAAATCCCGACATTCTTTAAAGATGCTTTAAAGTTTGAAGAGTTTGTTAAACATTTTAACAATCGCTTCCAAATTGTAAATAACGATTCAGAAAAGAAAACATCGAAAACAATGAAGCAAAAGTTTCAGGTCTGTACTAAGGTAGCACGAGACCGTTTAATAACCTCGTTTATTGTTCCCTGTGGCGGGTCAAAAAGAGAAGAGAGAAGGGAAAAGTCAGCCACAGGAAAAATAAACCTCGAATTAAACGGTCTCGTGCTACCCTGGTCTGTACATTTAATTTTATAAATAATATCCAAATATTGCTTTTTTTATTTTCAAAATATATATTTGGGAAATCCATTATGAAAGGATTTAAAATTTAACATTTATTCTACGTATATTTTTCGATCCGAAGTTTTTTGCCCACCAATAACGAGCACTGCTTTTAAACAAGTCATTAAAAAGTCCGATTTTTTACATAAATTTCAAAAACTATTTCTCGATCTCGGGTCTAACCCGAAATTTTCTCGGGTTTTATGTCTCGATTTGTCTCGGTCTCGGACTAATTCTCTGTCTCGGTTCTCGAGTTTCGGTAAATTCTAATTCCCGAGCATCGTTTTATCCAAAAGGTTGGGAAGAGACTTTGTCTGCCTTATTAAAACATGCTTTATAAGTCTACGAATATGAAAATTTTTTTTACTTAAAATTCCTCTCCAGATATAAAATCACTAAAAATTAACTCAAAATTTATCGACCAAAAATGAGTTTCTAGGCGCTTTGGATCAATCCCACCCGATTTCAAAATTTTTTAAATTTTGAAGAAAATTTCTAAATCGAAATTTTTTAAGAAATTGCATGGGTATTTGGAAACATTGGAAGAAAATGATTTTTTAATATTCTTGCAAAAGACAGAAATGTGCGATATTACGTCAAGTCTCCACAAAACTTTCAAGAACAACAAAGAATTTGTAAAATATTTAAAGAAGTTATGCGATGCTTATAAAAAAACTTTTAACTTTTTACACGTTGAGTTTGAATATATAACTGATATTTCTGATGTGTTCAATATATTTAACAATACTTTGGATAATATTAACAAACCTACAAAAAAGAATGAAAGTGATAACGACTCAATAGAGCATTTCTTTGAAAAATTTGAAAAGGAGGGATTATCATATCGTGTTGGTCGTAAACTTGTAAAAGGACTTCCAAACATTCACAAAACACTGCATTTAAAGAAGGACAAAAATTTGAGTAACAAACACGGGGAAAAGCATCCGAAAGAAGCTTAAAGTAAAATGAAAAGCAGAAGGAGCAAACAAGTTTTATGAGTTGTGGAGTTTCGCATTAAAACACAAGACAAGAACCATTGGACGATTGTACATAAAAGATTTATTTAAACATTTATTTAAACAACCCTCATATTTGCCCGCTTCTGTGAAGCCTCAAACTGTCTCTAACTCCGTATAATGTTGAAAATTTTTTTATATTCTCAACAGGGTAGTGTTGCGCCGGAACCGCAAATTTGGCAGGAATCAGAACCAAAAATCCCGGAGCTCCCGGCCTACCGGAACCGGAACTTCCGGTGCAACACTACAACAGGGTATACCGTAATTCTGTTTAACAAAAACTTCAAAATTTCCCAGGGGCCAGCAGAAAATATTTATTCAGATTTGAGATTCGAAAGATATAGTCAAGTCCTTAGGATAACGTTATAAACGGATATTATTCTTGGTCTACAGTGAATTTGGGAGCTACAAAATTTTCAAGCTTGTTTTTCAAAAAACTAACATATCCCCTTCAAACAGCTTCATTTTTCTTTTATTAAATTTACACGTATTTAATCAGCTTTGTTTTAAAAACTTTTTTTGCATAAATTTTTGGGTAAAATGTTTTTCTTGTTTTATATAAAAAATTAAGAAAAAAATTTTTCGTAGAATGTTTTTTGATCGTAAAAATTATTCCTTGCATAAATCAAATATTTAGAGAATTTCAAATATTTAAAGCAGAAGGCAGCCTTCCTTTACAGTTAGCTGACCCACAAAAACATTTCTTCAAAGAAAGTACCACGGAATTTGTAGCTAAATTAACATCTTGCTGCTGCTGGTCTTCTTCATTTGAAAGAAACCCATAACTATAGCTTAATTCTTCTCCTTAAATAATTTTTTTAATTCGGAATGAAGAAATCGTACATAGAAAAATGAATGATTGTTAGGGAAAAATAAGGACAACTTTAACATTTTGGGCTTCCCAACAAAAATAATTTTTCTCCTCCCAAGTTTCTCAACGGCAACTAAACAGATTGGAAAAGTGGGTTCTCCGTAATTTATAAGGAATTATTATCTTCGTAAATAAGGTATTGTAAAGCATATAGCTATTTAATTCCTAAGGCTATGCAGTAGGCGGCGTGGTGTAATGGCTAACACATCAGTCCAGGTCTACTGAAGATACTGGTTCGCTCCCAGCCGCCGATTAACCTTTTGCACTAGCTAAAGGAGAGAAATAGCTATAGCCCAGATGCCATATTGTATACGATATTGTTCTAAAAACTACTCAAGATTGGAATAGCCAACAATATCAGTGTCCTTAGGAGCAACTTAAGGGCACTTCCCAAATCTCTGAATCGAGTTTTTGTTAAAAGGTATTAATATAATAATAAAAAGAAGATTTAATAAAATGATTTATTCAAAAAATGAATGGATTTGAAGAATTAATTTTTTTAAATTTTTTTGGAATGCTTTCTTCAAAATATTTTTTTCTCAACTTCACATTTGTTTATATTCTCTTCCTCTTTCAATTCACTCTTTTAAAATTTAAACAGTATTAGCTCTTCCACCACACTTAATTGACACACTACCTTCCTTCTTTTTAATCATAAAATTATTTCCATTAATTTTAAGTTTAGTTTCATGGGTTTCCTTGTTATAAGTGTCAAGTTCAATAACACACTTATTTTCAGAAAACAATTTAGCCTGTTCGAAGGAAGCAGAAATTTCAGTTCCCTTTTCAGTTTTAAAAATTAAGTTTCCATTTAATTCATCTCCGGTTATTTTACATTTGGTTTCGCCATTATTAATTTTAACGGTACAAGGCTCTTGCCCAGCTACTTGTAATGTCACTTGAGTAGTTTTGAATATTTGAGCATTTCCAGACATTTTTAGAGTATTTTGTACACCTGGTTTGTTTGCTTTTGCTGGGCGAATTTCCCCTATATGAATAAGGGTTGCAACCTGCATACAACCAGGGCTTGAAGCTGATGCATTTCGATCGCCTGTTCCCTCAGCTATGGCAATAAAAGCCAATGAAATGATTAGAAGGGTAGAAGTGAAGAGGAGAGCCGCCATTTTAGAGTTGTTTTGGGGTGTTTTTTGAGTTTTTTAGTTGTTGAGGAGATTGTTTGATGGTTGGATAGCTAATTAATTGCTGTTTATATATTAATGGACTTTGGGGATTTTGAAAGAAAAATCATTATAGCACCTTTGTGGGAAAACCAAAAGTGCAATTACATTATGTTATACATCATATTACGTGTTAGATAATACTTTTAAGAAGTCGACAATATAAACACGTAATATGATGTATAACATAATGTAATTGCACTTTTACTCAGACGTGATATGATGAAATTATAACGAAACATCTAACCCCCAAAGTCCATTAATATATAAACACCAATTAATTAGCTATCCAACCATCAAACAATCCCCCTCAACAACTAAAAAACTCAAAAAACACCCCAAAACAACTCTAAAATGGCTTTCCTCTTCACTTCTACCCTTCTAATCATTTCATTGGCTTTTATTGCCATAGCTGAGGGAACAGGCGATCGAAATGCATCAGCTTCAAGCCCTGGTTGTATGCAGGTTGCAACCCTTATTCATATAGGGGAAATTCGCCCAGCAAAAGCAAACAAACCAGGTGTACAAAATACTCTAAAAATGTCTGGAAATGCTCAAATATTCAAAACTACTCAAGTGACATTACAAGTAGATGGGCAAGAGCCTTGTACCGTTAAAATTAATAATGGCGAAACCAAATGTAAAATAACCGGAGATGAATTAACTGGAAAATTAATTTTCAAAACTGAAAAAGGAACTGAAATTTCTGCTTCTTTCGAGCAGGCTAAATTGTTTTCTGAAAATAAGTGTGTTATTGAACTTGACACTTATAACAAGATAACCCATGAAACTAAACTTAAAATTAATGGAAATAATTTTATGATTAAAAAGAAGGAAGGTAATGTGTCAATTAAGTGTGGTGGAAGAGCTAATACTGTTTAAATTTTAAAAGAGTGAATTGAAAGAGGAAAAAAATATAAACAAATGTGAAGATGAGAAAAAATATTTTGAAGAAAGCATTATAAAAAAATTCAAAAAAAATTAATTCTTCAAATCCATTCATTTTTTGAATAAATCATTTTATTAAATATTGTTTTTCCTACTGAATCCTAATCTTATTTATTAAAGAATGATAGATAATTCCTTATAGGCGTTGATCGGACTAGGGTTATGGACATCGGAAGATTTTTCTCAGCCATACTATCTGGAAAATTTTAAAGTTCTCATCAATTATAGTACCATCTTTTTAGGCCGACAAGTTGCTTTATTTTTCACTAATAACAGTGACATAACTTTTTTCTTAAAAAAAAATAGGTATTCTAGTAGAGAAATCCCCAAAATATTAATCTTCATTAGGCTAGATTAACTTAAAAATCGACCTTCTAGAATATCTCGACTTGCAAACATTGCCAATGAAGGTGAAGCCCTTCCCAAACGGAATACTTGCAGAAATAAATTTGGCTCACAGCTATGGTTAATAAAACGAGAAATGTTCCCTTTGTAACGGCCATCAATAAAAGTGTATTGACATTCACCTAAGTTAATTTTTTTGAATCTTTTTAAGTATCTAATCAAAATTTTGCTCTTTAAAATAATTTAACCCCTCGCAGGGGCCATGCTGGCATAGAACACTTCCGTTAGAATGTTAGGTTTTTAAAGAAATCTAAATCCCTGTCATGAAGCCTTAATGATAGATCAATTAGACAGGCTTACCTACATATATTAATAGAGTAAGAAAGTAGAAGCAGGAAAATTCCTAACAATAGGAACATGAGCAAACATTAAGGTTTGCCTTGAGTGGAAAAATTCTTCGAATGGGATTTTGAAGATAACCATAGTAGAATGAACCCAGGCCGAATGGAACGATTGTGCCCTATCCAACCTTACTTCCTGCATGTGCGGACACTAGGGTTCTTTCTGGCTATCGCCTTTTCACCTTCACCTTAAAAAATTTTGGAAAAAGGAATGAAAAAGTAGAGGAAAAATTGGAATTAATTTTTTAATTTTAAAGGAATTAATTTTAAAGGAAAACATTTTCTTTGATTTAATGTAAAAATATAAGCCTACCCCCAATAAATTCTCTAATTGTAAAAAGATAGTTGTGATGTTGTTGACTAGTTAATCTCTCTTCAGCCACTTCCTTTGAAACAAGTTCCCCCACATATTCAACCACAAAGTGCCCAGCAGGTATCTTTTCTTGAGCAAATACCCCAAAACCTTTTTGTTCAGATTCACATTTTGCTACCTTTTTTGAAAAATATTTTTTCAATTTTCCCAAAAAAATTTTTTTTTGATTCACACCTTCAATTTAAACTTAATTCCAAATTGAATGACCCTATTTGTACATTTTTCTGGGCAGAGGGCGCATTCACAATTGTTAGAACATTCCAAATGAACCGAACTTGAAGCAGAATTTGATGAATGAAAAAAGCGGCCATCCTTATCGTAATTAGGCTATTTAAAATTAATTCTGGTTTTAATAAATTACAAATTCTGATTTTTAATAAATTACAAATTCTGATTTTAATTAATTACAAATTCTGATTTTAATAAATTACAAATTCTGATTTTAATAAATTACAAATTCTGATTTTAATTAATTACAAATTCTGATTTTTAATTAATTACAAATTCTGATTTTAATTAATTACAAATTCTGATTTTTAATTAATTACAAATTCTGATTTTAATAAATTACAAATTCTGAATTTTAATAAATTACAAATTCTGATTTTAATAAATTACAAATTCTGATTTTAATTAATTACAAATTCTGATTTTAATAAATTACAAATTCTGATTTTAATAAATTACAAATTCTGATTTTAATTAATTACAAATTCTGATTTTATTTTTTCTGAATCCGATTTTAAATATTCTGATTTTAAATTGTGATAATAATTTACAAGTTTATTTTTACAATTCGATTTACAAATTACAAATTCTGATTTTAATAAATTACAAATTCTGAATTTTAATAAATTACAAATTCTGATTTTAATAAATTACAAATTCTGATTTTAATTAATTACAAATTCTGATTTTAATAAATTACAAATTCTGATTTTAATTAATTACAAATTCTGATTTTAATTAATTACAAATTCTGATTTTAATTAATTACAAATTCTGATTTTAATAAATTACAAATTCTGATTTTAATTAATTACAAATTCTGATTTTAATTAATTACAAATTCTGATTTTTAATTAATTACAAATTCTGATTTTAATAAATTACAAATTCTGAATTTTAATAAATTACAAATTCTGATTTTAATAAATTACAAATTCTGATTTTAATTAATTACAAATTCTGATTTTATTTTTTCTGAATCCGATTTTAAATATTCTGATTTTAAATTGTGATAATAATTTACAAGTTTATTTTTACAATTCGATTTACAAATTACAAATTCTGAATTTATCAAGTTACAATTTAGCAAAGACAAACCAATCCATTAAAAATGCATGAACATTTACTAGCAGCACTACACTCTCCAACACATGAACACCCTTCAAATTGGTCCTCCAAGCAAACGGGATCTAAACCAGGTCCAGCAACGTTTTCAGTAATGTATTCAAAATCCATAGAATTTAAAATGGAATTTTATTTTTAAACTTTTAATTGAAATTAAAGAGAAATTAATAATTAATTTTTAAGAAAAAATAAATTTTAATAAAAATAATCAGCGAATGATTTTTAATAATTAGACAAAATAAAAATAATTTTTAATTTATTTTACAAATGCAAAAATACTATAAGAAAATACGAGTAAAATGCGTAAAATGCAATGTGTAAATATTACAAATATCTTAGTGATAATTAATTAATTTTATATTTTAGGTTAATAAGGCTGAAATAAATACAAGTTATCAGAAATAATAAATATACATATTATAATAAATAAGCACAAATTACAAATTCTGAATTTTAATAATTACAAATTCTGAATTTGTAATTTAAAAAAAAATCAGAATTTGCAATTCATAATCTGTAATTTATTATAAATTCTGAATTTTTATAAATTACAAATTCTGAATTTTATTTTTACAAATTCTGAATTTACAAATTCTGAATATTAATTAATTACAACTTATGAATTTTAGTTTTACAAATTCTGAATTTTTATAATTATTCGTAACATATTCTCACATTGTGCTTTAAAAAATTAAATTTACAATTTAAAATGTATATTAAATGCTGGGATTGTTTGCGTAAATAATTATTAGTTTATGATATGATTTAAATACAATGTAATATATAAGAGATTAAGGCAAATAACAAGATAAAAAGCATTTTCAGATTTATAAATTTATAGTTTTCAGCAAAAATCAACTCAAAAATTGAGTAGAAGAATGGTCTATTGCAGGCATAGCTGCTTCAGGTGTTACTCCAACGGGTTCAACATAGGTAATAGGGAACAATCCTGCCTTGCCGTCCTCATTTGCACCTTTGCACATTCCATTGGACAACAATTCCTGAACCCAGAGGAGTTGACCCTGCTAGAATTTGGAAAAATTTGGAAATGTTAATTAGATTAGAAACCCTTATGCTCAATGCTGCCACATCATAAATGCTGGGGCAACGATCAGCTATCACTCTGACCCAAGAATTTGTTGTCAGCTTTAAAGTTTAATTGAAATTAAAAATTTTAAATATGTAGTTTTCCTTTAATTTGTTATAGAAATTTTAATTTTTGATATTCTGATTTCTCAAACTGTTTGCTATAAATTCTGATTTTTATTCTTACAAATTGAGTTTATATTTTTACAAACTCTGTTTATTTTTTACAAATTCCGATTTTTACAAATTCCGATTTTTACAAATTCTGATTATTTTTTACAAATTCTAATTTTTAATTTTACAAATTCTGATTTTTAATTTTTACAAATACTGATTTTTATTTTTAAAAATCTGTTTATTTTCTGCAAATTCTGATTTTTTATTTTACAAATCTGTAATTTTTTTACAAATTCTGATTTTTACAAACTGTTATTTTTTACAAATTCTGAATTTTAATAAATTACAAATTCCGAATTTTAATATTGCAAATTCTGAATTACAGCTTCTGATATTTATTTTTACAAATTCTGTTTATTTTTTACAAATTCTGATTTTTAAACATTCCCATACCTTATTCGATTGTTGTTGTTCGTTAACATTATTATTGCTCTCCACAGAATTAGCACTATAACGCTTTCCAGTACTCCCACTGCTTTTTGAGCTTAAATTTTGAAGGCTAATCTCGTCGCCTTCTTCATAAATTTTAACATAATTAGCAGGGATTAATCCGGTATTTCCGAGACAATTGCTTAAAAATTATTTTATTTTGTTGAAAAAATATTTTTGGAATTTTTTAAAAAATTTTCCAAAAATTTTCAAAAATTTCAAAAAAAAATTTCGAAAATTCCTGAAAAAAATTTTTTTGAAATTCCAAAATTTTCAAAAATTAAAAAAAAATTTTTTTTTCAAATAATTTCCACAACCTTGCCATCCACCACCGCTCTTCAGGTTTACTCAAAACTTCAAGTATTTCCCCTCTATCAAAAGGCAAATCACTAATTCGTTCTCCCTCAAACTTGAATCTTTAATTTTATTTTAAAATTAAAATAAAATTTAATTTTCAAAGGAAAACCTTCCAATAACTTTTTCAATTGAAGGTCTTCCTAATGGAAAGATAAGTGGAGTTGAATCGAGTTTTCGAAGTTTGTAATGGCTGAGAAGTGAAGGAATGTCCACAAACACAACGTTATTGGAAATCTTTGTTTAAAATATTTTATAAAAAATTTTTTTTGATTTTAAGTAAAAATATTCTCTTATAAAATATTTTTTTTCAAAAAATAATCCTATAAATTTCGGACATTTTTGGGAGCACAAAAATAACCAGAAATACAGATTTTTATTTTAAAATTTTAATAATTTCAAAGTAAAATTGAACAAAAAAATTTTTAAAAATTTTTTTGCTTTTTTCCTTTATGTTCCCGAAATGCCCAAATTTTTTATCCACAATTTTTAAAGTTTTTTAAAAATTATTTGAAAATTTTTAAGGTAAAAAAAATTTTTTTAAGAAAACTTAAAAATACTCCCAAAAAAATTAATTCATTACCACAAATCTCTGTTTTCCATCTTCTTGCTGTTCACGCTTTATCAAATAATGGTTCACCCGATCATTAGTTTCCCTAATTATTTTAGAAAATAACCAAAAAATTCCAAAAAACCAACTTGACACTTAATGAATACCCCTCTTCTGATGTCGATTCACGCATCAAAAAAGTGCCAACTTCAGTCCCCTTTAAAAGAGCCTCGGCATCGTTTCGGTCTATAAGGCCGAAAAAGAAGTTTTCCCAATTGTATGGGTCGAAGGGGACGATATTATGAGGGGAATTTTGTTGTGGTTGTTCAATAATCCCAAATTGGGTGTAATGATGAGTCATAATATTTAGGAGACTTTAAAGGATTTTTAAGGAAAAAAAAATTTTTTTTCAGAAATATTTTTTTTAATATTTATAGCAGTTGTGAAAACAACTCAAAAATGCAGCCAAAACAAATAAATTTAAAAAATGCATCAGGATCATAAAAAATATTTTTGTAAAAACAAATATTTTTACAAAATATTTGTTCTATTTTTATAAGAAAAAATAAATGATGAGTCTATTTAAGTCAATAAAAAATTTTTGAAATTTTTGTGACAAAAACTGAAAAGATGCATAAAGCAAGGATGAGCAAGGGTGGGCCGAAATATCCAAAACTCGGACTTTTTTGACCCGAATCAAACACAGACCCGAGAAATGTTAAGAAAATCTGTCTTGACCCTTTTTGGCTCTTGTCCAGATTACGCATCCAATCGCACCTTGAAGCGTCCAATGAAAAACCAGACCAGACCATCGGTTCTAACACCCAGAACAGGGTACTTATTAACGTAGCTCGGACGCATAAAAATTTGTTTGGACGCATAAACCTCTTTTCTTCCTAACCCAACTCATGACTCATCCCTTTGGTATAAAGGAAGCCATCACTGGTATAAGGAAGCAACTTATTGTTAGATAAAAAGTCCTAATAAAACAAAGATTATCAAAAATATAGAATAAATATTCTTAACACAAATAAACAAATAATTTATATAATTAAAATTAATTGCGTAAAAAACAATTTTTTGGGATAAAAATTAAAGTAAAAAATCAGAAAATTCCTCCAAAGTTGAATAAATACTTCCCCCTTTAAAAAATAAAAGGAAAAATTTTAATAAATCAGGCGGAAATAAATGATTAAATGTCCCTGAGAAAACAGCCGTTGAACAATAAAAATGCTCTCTTTTTTTTTGCTGTCTGTCATCTCCGACCGCAAAAAAAAAATTGGCGCTAGAGCAGCAAATGATCCCCCTAAAACCACCAATTCATTCAACAAAAATTAATGGTTTGTTTCTTTTTTGTATACACATTACTATGAATATGTTTATACTATTCGGACCCAAAAAGACAGAAAAAATGGGAAAATGAGATGAAAAAATCAATTTACTAATAAAAACACCCAAAAAATATTTTCTCCTTTTATTAAGCAAATAAATAATGTTTTTATAACAAATTAGGCCATTTTACAGAAATTTTATATAATCCAAAAAATCACGTTCAAAAAAATTTTCGTTAGTAATATACACAAACACAGTCGACGAATGATTAATCATGACTTTTAAGCATCCTTAACAGCAAACTGATAAATGAATCCACCACACTTGCTAGTTCAATACTACTTGATTTGTTTGGTCGATTGAATTTTTCAATATTCAGAATTTCTTTATAAACAAACTAATGACCGTATATTTACTAAAAAAATAATGTAAATAATAAAATTTGAGCCATAACACAACCTCCAGATACATTAGATTCAATCATAAAATTGATATGAAGTAAACTCCGAATGAAGCTAACTTTTATTTATAAGCACAATGATACCTTGCAAAAGTGATAAGATAACAGAATTTCATTAAAACGGAAGGATTCATCTTCAAATTTAAAAAAAACCTGAAACAAAAAAAAAATAAAATTTAAAAATATTTTCGAAAAAATGAAAATATAATAATATTGATTAAACAAAACTTTCTTTAAAAATTAATACAAAAGAAAATATTTATTAAACAAAGTGAAACTGTTCGAGAAACATTGCTTGCTTAACTAATGTAATTTTAAAAAAAGGAAAGCAGATATTCTTAAAAAAGCACCCGACTCTGTTACAGTTCAAAAAGAAGCGGAAAGCAAGTATTAAATTTTGAGAAAATTAAGGGAAAAAGAACTCGGGTCATTAAAATTAAATTTTTTTAAATTTCCGATCTTTTAAAAGGTACAATAAAAATACCAAAATTACTATAATATTCGGAAAAAAAATTTTCGGTCAGTTAAACAAAAGAAATCACCCAAAAAATAAACCAGTACTACTATAAAAATAGAAATGGCCTAATACAAGTTGAGTAATCAGACAATTGGTGACATAATAATTAAAATCAGAAACTTAAGTTTAGTATTGAAGACGTAATAGAACAAAGTTTAAATTAATTAAAATCAGAAACTTAACATGAGAAACTCAAACTTAAGAATATAAAATCAGAAACTTGGAGTTTAAATAAACTTGAAATCAGAAACTTTAACAGAATTATAATTAAGTTTCTAAGTTCGAATTCATTTGTAACTCAAGTTTCTGATTTTATTTCATACCTTTAAGTTTATGTTGAAATCACAAACTTAAATCAAATACTTAAGTTTTTGAGTTCAAACCTTTAAGTTTACTTTCCGGTTAAGTTGATTTAATTCAAGTTTTATATAAACTTAAGTTCATACTTAAATAACTTGAAATCAGAAATTTGATAAACTTAGGTATATAAAAACTTAAACTTAAATAATCTTGAACCCGAAATATACTAAAATTCTGAGTTTTAAAATAGTCACCAATTGTGTTATTTAAAACATTAAAGGAAAGCACCCTATAATTAAAATATTCTCAATAAACAGCCAAATTTAACACAAAAATATTACAAATAATAATTTTTTTTTGACAAATTTTCTAAAGTTCATTGTGTTGTACAACAGATGCCACTGAATCGTGGTGACCAGGACATGTACCTGTCAGTCTTTTCATTGCCATCTGAAAAAAAAATTTTTTTTTTAATAAAATTTTTTTTTAATTATTTTTAAAAAATCCTTCCAAAATTTTTTTACATTAGAAATTCCATAATAATGAGCAAAAGCAGCACAGACAACGCAGAGATGGAAAAGTTGATGGGACTGGAAAACTAAGTCGCATTTTCCAGCTAAAAAATATTTTTTTAATTTTTAAGAAATTAAAAAAAATTTTTTTTTTGGGACAAAATGTCACCTCCCCAAAATTATTTTTAAAAAATCATAAAATAAATAGGAGTCCCAAAAAAATTTTTTTCTTACGAAAAAATCGTTCAGGTGTTCTAGTAGCATAAAGCACAACCCCAAATAAATAAAGCAAAGCCATTGCTATAAGCCAATAAAAACTATTATCTTCAATTAAACGATGCATTCCGTCAGTGTATGCAAAATGAATTGTTGGAACTACTCCTGAAAAAATTTTTTAGTTGAAAAAGTAGCAAAAATTTTTAAATAGACCCCCAAGCTGAATTCGGACGGACTCCAGAACATCCCCTTTTAGAGCTGTTTATGTTAGAAATTCGGAACCCTGGACATCCCCCTTTCAGAGCTGTTTAGCAACTATGATTCCCGACATAGATTTACTTTCGAATTTTGAAATATTTTAGTTTTCGACATTTTTGAACACTTTAATTGTTATAAAAAATTTTAAATAGACGCCCAAGTCACCCATTGAAAAACATAAAACGAAAAAATTTAAAAATGTCATAATGTCGAAAACACAAAAAAAAATTTAGAAAAATACCGCTACAGCCCATAAACGAAAATATTCCTGCACGCATAGGTCTGTATCTTTTGTCATTGAATTTATCCCATAGAGAAACTACAATAGCGGACAGACCAAGAACACCAATCATCTTTAAAAAAAATTTTTTTTAATTAAAAAAAACAAAAATAAACCGCAATATAACTAATTTTTGGTTCTCTTCTACAATAAAATCCATAATAAATCCAAGGAATGAACGAACCAACAATTAATAAGGAAATGCCCATGTAGTCGAGTCTGTGAAATAAAATGATTGAAAAAATACTTTTTAGGTACTTTTTGAATATCCACACCTCTTCCAAATTTAAGTATCAGAGTAATGGTCAAACTTTTCTTCCTCTACAGCAAAGGTGGATCGGTAAAGTCAATGGTGTCGGAAATCGAAAGAGCCGGAAATTGGAACTTGCTCAAATGTCGGAACTCGGAAATCAAAATTTTTTTTCGGAACTAGGAAAGAAAACGTCAAAAAAGGGAATTCCGACCCACCTCTGCTATACTGGAAATGGAGTGGAATTGAGGAAGTCTGACCATTAAGTAAATCTTAGGGAAAATTCTGAGACTCAAACTAGGGGAAGGGATATCCAAAAAGTATCCAAAAATTTTTCTGAAGAAACCTGCTAAATATCCGCACAACATATTTTGAATGACACGAAACTGTGTGGAATGTAAAAGAAAGTCCTAGACAAAGAATGGCACCAGCAAAAAAGAAAGAGAAAACCAATTTTTCCTTAAAAATAAAAAAAAGATGACATTTAATCCCAAAAATTTAAAAAAAAACCTGAAATTGTATATGAGTCTCTGGACGTGTTAGGAACCATAGGGCGAGAAAGAAAAATGCCAAACACCCAACTAAATGAGTCCAAATATTTCCCGTTTCGGTATGAAGTGACCAAATTGATTTGAAACAAGCCGCAAAACTGGGCAAAGGAGGGCGATGACCGGTATGCAAAAAATCGTTGTCCTGTAGCCAATCTGGAAGTGAATGGAATGTTTGGACTGTCCAAGTAGCTTCCCAAGTCTGAAAAAGAGAAAATTTAGAAAAAATTGAAATATTATTAGGCAGAGGGCCAAAAATGTTGGATTTTTAAAAATTCAGTTGGGGAGAATATCGAGACCACGTCCAACAAAATCATCAGTTTTAGCAGAAAAATTAGTTTAGGAGGTAAGGGTAGTCATTTCGGACTGCCGGTGACCTTCCAGATCAATAAAGACGAAGTAGCCTTCCAAGCCGACAAAGGGGTATTCCGCTTTTTAATATGTATTGGGATTTTCTCCACCCATTTTCACCCCAACCCCACCTCTAAAATGCTCTAAAAAATTAACGAAATCAATTCAAAATTGACTAGAACTGTCCTCAACTAATTTTAAAAACACAAAAAAATTAAAATAACCTGCTGAATCAAATGAGCACCACTCGTTTCTGTCCTACAATGTTCTGTTATTTCAACCTTTAAATAATTTTTCAATTAATTTTTGTCAAAAAAAATTAAAAAAACCTTCAATTGAGCATCATCCTCACCTCCCCGAGTCGCAACATTATTAAGAATTTCATCACTAATTTCCTTCCCTGTACCAACCAAATCGTCTCTTTGCCAAAAATCTTCTTTGTGCCGACGGCGATAAATGACATTCATATGCCTCTCATTTGTCTAAAAAACAAAAAGTTGAGTAGAACCCTCAAGTTTCAAAGGAAATATTAAAAGCTGGAAATTATTTACTTCCAAAGATTTTAGACAAATGATAGCCACCGAGCCTGTAGCCAAAGGGTACCGAAATGAGGAAAAGAAAAAAATTTCGGGAAGGGAGAAAAAAGTGTGATTTTTTGGCCTACGTCTCTCCAAAATGTTCGTTATCTGCGTAAAAATAAGTAATGATTTTCCCCACCGGCCCCCTCCGCCAAAAAATTTTTCCTGGCAACGGGCCTGCTACGGGGAGTCACAGTGAATTTATAAATCAAAATTAAAAATATCCCGATTCTAATTAATTAAAACCCCCAAAAACTCAATAATTTGCTGTTAAACTGAAAATATTACGACCAAAATAAAGGAGAACCAAGCATAATTATTTCCAGAAAAAAAGGTGAAAATTTCCCTTTAAAGCTCTCCCAACAAAATATTCCTCTATTTCCCCACTTTCCATGTAAAATAAAATTAAAAAAAAAACCCAAACCATTTCTTCTGGCAAATTCCCACTGCTCTGAACCTTTTTATTATTGTGTGAGCATTTGTGGATTGATGGAAGACGGGCTCTTTGAGGCGGGGAAACGAGCTCCGTATCACTTGACCACCCTTAAAATTTATCAAAAACTAAAATTTAAACAAAAAAAAACCTCTATCATCCCTTGCCGTAACCGTTTCAAACTCCTCCTCATCCCTCTCCAAAAGTCGTTGACGCAAAACAGTAATTTCCATAGGGTCTTCATCCCCACCCGTTTTTGTAACTTTTACGGTTGTAGACTCATCCAAAATTCGTTCATTTGGATGCTTTTCCCGATGCTCTTTATTTGTTAAAATTTCACGGGCATCCTGCAAAACTTCGTTTACGTCAGCTGAAACAAAATCCATATTTTGTTGAGCGGGACAGGAAGCTTTTCTGGAAATGTGCCCCCCAGAGTTTGCGACGTTATTTGCCATTTTATAATTTTAGAGACTAAAATTTATTGAAAATTTAGAAATTAGCAGAAAAAGAAAAGTTAAGCAAACTAAAATAAAAAGAATAAAAAATAAAAGGATTAAATTGACGGTTTTTGGATTTTGCATGAAACGACAAAAAAGAACATGTAAAATGAGGAGGTAGGCGAGAAAGAGAAAGAAAGGAAAAGGAAGAGAGAAAAAGTTTTAAAGTTTACAGAATAACAATATACAAAATACCAACAAGGCAAAAATATTAAACTTGGTCAGAATAAATAAATTAAACTTGAAATCAGAATTAAGCTCACGCTTATGTAAAATTAAAAAACAAAACTTTAAATCAGAAGCAAGTTCAATCTTGAAAATAAAAAATAAATATAAAATAAACTTGGTCAGAATAAATAAATTAAACTTGAAAATCAGAATTAAGATAAAGCTTAAAATTGTAATGAAACTTAACTGGGGTAGAAAAAATTAAAAAAATAAAATCAGAAACTTAAAAATAAAACAAACTTAATCTGAATAAAACTAGAATCAAGCTTAAGCTTAAAGATGAAAAATAAAATAAAACTTGAAATCAGAAGCAAGTTCAATCTTAAAAATAAAAAAACTTGAAATCAGAATTAAGCTAAAGCTTAAAAATAAAACTAGATCAGAACCAAGCTTAATCTTAAAATAAAACTTGAAATCAGAATTAAGCTCAAGCTTAAAAATTTTATTAAAACCTAGCTGAAGTAAAAACAAATTAATAAAATCAGAATTAAACTTAAAAATAAAAATTAAACTTAATCAGAATAAAACCAGAATCAAGCTCAATCTAAAAAAATAATATTAAAACTTTAACAGAATAAAATCAGAAATTAATTTAAAATTTAAAATAACATTAAAATTAAAAAAATTAACAATAAAATAAAATAAAATGAAAAAATTATAAATAAAAAGTCAAAATGGATTAAAGTTTCTATCAAACACGTGTTTAAAAATAAAAGAATAAAATGCACGCGGGAAGTGAACACGCGCGTTAAAATTTTTTTACTATATTTATAAATAATTTGGATAAATTTGGCATGTGGTGGTTTTTCTCATGTCCTAACATTTCCTGAAATCTTTCTTTGTCGACACTAAAAAAGAAATGATTTTTTTTCGCTGCTTTCTTTAAAATCTAAGAGTAGAAACAAAAATCAACTATAAGATAAAATCACTCTAGAAAAGAAAACAGAATCAAGCTCAATCTTACAAAACTTAAAGTGAAACTAAAAATCAGAATCAAGCTTAAACTTGAAAACAAAATTTTAAGCTTAAGCAGAATAAGAGTAGAATCAAGCTTAAACTTAATTATAACAAAACAATAAATCAGAATCTAGCTTAAACTAGAAATAATAAACTTAACAGGAATAAAATAGAAATCAGAATCAAGTGTAAACTTAAAAGAGAATTAAAATCAACCAGAATTAAGAGAAAAATAAACCAGAATTTAAAGCCAGAATTAAGTTTCAACTTAAAAACTAATTCATTACATAACCAGAATAAAACTTTAAATTAAAATAAACTTAAAAATCAAAATTACCGTATTTTCTCGAATAAATCGCCCGGGGAATTATTTTTCAAACCAACTCTAGCATGGGGAATTAATCGAGAGGGGGAATTATTCGAGTTTGGCATTTGAACGTGCAGTAGGGTATTTGGGGGTGGGGAATTATCGTCTCAACCCTTCTTTGGCATGGGGAATTAATCGAGGGAGTGGAATTATTCGAGGGAGGGGAATTATTCGAGGATGGAGAATTAATCGAGAGGGAGGGGAGTTATTCGAGGGAAGTGAATTAATCGAGAAGCCATTAAAGAATAGAAATTTGAGATTAAAATTTAATTAGAGATTGAAATTTAAAAATTAAAATAAAAATCTAAGTTCTACCCCTTTATTTGCATTAATGCGAACCTTTTATCATTCATTCCAACATTCTAAATAGTAAATAAATAAAAATCGCGTGAATGATGGATAGATTTTTGAATAGGCCTCTGTTGGGGAAGGAAAGAATAGAAAAAAGCAATTGAAAAATTAATAGAAAGAATAAAAATTATAATAGAAAATTAGTGTTCTATGGTTGGTATTTACATAAAAATTAAATTTTACAATTTACTAATTGAGAATAAAAAATGTTTTTATAAAGATTAAATTTAAAAATTTAAGCTTAAACTTTAATTCTGATAACAGGATTTAATTTAAACATTTAAGCGTAAGCTTAAATTCTGTTTTCAAGCCTTAATTGCTAATATTAAGTTTAAGCTTTTATTCTCATTTAAGTTCAAGTTTAAGCTTAAATTCTGATTTCAGATTTTATTTTTAAATATAATCAAGCTTAAGCTTAAATTCTGGTTTCAAGTTTAAATTTAAATAATTTAAGTTTAAGCTTAAATTCTGATTTAGTTTCAACCTGGAATAATTTAAGATCAGACTTAAATTCTGGTTTCAAGTTTAAATTTAAATAATTTAAGTTTAAGCTTAAATTCTGATATAATTTTAATTTTAAATAATCCAAGTCAAGCTTAACGTCTGATTTTAATTTTGTTGAATTAATTCAGGTTTAAGCTTAAATCCTGATTTCAAGTTGTAATTTTAAACAATTCAGGTTAAGCCTAAATTCTGATTTCAATTTATATTTTATTTAAACTTTTATTCTGGTTTAGAGAATTTTTAAAGTTTAATTTGATAAATATATATATTTTTTACAAAAGTACAAGGATCATCATTATTAGTAGACTTGTCTTTTTTATAAACAAACATTAGTCATATGGCACTGTGTAAATATTTATTTTAGCTCATTGATTTACTTTGTTGTGTCTAGAAAATATTTTTGTTTTTTTTTTTCAAATAAAAAAATAAATTTTAAATAGAAATGAACTTTTAACTTTAAATTTTAACCGATTTTTAAAGATTAATTGATAAAAAATTGATAATTATTAGAAAGGCGATTTTTATTAATCTTCTTAGGAAAATTCTGAATTTTAATTGGAAAAAAGATAGGTGTAAAAAAGAAATCAGAATTTTACTTGAGCTATAAATAAAATAAGCAAATAGAACTGCCAGTTAAATCAGAATTAAGCTCGATCTTAAAAATATAATTAAACTTTATCAGAATAAAATTAAGAAAGACTATACATATAATGTCACTAAAAATCAGAATCAAGTTAAACCTTAAATCTATAGAAATTTGAATTAAGCCGGTAACTTTTAATGACTGATTGGTACCACTTTGCAATAATAATAAAAAATTCGCGAACATATCAACTGAAGCCCTCCATCCGAATGCAACCGCAGTGA
Organism: Meloidogyne arenaria; assembly: GCA_036172955.1. Lineage (NCBI taxonomy): Eukaryota > Metazoa > Nematoda > Chromadorea > Rhabditida > Meloidogynidae > Meloidogyne > Meloidogyne arenaria. Next base: position 3,115,777 of record JARQAB010000042.1, read on the forward strand.
AAGGATTTCGTCACAAAGACGAACCGCTATAGCGTCACATTTCCATTCATGTGCGTATATCAACATCATCCATAGGTGTGAATATACGTTCCCATTAGGACTCAATAATCCCTAATGTTTGCTGTTGGAACGTTTCTCTCTCTAAATCGGGAAACGGCGGCCAGCTGTTCGCACGGATAGCTTTTCACTGCAACTTATATATTAATGCAGAATATGTCTACAATAAATTTTTTATGGGGTGCAGAAGAGAAGAAGTATAAAAATTGTTTAGTTTTATATCCCTCCCTTCCATGTCTTTCTCTGTGTACTAAAAGAACCGTTAGACAACAAATTGGTTAAAAGTTGTTTAAACAAAATAGCAAAATTTTGTTACAATAAGATCTGAATTAAGCTGGTATTAAAGGTAGACCAGAATTGAAAAATGAATATAAAGCACGGAACCAAGCTCAAACAAATATAATTATGCCTACACACTAGAAGACTTAATAAAGATCGGCCGGTCTAATAGAATAAAAAAATTGGCGAACTTAAACTGAACCCTCCATCCGAATACAACCGCAGTGGAGGGCAGTTTCATCGATAAATGCTCCTCCTTGCTATTCGTCGACCTTAAGATTGCTTCAATCGTTGAGCCGGCTAGATAAGGTTGCGTCCAACCATCCGCTCAATACAAGATTGCTCCAATCATCCTTCGGTCAATACTAGCCGCCGAGGCCATATCAACTTTTGTTTTGTTTACTACCCAGAGGGCGTAAACGTATGTTCCCATTAGGACTCAATAATCCCAATGTTTGCAATTAGAACGTTTCTCTCTCTAAAGCGGGAAACGGCGGCCAGCTGTTCGCACAGCAGACACATTTCTTCAACATATATATTAATGCAGAATATTTTTAAAATAAATTTTCGATGGGAAGCAGGAAGGAAAAAGATTTACTAAAATATATTTTTAATTTCTCTCCTCTTTCTTTCTATCTGTAAGGAGAAAAGGAACGAGACAAATTGGTATTTAACAAATAGGCACTCGACATAATGTTTCTTAATTATATCGTTCAGTGAAAATAGCCAACTTCAATATTTAGCCAGTACAAACCAGGGATGGATTGGGTTACCTTAACCTAAACCTGGACTTTTTTCGACCCGAAATCCGATCCAAGGAAAATTTTGAAAACCCGATCCGAACACCTACTCGACTTTTTTTTCTCAACTCGACCCATCCCTGGTACTAACCACAGATGGATTACCTTAAAAACAGCGGATGGTCGGAATTTTTATTCCAAAAATCGTGAGCTGCTTGTTATCTCACCAATATTTGAGACAAATTCCGGAGAAATAAATAGTAAAATTATTATAATTCTATGACTTTGCAATTAACTAATTTAATTTATTCCAACAAAAGATTAACAAATACTTTGATTTTCCTTTCAATTTTTAAATTAACTTTTTTTTTCATCCTTCACTGTATTCTTTTTTAAATTATTTCTTCTTCTTTGTTCACTTACACTCCTCTCTCTGTATCTCAGCACTTTTTATCCTTAGGAACCACCTTGAGTGCAAACCCATTAAGGATGAAATCCAAAATATGTTTATTAATATCATATTTTTCAAGCACAATTTCACACACATTAGCATTAAACAAATGAACGTCTTTAAACGGAACTTTGACTTCTTTCCCTTCAGCATAGCTAAAAATCATTGTTCCGGATTGTGGGCCTTTATTAATCTCTTTATGGGGTATTTCACATTCCTTTCCTTTATTATCTTTAACGGAAGCTTCACATTTACTCCCTCCAACCTCCAAAATAATTTTTGTATTTTTAAGATTATCAGTTTTTGAAGTCACTTTTAGAATGTTTACCTTATCTTCTTTACTAGGCAAAGTTTGATGTTCAAGTTTTAATAAATTGGGAGTTGGGTTCTCAAGCTTGCCCATTTTACAAGGACTAGCACTTGGCACAGAAGCATTCTTACTTCCACTCTGTTGGCCTTTTTCCATTCCCTCGGTTAAAGGAATAAAAGCCATAGAAATTATTAGAAGGGCAGAAATAAAGATAGCCATTTTTGGGTATTTTAGGGTTATTTTTGGGAATTTTCTTAGTTTTTTAGTTGTTGAGGAGATTGTTTGATGGTTGGATAGCTAATTAATTGGTGTTTATATATCAGCTAATTTAAGGATTTTGAAAGGCGTCTTGGCTATATTTGTTATTATATTTCTTAATTAGCGTCTGGGAAAAATTTTAAATCTTATTAATGCCCTTTAATGCTCTTCCCTTTAATTTTACCCCAAAAGTACAGGCAAAAAGAGCATTATTATTAGACAGGCATCTTTATAGTGCACTTTTATCGAGACTTAATAAATTTAAAAAAATGTCAAGACATATTCGGAGACATTTAAGAAATCCTAATATTGCCCTATACTTGCCCTTATATTATTTCTTAATTTTATTTTCATTAAAGGGCATTTTAATTCAATTTCACAAGATAATGCAATTTTATTTGTTTCTTTTGCACTTTTGTTTAATATTAAATATTATATTTAAATATTTTGTTAATATTAGATGAAAGGAATACCATAAATATTCCAAAAAAGGTTGAAGAGTTACAAACTTTGGTCAAAGTGTTCCAGTATTTTATCAGTAGGGATGGGATTTATATGGATTTCCATATTTTTTTCCTGGCCTCGTTGGGTTCTAAAGCGTCCAAAAAACATAGTTTTAGCATATGGTGATAAGGCGTTTGTAGTTACCCCCCCCCCCCCCCCCAAATGTCTCAGTAACTTTACGCGAATACTATCTTCTATGTAAAGTTAAGCACAAAAAATAATATTGATGTAAACTTAAGGATTAGAAGATAGAATTAATGTAAAGTTAAGCAATAGAAGAAACAATTGATGTAATGTTAAGGGATGGAAGATGTAGATTTTGGGGGTAAAATTGCAAAGTTAAACACTAAAAGATATTACTGATGTAGAATTACTCCCTATTCTATACACTGATCATTTTATAGCTAATTCGTTGTGATTATTCTACAAAATCTTTACTCCCTATTCTGTTAAGGGTTGATTTATAGGTTGATCAGTGTATATATATTTATACACTGATCATTTTATAGCTAATTCGTTGTGATTATTCTACAAAATCTTTACTCCCTATTCTGTTAAGGGTTGATTTTTAAGGGTTGATTTATAGGTTGATCAGTGTATATATATTTATACACTGATCATTTTATAGCTAATTCGTTGTGATTATTCTACAAAATCTTTACTCCCTATTCTATACACTGATCATTTTATAGCTAATTCGTTGTGATTATTCTACAAAATCTTTACTCCCTATTCTATACACTGATCATTTTTTACAATACTGTTAAAAAATATTTTCATATTTTATTTATTATTCTAAATTTTTATTTTTGATAAAGTAAAAAAAATAAAAACATAATTTATCAGAAATTTTAAGGTTATATTATTTGAAGAATTGTTTTTTTTTAATTTTTTTGAATGCTTTCTTCAATTTTAAAAATATTTTTCTTTCCTTCCCTCTCACATTCATTCATTCATATATCATTTTTCCATCTAATTTTTCACTCCACAAGCCTTTACAATTTGCTTTTCAGTCGGCTCAATCATCAGCTTTACTTTATTCATAAGAAGAGTTAATTTGTGGTCCTTATCGTAGTCTACAAAAACAATTTCGCATTTATTTCCAACAAAGATTGGGGTGTCTTTGAAGGGAACGTTGACAGAAGGGCCGTTTTCAATATCATAAATCAATTTTCCTGAAAGTTTGTCTCCTTGAATTTGGCATTCTACAGGGTTTCCGTCATTTTGGGCAACACACTTCGGCTGGTTTTCAACCTGTAAAGTCACTGAATATTTTGAGTTGCCACCTGATACAATTAATTTATTGGAGAGACTTGGATTGTTTGGCTTCATTGCGCTTTTGGCGTCTCCATGCATTTTTGACCCTGCTACAGGCACAAACATGCCATATATCACTTTACAATCCTTTTGGGCTTTGAGAGAATCGGAGGTTGAAGCACTTCGATTAGTATTCATTCCCTCAGTTGTGGCAATAATTGAAATGATTAGAAGGGTAAAAGTGAAAAAGGTGGCCATTTTTGTGGTTGTTTTTATGGATGTTTTGGGGTGTTTTTAGGGATTTTTAGTTGATGAGGAGATGATTTGATGGTTGGGTATCTAATTAATTGGTGTTTATATATTAATTAATTTGAGGGGTTTTGAAATTAAAAACTTAAGAAAGAATAAAAGTGCAATTACATTATGTTTACATCATCTACATGTCATAAAACTAATAAAACTTTTTATGAAATTACCATTTTAGTAATAACTCCAAAGTTTTCCTTTATATATGATATAATATGATGCCAATGTAATGCAATTGCACTTTTGTTTTTCTCAGATGAAAATAGGCAAAATAGCCAAAAAAAACATTCAAAATCCCTCAAATTAATTAATATATAAACACCAATTAATTAGCTATCCAACCATCAAATAATCTTCTCATCAACTAGAAAACTCAAAAAACACCCCAAAACATCCATAAAAACAACCACAAAAATGGCAACCTTTTTCACTTTTACCCTTCTAATCATTTCAATTATTGCCACAACTGAGGGAATGAATACTAATCGAAGTGCTTCAACCTCCGATTCTCTCAAAGCCCAAAAGGATTGTAAAGTGATATATGGCATGTTTGTGCCTGTAGCAGGGTCAAAAATGCATGGAGACGCCAAAAGCGCAATGAAGCCAAACAATCCAAGTCTCCCCAATAAATTAATTGTATCAGGTGGCAACTCAAAATATTCAGTGACTTTACAGGTTGAAAACCAGCCGAAGTGTGTTGCCCAAAATGACGGAAAACCTGTAGAATGCCAAATTCAAGGAGACAAACTTTCAGGAAAATTGATTTATGATATTGAAAACGGCCCTTCTGTCAACGTTCCCTTCAAAGACACCCCAATCTTTGTTGGAAATAAATGCGAAATTGTTTTTGTAGACTACGATAAGGACCACAAATTAACTCTTCTTATGAATAAAGTAAAGCTGATGATTGAGCCGACAAATAAGCAAATTGTAAAGGCTTGTGGAGCGAAAAATTAGAAAAATTGAAGAGGAATAAATGTGAGATAAATGAAAAAATATATTAAGAAGTTGAAGAAAGCATTTAAAAAAATAAAAAAACAATTCTTCAAATAATATATATAACTTTAATATTTTTGATAAATTTTATTTCATATATTTTTATTTAAACAGACCTTTAGATATCCCTTCAAATCCTTTGATATCCACTTGATCCTTCTTATTTCTTGATATTACCATTTAGGAGGTAAGAAAGCTTCTGATATCCGCATTAATCCACACAAATCCTTTAAAGATCATATATCAGGATTCAAATGAGGTTGAAGATTTGTGGATTAGGGCATAAAAAACCTATTTTTAGGTTCAGTGTCTCATTTTTAAGCCAAAAATTTGGTATTTTTTTCCGGAAACTGGAACTTCAAAAATATTTTGGCTGAGGCGCTGCAGTCAGAAAATTAATTAATCGGAAAGGGATATAGACTAAGAGGATTTAAAGAGATATAAGGATTAAAAAAATATAAGGATTTAATAAGATTTAAAAAGGATTTGTGTGGATTAATGCGTATATCGAAGGAATTATCATATCGCCTCTAAATTCTTAGGCCCTAAATATCTTCACTAATCCAATTAATAATATTCACACACTTCCTCTTAATTCCTCAAAATCGGCTGATATCTTTCTAACCTCCTAAATCGTGAATATCAAGAAATAAGGATGGATCATTTGAATATCAAAGGATTTAAAACAGAGCTCGGATCGACAAAATGCCAATCAAAAGTACAAAAATCTTGATTTAAAAGTACACAGGGAGAAAATTTCCAAATAAAAAGTACACTCCAAATTAAATTAGAAAATATTTATTCGTACTCAAATCTCTTATATTTCTCTCCTAAATGAATCTTTTCTAAGAATTTCTTGTTTCCACTGAGCATTTTATGCATTTCAATACTTTTTAAAAAGTACGAAACCGAGCTTTGATTTAAAAGGATATCAGAAGATTTGGATGTATATTTGAATTAAATCAGGTATTTGATGAATTTTGACATGTACGATCGAGATCAATAAATAAAAATCATGTCCTCATCTCACTTATTAGTAAATTTGTGGCCCTAATGAAGGCCGTCTGGGTTAATGTTGTTGAGTAAGTTCACCATTTCTGCTTCATCCGAAATTGTTCTTGAACACGTATAGCAGAGCATCATTTTAAATTGCCCGAACACGCTAGAAACTACCCCTAGAAAAAAGGTCTTAAAATATTAAGATTTCGAGAAAAATTTTTTTGAAAAATTTTAAAATAAAAAAATTACAAAATACGGTCCGGTGTGATCAACATGTTATTAACATCTGTGATCTTATAGATTAAATCGATTTTTGGATAAGTTTGCACTTAACTGTATAATACTGAAGTTTCTGACAAAAACTGCCAAAAAAACTAATTGAGCTGGAACGGTATCGGTTCTAACCGGAAGTACTTATTGCCTAGGAATAATCAAGTTTCTTAAGTCACCTTGCCTAATAGTACACCCATACTAGTCTAAAGGTCTACATATTTAAATAAAAATATATGAAATAAAATTTATCAAAAATATTAAAGTTATATATTATTTGAAGAATTGTTTTTTTTAATTTTTTGAATGCTTTCTTCAACTTTTAAAAATATTTTTCCTTTCCTTCCCTCTCACATTCATTCATTCATCATTTTTCCAGCTAATTTTTCACTCCACAAGCCTTTGCAATTTGCTTATTTGTCGGCTCAATCATCAGCTTTACTTTATTCATAAGAAGAGTTAATTTGTGGTCCTTATCGTAGTCTACAAAAACAATTTCGCATTTATTTCCAACAAAGATTGGGGTGTCTTTGAAGGGAACGTTGACAGAAGGGCCGTTTTCAATATCATAAATCAATTTTCCTGAAAGTTTGTCTCCTTGAATTTGGCATTCAACAGGGTTTCCGTCATTTTGGGCAACACACTTCGGCTGGTTTTCAACCTGTAAAGTCACTGAATATTTTGAGTTGCCACCTGATACAATTAATTTATTTGGGAGACTTGGATTGTTTGGCTTCATTGCGCTTTTGGCATCTCCATGCATTTTTGACCCTGCTACAGGCACAAACATGCCATATATCACTTTGCAATCCTTTTGGGCTTTGAGAGAATCGGAGGTTGAAGCACTTCGATTAGTATTCATTCCCTCAGTTGTGGCAATAATTGAAATGATTAGAAAGGTAAAAGTGAAAAGGGTGGCCATTTTTGGAATGCTTTTTGGGTTGTTTTGGGGTGTTTTTAGGGATTTTTAGTTGTTGAGGAGATTATTTGATGGTTGGATAGCTAATTAATTGGTGTTTATATATAAATTAATTTGAGGGATTTTGAAAGTTTTTTTGCTATTTTGCAATATTTTCATCTGAGAAAAACAAAAGTACAATTGCATTACATAACATCATATTACTTCATATATGAAAGATAAGGCCTTGAAGTTATTATTAAAATGCCAACTTTTATAAAATTTCATTCATTTTATAACATGTAAGATGATGCAAACATAATGTAATTGCACTTTTATTCTTTCTTAAGTTTTTACACTTCAAAACCCCCAAAATCTATTAATATATAAACACCAATTAATTAGCTATCCAACCATCAAATAATCTCCTCAACAACTAAAAATCCCTAAAAACACCCCAAAACAACCCAAAAAGCATTCCAAAAATGGCCACCCTTTTCACTTTTACCTTTCTAATCATTTCAATTATTGCCACAACTGAGGGAATGAATACTAATCGAAGTGCTTCAACCTCCGATTCTCTCAAAGACCAAAAGGATTGTAAAGTGATATATGGCATGTTTGTGCCTGTAGCAGGGTCAAAAATGCATGGAGACGCCAAAAGCGCAATGAAGCCAAACAATCCAAGTCTCCCCAATAAATTAATTGTATCAGGTGGCAACTCAAAATATTCAGTGACTTTACAGGTTGAAAACCAGCCGAAGTGTGTTGCCCAAAATGACGGAAACCCTGTAGAATGCCAAATTCAAGGAGACAAACTTTCAGGAAAATTGATTTATGATATTGAAAACGGCCCTTCTGTCAACGTTCCCTTCAAAGACACCCCAATCTTTGTTGGAAATAAATGCGAAATTGTTTTTGTAGCCTACGATAAGGACCACAAATTAACTCTTCTTATGAATAAAGTAAAGCTGATGATTGAGCCGACAAATAAGCAAATTGTAAAGGCTTGTGGAGCGAAAAATTATATGGAAAAATGATGAATGAATGAATGTGAGAGGGAAGGAAATGAAAAATATTTTTAAAATTGAAGAAAGCATTCAAAATTTAAAAAAAAAACAATTCTTCAAATAATATATAACTTTAATATTTTTGATAAATTTTATTTCATATATTATTATTTAAATAGACCTTTAGATATTCATTCAATCTGATATCCCTTCAAATCCTTTGATATCCACCTGATCCGTCCTTATTTCTTGATATTACCATTTAGGAACATATTTTTCCAAAACTATTTTGACCTTTTTCAGATATTTTGGACCTATCTTGAGACCTAAAAACTTAAAAAGGAATTATTTCTCAATTTTTCATACCCTAAATCTACTTATCACTTAGGGAAACGTCAAAATTGAGACCAAGACGATTTCAACAAAAGGTAATGTTGTACCTACAACGTTATCAAAATGAAATAGGGGTACGGTTCTTTGAATTTTTGTGTAAATAATTTAAAAATTCTAAGTTACTGTCCAACTCACAAAAAATTATTCTTCTAACGTTACTCAACTTGTTTTTGCGTGTAAAATTATTTTTTGAAAAACGTTTACTGCCCAAATCACTCACTGCCCAGATTACTCACTGCCCAATTCACCACTGCCGTTTTCACCAACACGCTATTTTCTACCACTGTATAAGAGAAATATTAAGAAATTAACGTGTCACATAACTCTTCAAATATCTAGTAAAGAGTTACTTATTAAAATAATTAGACTCAAATGCCCCTTATCTCTACATATTTATTTTAAAATGTCTATAATCCTTGTTGTTTACATTTTCTTTCTCTTTTCTACGCTGCTCCTCATATAATAATATTAAAAAGAAAAACTATCATTTATATAGCTTGTCATTAAAAAATATAGAAAGCGAACCAGCTGGCGCTGTTTCCCGCTAGTAGAGTAGAGTCTATGGCACTGAAATTGTGCATACTCTTAACGTAAGTAAACAAGCAATCCAATCGAGAAAATATTTAAAACACCACGGCAAGAGTCCGACGAACCCTGCGGGGTCAAGCAATTGCAGTCTACGAACGCTCTGCTAGCGGTTGCATTCAGTTGGAGTCTGGCTGTGTTCGCTATGTTTTTTAGCTACATAATTTAATTTTTTAATGAAATCTGTTAAATAAAGGGTGACAACAATGTAATGGGACACAGTATTTATGACTTAACTTTGCTCAAATAAAAAATAATGAGTTCAAATAAAGCTTATATGATAGGGAACTAATTAAGGAACAAATAATATTAAGTATTTTCTTAATCCCAGTCCTTAGATACAGAGGAGGAGGCGTGAGGAATTATTTTAGGCAAAAGTTTACAACACCCTTGGTGAGATATTCTTCCATTCCCAAACGAGTGATTGTTGAAGATATTCCAAACATTTATGCGGGTTAGTGAAGAACCTGACCTTCAAAATAGACCTCAAGCTAAATTAATCGGAAAAAATCTCGAAACTTTTCTTGAGGTAAACTTCACAAAAAACTAATATGCATAATTGAGCTTTGACTTTTTGTCGGCTAAAACCTCTTATAATTAACAATTAATGCAATTTATTCGAAAAATATAAACAAAAGAAGACAGATATTGTGAAGCTTAACGTTTTTTTAATCTACTCGAATTTCTTTATTTATTTCTTACTTCACATTCTTTTTTGTTTAGTTTTTATCCTTCCATATTTACACATTTTCTTTACTTTTTTCCCTCACATTTTCATAGTACAAGCCTTCGGGGAAATTTTCTTATCAGTAGGGACAATTTTGAAGTCGACATCATTAATTTTGAGAAGAGTTATATTAGTTTTAATATCGTAGCCTACAAGCTGGATGACACACTTGTTGTCGGTGAAGAAAAAAACGCCTTCAAATGGAACCTTAAAATGTCTCCATTTTATATACGATTTTTAACTTAATCATTCATTGGTAGTAGCATAGAGGGGGAGGGGAGGGAGGGAGGAGGTGAAGGAGGGGCAAACATTGGGAGCCCTTAGAAAATTAGAGACGGCTCTTGTTAAATGTATATCCAAGAAACGCTCATTTAGGTCAATCCTATTATTTTGCTTCAATCGGTGAAGAAAAAAACGTCTTCAAATGGAACCTTAAATATTAAACCTTAAATATTAATATTCAACGGTATATCAAAGAATGTCAAAATCCTATATGTAGACATTGGGGTTGTAATATGCCGTTTTGTGGGCCACCACTTACCTCCGGGGTAACATGAACACTTTGGATGGTATGTTAGCGACATCGGCATTTCCATATCCAAGAAACGCTCATTTAGGTATACTATGTATAAAAACCCATGTATATATACCCACACCCACCTCAACAATAATATTATCAGAAATGATAAATTTCATTGATCCAGTCAACGCATCGTAGCGCATTCCGCAATCGCCTGAACCTCCTGTCTTAGCCATACATAACACCTCATCACCGACAACCAACGCCACCGAGGTATTGCTGAACTTTGTCCCACCAATCACTTGCAAAGTGTTGGATATGGTTTTATCGTTGGGTTTGAAAGTTTTTCTTTTGTTATTTTCCTTGGTATCCGCATGATCTAGCATTCCAAAATAGGTTGTACAACCAGTAGAGGTTGAAGCGCTTCGATCGCCTGCTCCCTCGGTCATAGCGATTAATGAAATGATTAGAAGAGCAGAAGTGAGGAAGATGGACATTTTTGATTTTTTAGTTTGGTTTTGGGGTGTTTTTTGAGTTTTTTAGTTGTTGAGGAGATTGTTTGATGGTTGGATAGCTAATTAATTGGTGTTTATATATTAATGGATTTTGGGGGTTTGAAAGGTTTTGACTGAATATTTCGTTAGCTTTTCATCATATCACCTCTAAGAGAATGTTTTATAATGCACTTTGTTGCGGAATTCATTCTCTCTATTTCCCTATTTGCCCTTTAACAGTCTTACAAGTTCCTCTAAAAATAATAAGTTAACGGAAGCTCCCCAAATTTGAAAATTTACATCATATAAAGAAATTTATTATTTAATAAAACTTGTTATTTATTTATTAAAGTGCAATAAGAATTTTAGAAATAGTTGGGAAATTAAGCACTTTCCTCTTAATTTTTAAAGAAATTAAGAGGAAGAGAGGATGTTGGGAAGCTAAAAATTTTCTCAGAGGTGATATGATGAAATCATAACGTAATCTAGTTAAAAAAACCTTTCAAACCTCCCTAAAATCCATTAATATATAAACACCAATTAATTAACTATCCAACCATCAAACAATCTCCTTAACCACTAAAAAACTCAAAAAACCCCCTAAAAGCAGCCCAAAAAATACCCAAAGATGGCCATCCTCTTTACTTCTACCCTTCTAATCATTTCCCTTTTGGGAATTACCGAGGGAGTGAATACAGGCATTCCAAGCGGATCTTCTCCACCCTCTTCTGTTTGTGAGACTTACAAGGGCAAAATTGAGCACATGCCAGAAACCGCCAGAAAAATTGAATGGAAGGAAAATACTCCCGGAGGAAAGCATTTAATCCTTAAAAAGTCTATTCAAGGTCTAGACAAAGTAACCCTCAAAATTGAAGGCAAAGAATGTAGTGCTTCCCTCAACAACCCTGGAACGTGTCTAGTCGATGGACAGTCCCATGCCGGTCAATTAGTCTTTGTAACTTCAAAGGCTAAAATTGAGGTTGACTTTGGGGAAGCTCAAATCTTCTCTGGGAACAAGTGCGAGATTGAAATTGAGAAGTATGACCGTGCTACCTACGTAACTATAATCAAAATTAATGGGGGTGACTTCAAAATTACGCCTGATTCGCCACCTATGCCGATGCCATGCAAAAATATGATGAACTAAAAAGTGAGGAGGAGGGGAAGGAAAAATGAAGGAAGAGACCATGTAAAATTGAAATATTGAAGAAAGCATTCAAAAATTTAATTTTTAAAAAATCTGAGTGTTTAGTAACTAAATATAGCTTTCTATTGTTCTTATATTTTGTTTATCCTTATCAAATTAAAATGAAAAACTTTATTTTTGTATCAGTAAAAGTTAAGATGGTGTCCCCTTTTTTCTCATTTTTTCATTTCTCACAAAATTCCAGATGAAAAGTTTATGTACATAATGGTCAGACTTTCTCTCTTCTTTAATTTTATAAATTTCCCTGTATATTATTTAAATTAGAAACATTAATAATGAAAATTATCTGTAATAATTTTGACTCAATATGTCAATTGGAAGTAAGAGTAACACCAAAAAATTTTCAGAGTATAATGTGAGAGACATACATTTTTTACTCTTTTCTATTAAAAAAAAGAAGAAAATAGAAACATTTTTTCATTCTTTTTCTCTTTCCTTTTCTACTCCTCATAGAAAATTTATAAAAGAAATAGTCTACTTAATATATAAAAAGAAGAAAATGCTGCAGTTATGGCGAATCGACTGGCCGCTTTAGAGAGAGATTTCCCGTTTCCCGCTTTAGAGAGAGATACATAAAACGTTTCTAGTGGTCTAGGACGTTGTATTATGTTATTATGCTGCGGCCTTAGAGCCGAGTGAACTGATCGTGTCCCCATAAAATGTCGAATCCATAAAATGTCGAAAAGTTTAAAAAAACCCACAAAATGTCAAAAAAGGCTATAAACCCACAAAATGTCAAATAATACTATAAACCCGCAAAATGTCAAATCATATAATGTCGAACCCATAAAATGTCAAAAAGGCCAAAAACCCACATAATGGCGATAGAATTTTTATTTGTTATTTTTATTTGTTTTGTTTGTTTGCTTTGATTGCTTTTTGACAATTAAAAGTTATTAATTGTCTCCCATCTTGTATTTGTTATAATAATTTTTCTAAGATGGTTAATTTTATCTTTTAGATGAGAATCAGGCTTAAATTCACTGAGTTACAGAAGTAAAGAAAACGGCGATTTCCGATCGATGTATTGTCTGAATTTAATCAAGAACAGCAACAATCCGAGCCTTATTGTACTACCTCAAAGATATGTGAGACGAGGATTTAGTTTGGTGGTCAATTCTTCGCCAGGCGTTCTGTCAACATTTCTCGCACATTTTGCGTCAACATATGTAGGTCTTACCCAAATTGAATTGCAATTGGGATTAGAAGCTTTTCAAAGAGGGTCCAAGTACATTCAATACAAGAAGTTGATGAAAATAGTTATAATTTTTCAGGTTTTTTGTTTTGTTTTGTTATTTTTGTTCTGTTTTTGGCGATTTTTTATTTGTGTACTTATACTGTTTTATCGATTCGGTGTTTCTATGAATAAAATTGTTTTATTTTTCCAGCTTAATTTTGCTCAATACAATTTTTAGATCAGTGCTTCTCTTTTTAGGTTTTTTACGCTTATTATCAATTTTTTAAAATTTCGCCTTTTTGACATTTTGTGGGTTTCTAGCCTTATTTGACATTTTGTGGGTTTATAGCATTTTTTGACATTTTGTGGGTTTCTAGCCTTATTTGACATTTTATGGATTCGCCATTATATGGGATTTGACATTTTGTGGGTTTTTGGCCGTCTCGCCATTTTATGGGTTCGCCATTTTATGGGTTTGACATTTTATGGGGGAGCCGAACTGATACAAGTACCCTTCGAATGGAAGAAGGAGAAATGGACTATGTTGATAGCACGCGATGAGGTGCGTAAGAGAAACCGCTGTGTGGAAGTCAGCGAGGTTTGCATGGCCATTTTCCTCTCATAGCGGTTGTATTCGGAAGGAGGGTTTCAGTTGCTATATTCGCGGAAAATTTTTTTAAATGTATTTGGAATTGAATTGCTGTCCAAAACTCTGGCCAGTGATCGAATAAAGGAAAAAATATTTCTGAAAAACAATAAGGAATATACAACCCCATGCCCGGGCTATAGCATGTTTTATTATGACAACCTAGATCATAATAAACAAAAAATAATTTATATTCTGTTCTCAAAATTTGTTTTCCAATAATTTTATGGTGAAAGGAGTTGCCAAAATGTCCTTGTCGATCGGGAATAATTTTGAATATTCAAATGTGAGTAAAGCAAATTTTCAATTCGGCTGTCATATTCGTTTGAACAGCGGCAGGAACTTTTTTTGCATTGTTAATCTTAACTAATAAATTTTTAACTTAAAAAGAGACTTAAATGGGTGATGTACACACCAGTTAGCTCAATCTAGAAATTTTTATTTGAATCGTAGTGTTAAATTCTGCAATAATAAGCAAAATTATTAGTCATTCAGTAAGCCGTTGAAATCCAGATAAATAATCGAAAAGGCAGGAGTGCATCAATTCTAAAATTAAAATTTTTAAAACAAAACAATAAGTTTTTTAGAGTTTTTGCTATCCAAAGCCCTCTTAACAACTAAATCAGTCAATAATAATGCATTAATAGTTCTTGTGATTATCATATGAATTGATTTTACATTAATTAATTAAAATTTTTTCCTTAATGAGAGGTAGTCTAGCCATCTAAAATAATAAAACACTAGACAAATAAATTTAAAAAACAATAACAAAACAATTAAACAATGGTTATAAAATATCTTAAAGAATAATATGATAACCGGCTTGATAATCAGAAGAGTAAGCAGAACATAGCTCCGCAAAAACTATTCTTGAAAGTCTCTCTTAGAGCCTGGAATTTTGTACAGTATCGCCCTACCATACAAAATAGAGACCGGCGCGGGACGGGATCCAGCGCGGGATTTTGCGGGATTTATCCCGCGGTCACCCGTCCCGCAAAGATTTAAAAAAAATTTTATCCCGCAGGATCCCGCAAACGCGATTTTGCCGGTCTCTAATACAAAATTATATTTTTTAAAACACAACGCCAATAATTAATTAAGCGGTTTGAAATTATTTAAATTTGGCGAATGCCGGTGTTTCAAAAGCTTTTATAGTGACTTGGCCTTTTTTCATCCTTTGAGGGGCATAGTCAACATTGGCTACAAGGACATTCATGTCAAATTTTTTTGTTGTTTTCTCTTTGAAAACACTAAAGTTTTATTCAAAATATAGCAAATCATAAGGAAAAGTCAGCGCGATAATGCCCGCATTACCTCGGTGGCATGCCCTCTAAATCAATTTTTGGTGAGTGCTTTGCCTTATTATAGAGGGCATTTTTGACTGGCAAGGCATGTCGACTCTCCATTTAACATAGAGAAATATATTTTCATTGCCTAGCTATTCGATTTCTCTAAAAAAATTTTTTTTTGTCAAATTTTATTTAAAAAAGTATTTTGCCTTTGAATTTTTGCTTATCGCCCAGATTTCTTTACGGCAAAAATCAAAGAAAATAGAGGAAAATATCTTTAAACCAGACCTGGTCAAAGATACTGATTTTGGTATCCGTATCTGGATATTTACGGCGGATACAGGCGGATGTCCGCAAGCACTTTGGTATTATCTGTATCCATATCCGTATCCA
Source organism: Meloidogyne arenaria (assembly GCA_036172955.1). Taxonomy (NCBI): domain Eukaryota; kingdom Metazoa; phylum Nematoda; class Chromadorea; order Rhabditida; family Meloidogynidae; genus Meloidogyne; species Meloidogyne arenaria. The sequence continues at coordinate 3,131,543 of JARQAB010000042.1, forward strand.
TGACCAGATCTGCTTTAAACTTCAAAGTCCCTCATTCAATACAAGACCATTTTTGGTTAATATTTAATGATTTAAAACAACTAAATTGTACAAAAACAACAAAATTTGTTATTGTAAAATGTGTACAAACAAAAATAAAATTTTTATTCGTTTATTAATATTTTCAACATTTTATTTAATGATTTTTTTAACTACTACAGATGCTGTTGGGAATAGATTATTTAATTGGTAAAATATAATTTTGTGTTTCTTTTTGATTATGTTTTCCCAACAGATTCTTTTGAGTGCAGTCACTAGGGATAACAAAGAAGGAAAATTTTTTTCCAAGACTTGAGACCAAGACTCGAGACAAAGACTCGAGACAAAGACTCGAGACAAAGACTCGAGACAAAGACTCGAGACCAAGACTCGAGACAAAGACTCGAGACCAAGACTCGAGACAAAGACTCGAGACAAAGACTCGAGACCAAGACTCGAGACAGAGACTCGAGACCAAGACTAGACCCAAAGCCTTAAGACCAAAAATTAACATGACTTAGGACAATTGTTTAGCAACTTAGGGCAAACTTTTGTTTTATTTTTCGTGCCTTATAGATGAATACCTTTAGTTTTGAAGTAATTATAGTTAATTTAATAAATAAAACTCAAGGGAAAATACTATGATTTTGGCAACAAAGGCGCCAAAAATTTCGATTATCAGTGCCACAGGCGGAAATTTTAAGTTTGTGTGTTTTATCATTTTGTGTATCATTTTTTTCTTTTAATATAGGTATATTAAACCTCCGCCTGGAGGTTTAAAATTTTTTTTTAAATTTAATTTTTTAATTCCGCCTGGAGGTTTAATATATATTATTTATTCGAGTCTTTATTTTTCAGTTTTAGGCTAAAACCCCAAAAATCAAAAACCCGTGGAATTGAAATTGGAAATAATGATCTAGTTGATATAAACAAAAACAAAGAGACTTTTCATATTTCTCAAAGCAAGGCAGAAATTTCTAAGCCAATCGACGAACATGTATCGGGTGATCTAGTTGGAGAAATACGAAGTGTACAGGTTATTTTAACTCTTTTGAAGAGCCTTAAGAGATGCTCCCATAGTTTTCCTCTTAAAAAGGGGGATTAATTGCATCTATTGTATTTATGTTACATTACACTTGATGGAACCCTCATGGAATGAGATTGAAGCACAACCGACTGTGCCTTCAACCCGATAATAGGTTGATTTGGTGAAGGTTGCTTATTAAGGTTGGCGGATCCGGATATCCGGATCCGAAAAAAGGCCGGGTGCTATATTTGGATATATATATAGCTTAACTCGGGTTCTACTATTCTGGGGACTTGTATTAGACTGAATTACATTATTTAAATATTTATTTATTCATTCACTTTATTCTCCATACATATAAATATGGGTACAACAATAAAGGAGAGACTTGGTTAGGCCAAATCTCCTCATAATGAGGAAAAGGCTGGGGTATTTATAGAGACAATTTAAGGGTCGAGATATAAACAGAAAGTGAATAACAAATATAAGATAAGAGTCAAGAATTGGATGAGAATGTCGGGAGACCTTTATAATTAGAAATAGGTCACTTTATATTTGCATGTGAAAATGCAAATTGTTTATTTGATTAAGCGAATGCAGCACCGGGTATCCGAAATTTTAGGTTCGGATACCGGATCCGGATATCTGAAGATTTCCAACTACCTGTCAACCTTATATTCATTCTGTACATTTTCATATTTAATTATTTCAGAATTTCAATGTTCCCGAGACTTCCAATCCTTCACCATCAAATAGTCATTTCCCCAAACCTTCAAGTTCAAAGACATCTTCCAAAAAATATTCAGCAAGACATCAAAAAGGAAAGAAACTAGCCACAATACACGAAGGATGCATATATTACAACCATGGGAGAACTAATTCAAACTTGGAAATATATTTTGAGGGCACTATTCATTCACTAAAAACACTAATTGATCATATGTATGAAAAACATAATGTACCAAAAGGCGCAGAAATTTTCCTTAATGATATTTTGGAGCCTGAAGGATTAAAACAATTTATTGAAGAGATATGCTATACTATAAACTCTGCTGAAGACTATACGCATCTTATTCACTCATTAAACTAGTAATATACGTACATATTAAAAAATTTATTCTTGAACCCTGGGGGTTCCTTTCCAAAGAACCAAAATAGGGAACATTTCCTCAAAAATAGGGAAGAATCGGTCAAATGTAGAAAATAGGGGAAAAATAGGGAGTAAAAGCCAAAAATAGGGATAATCCTCTAGAAATAGTGTAAAAGGACCATCAGCTTGAGCCAGAAATTTTTAATTAACCAATTATAAATTTGACCTTTATATATTTGACCATATTTAAATTGACCAATTTTTAATTCTAGTTAATTTTAAAGTATGATATTTAAACTAGATCTGTAATACGGTACCATATTACGGAATAAGGTATGAAACAGGCGTAATCAGTACCATATTATTTATCTGTACAGAATACGGTACTGTAAAATTTTGAAATCTGTATTTTCTGTATCGTTTTTTACGGTATAGTACAAGATGTCGAGCTATAAATTAACCTCACATGATTACTTTCAAAATTAATCTTTAAAATTAAAGTTTTATGCTCGAAAACGAAAAAATGCTCGAGGAAGAGAAGAAAGAAGGGGAAAAGCCAAAAGAATTGACTTCAGAACAGATGGAGATAAAGTATGTTCGAGAAAATTATGACGAAATAATTACTGTAATTAATGATAAAAATGTAAGAATAACTGGTTATACTTTACGTAAAGATATTGAGGAAAGACTTGGAAAACTTAAACAAGAAATATATCGTCAAGGAAAATTTTATGATTATGAAGAAATAGAACAGTCCAGTGAAGAAGAAAATTAAGAGAATTAAAAAAAGTATAGGGAATTTTACAAGACTAACAAAAACGGAAGGAAGAAAAAGGAGTGGAAGTGATGTAGAATAGTTGTATAAACATCGAAGCGTTTAGCGATAGAAAAGATACTGGGTAAACAAAACTGAAAAATAGTACAAGATTTTGTTTCTCCTTCTTTTAATGATTTTCTATAGCAAAACGCAAATCTTTATAACATACATTTTATATATATATGCTTCCGAATAAAGTTTTGAGACAGATACACATCAGAGAGATTGATAACATATTTTAGAGTAAGGCGAAGCATATCCACATCGTTTAATTATTTATTATAGTAAAGCAGCTGGGCTATAGCTATTTCTCTCCTTCAGCTTGTGAAAGGGGTTTTCGGCGGCTGGGAGCGAACCAGCATCTTCAGTAGACCGGACGATGTGTAATCCATTATACCACTTCGCCTACAGCACAGCCTTAGGAATTAAATAGCTATATGCTTTACATTATTAACCATTTGTTATTATTCATACTTTCTATATTACAACTACATTTTCCCATGTAACACTTTGTACTTCTCTTACCCCAGCATATATATAAATCCTTTTTCACCTTACAATTAATCAGTTGTAGTTATGCATGATTATGTATTATATCCTAGCTAGAAACGATTTGTGGTTGCTTATTTGCTATTATGTTGATTATCGTACCTATGTATTTATTCGTGAAGTAGATAAATATGTATTATAAATTGGATCGCTATTTATTTTATTTTTGAGGAGCCTGGCAAACTTTCCCTGTGTTTTAATTATATTTTCTGGCACTTTTGTCCGTTTCTTTTTTGTTGAAAATATTTTTATTTTAAATTTCTATTTTAGTCATGCTTATTCATAAAAACGCCCACTTCTTTCAAATTCATCATGTACTTTTTTGTAAAACTTCTATTTTTTCTATGTGATCCTCCCACTTTCTCCCCTATATAAACTAAGGAATTCAGGGAAATAATCAGTTTTTTAGATTATCACAGAGCTCTTCCTAGATCGTAAAGTTAATGTAAAGTCAATTGTAAAGTTAATTGTAAAGTTCAATTCTCTGTCTTTTAAATTTAAAGTTTAAAATTTTAATTTTAAATAAAAGTTTTTTATTCGTTTAAAATTAATTTCTTTTATCTTTAAATAATTGTTGGGAAAGTATTTCTCAACATTTTGGAAAGAGCTGAAATTTGATTTAGGCAAAACTAAAGTAATATATAAAAGTTTTGCTCAGTTTTATAAACTAGAAAAAGTTTTTCCAAGTTTTAAAGAAGAAAATTATAATGGAGAGAATACTGACAGATTATTTTATATTTTTATAAAAATTTTAAAAAAGTTGTAACCGGCTTGACCGGGTTGATTTGATTAACAGTCCTTTAGAAAAAGTATCAAAAATATTTATAAACAAGAAATGACGGCCCGGGAACAATTCTAAAATAGGTTCCGGAACTGAGTTCTAGCATTAAGCATTATTGAACAAGGACATTATTCTCAAAAATAAATCAGAAAAATGATAGCATGAGATTAAAGATTCAAGTTCATTTAAAAAGGAAGTAGCTTACACAATCGTCTGATTTTATCAACTTATCTCTGATCAATCTAACAATCTTTGATGTCTCGCAAAGTGCATGTCTCGTATTTTTACAGACTAATGTTTACTTGTTTTCTAATTTTTAAACAAATAAGTTTATTTCAAAATAAAATGTGTCTAACTTTGTTTACTTGGCTTTAAGTCTGTCTGGACAGCTCAATCATACACCTTGAAGCGCTGCAGTTTTTTGGCAGATTTCCAAATCTATCTTTAATAGACAGCCAATAAAATAATTTTAAAAGTCTCTAGCTGTTGCGCTTTGACGCATGCCTGTAATTATGTATCATGTGGGTTTGGCTATTCATAGAATTTTACCCTTTTAGACATTTTGTCTTTTTGACTATCTCTTACCCATGGCAATTTTATATTTGCCAACACTTTTGTTTTCTCTGCCTATTTCTCCCCCCCCCCCCCTCCCCTTCACTATTATTGAATTTTTAATATAGATTTTCGATTTCTTCATTAAAATTTTTTATTAATTAAAGCTATTTTGCCTTGTTTAATTAAACATATATTCAAACAAATTATTTAAAAACCTCCAAAAATGTATTCGAAAAACATGGGAATTATTCAATTATTTTTATATTCACTTCTAACGACTAGTCTATTTATTTTTCTGTGTAAACCAAACCTTGTAGATGCTGGACTTTGCTTCGGAAAAACTAAAAAGAGGTGGGGGGTTTTAATTTTTTCTGGGAATTCAAAATTTTAAATTGTTGCGTAAGCGCGAAAATGATTCATTAAAATATGTTTATAATAAATAGCTAATTATTTGATACTATAATTACAAACGTTTTTTCCAATTATTCATACAGGGAGTGCGCCAATTTTTCAAATTTTTAAAACACGCCAAACACCATAACGCCAAAAACGCAACGCCAAAAGGCCAAAAATTTTAAGAAATATAATCATGAAAATAAATATATTAAGAGGTTTATGGACTAGTTAACCAGGGAGACCCTTTAAACCAGGGAGACCCTTTACAAATTACCAAAAGGGGGAAAATGGTAATAGTTTGGAAGTCGCCCCTTTTCCCCCCATTTCCATGACCATTATAAGCTTTTTTGTTTGAGAGGAAAATTAATCTGAGATTCATATAGGGAGAGCGTAGGATTATCTAAAGTACCGACAAGTCCATGGTAAATTGCGGATAACCGAATGTTTTTTTCATGCAGATCTGGCTCTAACAATACAACGTCTAGACCAAATTATACTGAATATGTAAATATTGAACATGAGCAAGAATACACAGAAAGTGGAAATAATAGTCCACAAAATTATCAATTAACCTCTAATACACAAGCATACTATCCAAATACATCAATGAGTTATGGTGAAACTAGTGATGAATTGGGCTCAACATCAATCAGCGATTCTGAGGGAACTATCGATACTGAAACAGGTAATGTTGAGACCCCTGTTCACATAGAAATACGTGAATACCCAGTAAATACGATCGAAATAAATAAATAATTTATCAGATACTGAATCATCTGATACTGAAAATTCTTCTCATTTGTCTTCTTCCTATTATTCATCCACAACAACAAAAGGGAAAGGGAAGTTAGAGGCTGTAACGACTTCAGAAAGTTCTAATCAGTTTGAAAAGATTAACTGGGAAAATTCTAAATTGAATGAAATTGTTGAATATATTAACATTAACATTACTGATATAAATAATCCTAACAAATTGATACAGTCTATTGACAGAATGCGCCCTGTTATGCTTAAAAATGAATATTATTCAAAAGACAAAATCAGAATTTTGAACGGGTTTGGATTTTTATTTGGAGAGGGGGCGGCTTCGATCTCTTTATGATGACACTGCTTGAGCTTAAATTAAAGTGGGGGTCGAATCATGCCATCTTTCCGTAATGAAAAGTCGACATTGGATGGAGGGGGAATTGGATGGAAGGAGGATTGAAGAGGGGATCGAATCTTCCATCGAAGTTGGACGGAAGCGGGAGGGGGGGGGGGGGGTTCGAGGTTCGATTTATTCTGATAGTTATGCCGTGGGACTTTCCTCGCTTCTGATTAAGTCAGCGAGGTTTATTAATTTTATCTCATTAAGTTTTATGAGCGAAAATGCAACAATGTTAAATTTCCACCAAAATGAAGCAATTATTCTAAATCTCCACCCATCTGATTATCACATAAGACAACAACTTCAAGAAATTGTTGGAAATGTAAAATTTCAAATATTTTGTGGCGGAAATGCAGATAAATTTGAGCAACTGAGTCCTGCTTTTGAGGGAATCCGAAATGGATATAAGACTATGATTAACTCTATAAAAGAAACTGTGATTGAATCTAATAATCTGAGTAATCTAGCTTATGTAGGTTTTTATTGTACTTTTTCCTTTTAATAATTAATCCAGAAAATACTTAATGTAATAATTAGAGGCCGGATTTATATTGAAAAGAAAAAAGCCTTGTCTGACCAGTGTCAGACAATGAGGTTCAAATGGAAGAAAGAGCACTGATAGATGTGATAAAATAATGGAGAGACAGTGGTAACTTCGCGGGCAGGGTCGCTTCAGTGATTTTTTCACATTTTTTTCTTCGTTAAGACATTGGAAAAAACTGATCCTTTCTTTAATAATGTTCTCATTTGTTATGCCACAAGGATTAGAGTGAAATCTAATTTCTACCATATAACTATTAAACCCAGACCTGTTCAAGGATACTATTTTTGTTATCCGTATCAGGATATTTACGGCGATCCATGTCCATATCCATGTCCATGATTAGGTCTATTGTTTAAACCTACTTTAACACTAATGTATATAAGGAGCAAACTTCAAATCATTTTAATTTTCCTAGAAACATTACAACAACTTTCGAAAATACATTCAAATTGCTTTAAACGCCGAGCAAGCAACTTTAACATTGAAGGATCTAATATTAACAAAATATAGTAAAGCTAAGGAATTACAACGGGATGTTTTAATTTATATGAATCCAAATGATTCTAGAATAATAGAATATTACCAATTGGAACCCTATTTCAAATTATACTGTTTTGTTAAATTTATCAAAAATGTAGGGGAAGAATTTTTTAAAAATGCTACTATGGAAACTATATATGAGGTATGTCTGAGAAGTTTTTTTTTATTTTTTTGATTGTATATGGGTTATCCTTCTGTAGTCAAGGAATTGAGTTGAAGGCATTCCAAATATCGGAAAAGATGGTTGTTTGTTGAATTAAAAGAATAAGGTTCTCGGCACTCCTCTTCCCCTCCATAACAGTCAAAAAGTAATTTTCATGCTTTGAGTTTCTTTCTACGCCCCCAAACAACCAGACATTAGTTTTTGAAAGCCCACTACCTCGCCATGCTTTCGACGGACAACAACCGTCTTATCTATTTCACATATTCCAATAAATTTAAAAATGTTATTTCCTTCAATTATCGGGTTTCTTCTCCTCCAATCATCGGGTTCCTTATGAAATAAAGTTCCCACTAAAGTCTTATAACCGTTACCTTTTATATCAGCCGGAAATACTTTTTTATATTATTTTAGAGTTTGGGAAATTATGTGTAGAAGCTCTCTTAATCTAAAGAATTTTTTAATCTTTAGAAACCCAAAAAACCAGTAAAAAGCACAAATCAACAACAAACCATACAAAATCAATGGGATTATTTAAAATCAGCTTTGAATAGTTTTATTCTGACATACAGTAGATTTAATAAATTTTACAAGTTGGAGGATAATATGAGAATTTTGGAAAATTATAATGGACAGAATTGTGGTGATTATATTATCAGCTCTGATTTTCCAGAAAATTTGGAACAATTTGTTAGGAATTAGTTATGACTGATTATGGAAAGTAGATTTAAATGTAAAAACAAAAGTGGTGTATAATACATCTCCATTCCGCTCCATTCCGTCCACCCAGATTCTAAAATACACTGTTATATTATTTGGACGGAATGGTAGTATTCCCAACATATGTATACACATATTACTAAATAATTTATTTAAATTTTCAAGACAATTGATGTTTTTTTGACTTTGAGTGACTCTGTGAGTCCCTCATAGAATAAATTTAATTGTAAAACCATTTCTCAAGATCCAAGATTTTTTCTTTGATAATTACTTTTTTAATCTTTTTAAAACTATCTAAAGTTAAAACATAAAAGGTTTGGTGCCCTACTCAAAACTTATGCCCTACTCAAAACCGATGCCCTATTCAAAACTTATGCCCTACTCAAAACCGATGCCCTATTCAAAACTTATGCCCTACTCAAAACCGATGCCCTACTCAAAACTTATGGTCGAAATTTATGTTAGTCTGTCTTTGTCGGTTTTCTATGAATATTCTATTAAATAAATAAAAATTAATGAACGAAATTTTACTCAATCAATGAAAAACTTTGAAAATAAAAGAAAAGAGAAAAATTTTAATCAAAAAATAAGTTTCCCGACAGAGTGATAATGATACAAACTTTGGATTTCTTGTCAAAATTAACGTTAATATTCTTCCTTGTAAAAAGTTTTTTTAAATTATTTGCCAAGTTATCTGTGAAGGAGACTTGACTTAAGTTTAACTTTGGCCAGGTTCCTTACCCAAAAATATGGAATTTGAAACATTGATCAGATATAAATGTCAACTATTTTGTCTTATCATTACCATTTTTCAAGGGTAAATGGAAAATAAAAAAAAGAAAAACAGAAAAGAGTTTGCTCAAGAATTAACAACCATTTGAGCAAAATAAATGTAATCACTCGAATAATCGTTACAATGCTTATGGTCATTCTCTTATCTTAACGAATCTATTCTTGTTTTCATCATCATCATCTGGAGGTGCTAGATAACCTTTTAATAATTAGTCTTGAATTAAATTTAATTTTAAATTGAATAAATGATTCGTTCGGCCTATAAACATATAAAAATCTCATCTTTAAATGACTAATATACAAGGTGCATAAAAACTTCCCGGAATTTTTAAAATTTCAACTATTGGGTTTAAACATTGATTATTACAAGAAAATTCGTTCATGATCATATTTAGCACGATTTTTGGTTCAGAAAACATTTAGTCTTTAAAAATTTTTCAGAGAATAGATGTCAAATAGTCTATTCAGTCAAACATTTAATAATTTAAGGAAAATTCATCTGAAAGCATTAAAGGCTGCTTATGCATTAGTTATACCCCGGCTTTAGGGTTGATGGCCTCAGTATCATTTTCGAGTCTAATCTGAATGTATTTAAAAACCATTTAAAAACTTTAGGCATAAGTTATACAATGGCTAGGCTAAAAAGGGTAAGAGAGGTTACGGTACTCAGATTTCTTCTCATTTGTGAAAGTATTTCTAAACTTTCACTAGAACTAAAGTTATTGTGTTGTATATTTACTAGTGTTTCACCGGAAGTTCCGATATCGGGCCGGAACTTAAAAAGTTCCGGTTCCGGAAACCGGAACTCAAATTGGATCCGGTTCCGGTCAAAATTTCGGTTCCGGTGAAATCCTAATATTTACCAGAGATAAGTCGAGGAGTGGCGTTCTTCTTCTTTGACTTAGTTTTTCTTCCTGAACCCGATGGACGGCCATGACCATGGCCTACATTTTGTTGACGAGGTTCAGTCAGATTAATATTTAACTAAAAAATATTTTAATTAATATATTTCGATATCAAAATTCAATTTTAGTCCAAATTCAATTCAATTAATCTTCCAGAAATTTTTTTTCTTAGTTTTCAAATTTTACTTGGAATTCCTTGAGATTTTTTTCGGGAACTATGCCAATTAAGAATAAACCATTCAAATTTTGGCTAGTTAATGTTATTATGAAATTATTTAAGAATGAGTTAAAATTTTTGATTTAACAAATAATCTCATAAATATGATTGATAATATAGAATATTTTTTTGAAATTTAATTTACACTATCAGACATTATTATTCAAATTCGATTTTTATTTCCGAAAATTACTGAAGAAAAAATTTCGAATAAAAATTGAAAAAAGTTAGATATTTAAATTTTTATTATAAAATTACCTCTCCGGGCACAGTTTGACGGACCTGATCATGTTCTACATTCTCTTGTTGATTTTCTTGAGGATTATCTATTTCTATCTGGGTAGGTTGCGGAGCAGACGTGTGTGAAGTCTGAATTTTTATATTAAAATTTAATCCTTAGCCCTGAAAATTTGATTAAAAAATTTAATATACCCCTCCTCTTAAGGTCTGAGAACGTGTTCTTGGTCTATTTTGTATATACTCTCGTTGAATTTCAGCTTCCTCAGAAGGCTGTCCACGGTTTCTTGGTCTAGTTGTCTGTACAGTTCCCTCATTTCCACTTATAGTCGATGGGTGAGGAGAGAATTGTTGATCAGATAATTGTGACGCCTAAGTTTTAAATTTAAGATTAATGTTGCTGAAGAAAATTTCTCTTTTATTTAAAAAATTTAATGGTATACCCCTTCTCTTAAGGTCTGAGAACGTGTTCTTGGCCTATTTGTCGAATACTCTCGCGGAGCTCTTTCTTCTGAAAGATGTCCACGTTGTCTAGTTGTCTGCGTAGTTCCCCCAGTTCCTCTCGAGGTTGATGCTTGGAAAGCTTCCTCAGTTGGTTGTTGAGGCACTTGAGGATGAAAATTTCTTCCGCTTCTTGTTGCAGAATCTATTTCCTTCCAAAACATTACAAATAATAATATCAAAACAACATCGAATACACGCATTTTGAAATATTTTCAGTATCTTGAAATTTCCAAAAATTTTGTTGGATATTTGGCGAATGTATAAAATACAGTCAAGGATCATTTACGGAACATTTGCGGAACACGAACAAAAATAAAATTTTATTTCCTATTATCACAAATAGCTTTTTTATACAAAAGAGAACATTAATAAATAGGGTTAGGTTTTAGGCTAAAAATATAGATATATCTACTGAAGATGCTTTTCGCTCTAGCCGCCGAATTACATTTTTTAAGCTGAAGGGGAGAAATATCTATAGACCAGCTCTTCTTTACTATATTAAAAGTTAATTTTATTTATTGTTCACACAAGAGAGAGAAAGGAATTTGGAAACAATCAGATTTTCTTTATAAATCTTAAGAAAAGTAGCAGGAAGGAAAAAAAATAAAAAAAATTTCAATACAGGAAGGAAAAAAATTTAATGGAGCAACGAGAAGGAATTCGCTCGAATTTAAAGACTCTGAAATCGGGTCTCTAGCTTTCACTATTACGTGGGCAGGCAAAAAATCACATGCAAAATTATTGACTTTCCATTGAAAAAAATTTTTTAAGGAAGGAGCCTGCAATGCAGCCCAACCAAAATTTCTATGGCTATTATGTCAAGGCATTTTTTAATATTTTATTTAGAGCGAGCAAAAATCGGAAATCCATTTCCGACCGACCCTATGATAGAGAAATCAATTTTATTTTTATTAACAAAGAGGCATTGATTGTTGTGCAGCTGCAAAAATTAAATTATTTTGCAATAAATAAAATTTTTAAATAATTTTATAAAATTTAAATTTTTTAAAATTAGATTTTAATTTAAATTTTTTAAAATTAATTTTTAAAATAAATTTTTAAAATTAAATTTAAATTTTATAAAATTTAAATTTTTTAAATTACCCCAAAACATTATTATTTAAACTTTGCCTAGTTATATATGTTAAAGTGACCGATTTTAATACAGGAAGGAGAAAAGGGGGGTACAAACGAAAGAATTAATAAAAAAATTTAAAAGCCCTTATTTCTATTAAACTTATAGCAAGTTACGACCTCATCGAGATATTTAGGCATATTTTTCCTTAGGTTATAGGAAAGCTATTCTGTTATTTTTAGTTTTGCTAAACATTTTGTTAGTCTTGTTAATAATTAGAGATTTAATTTTTAATTTGAAAACTTCCTCGGTCTATTACGCGAAAAATGCAATGAAAATTTTTTCAAAATTTTTTAAAAACATTTTACTCGATTTCAGAATTGGAATAATAAAAGAAAGTAAAAATTTTCGATAAAAAAGTGAAAAAAAAAGTTATAAAAACAAAGTAATAATTATAGGATTTTGAATCTCTTTAAAATAAATTTAGATTAATGTTAATGAATAAGCCCTCGGAAAGAGTTTGAAAGAAAATCTCAACTTGGAGAAAGTTGGAATAATGACAGAAATACACATGTCCGGAAAATTTGGCTGTGGAAAATTGGGCTCCAAGATTTTTCGGAAATTTGGGCTCCAGCGGAATTTTGGGCTCTAAGTGAGAAAAACGGAAAATTGAGCTCTAAAATTCTAGGCGCGGTGCATTGTGGCGTCGGATAAAATTTTGGATTTATTCGAAAAATATCATAAAATTCTCTGGAATAACTATTTTTGTGCTGATACTTAGTGGGTAGGTCGGCCCAATCTTCCGGCACCCGAAATACCTAATATAGGAACGACAGGGACATAAAAAATTCTGTCCCCACTGACGATTACATAAGACAGTATCTCCATCTATCAACTTATCACTCAGTTGTCAGCTGTGTAGTGAGAAACATGAAATTTCAAATTTCTCCACGATCTTGCCTACTTATATGGCTACAATATTCAGAAACAAGACTGATAACTGAGTAGAAATGAAAAACAGTGGAGGTTATGTTCGGTGTCCGGAAAATTGGGCTCTGGAAAATTGGGCTCCAAGATTTTTCGGAAATTTGGGCTCCAACTTTTCGGAAAATTGGGCTCCAGCGGTAATTTGGGCTCTGCGTGAAAAAATCGGAATATTGGGCTCTAAAATTTTGGGCTCCGGAGGAATTTTGGGCTCTGAGGAAAAAAGTCAAATTATGCAAAAATTAGAGATAAGTCTTCGAAATCGGGAGATTTTGCGTGTACGCCCAACTGTTATTGGAAGGAATAGGATTTCTTTATCAAATTCCACTGAATCGGACCAACCAATATGAACCAATTTGAGTATACTGTAAAGGAATAGGGCCAAGTACTCACCCAGACCAACTGGCCGTAGGTTCCGAACCCAGAACTCGACTTCGCTCCGTAGGTTTGCATAATTTGACTTTTTTCCTCAGAGCCCAAAATTCCTCCGGAGCCCAAAATTTTAGAGCCCAATATTCCGATTTTTTCACGCAGAGCCCAAATTACCGCTGGAGCCAATTTTCCGAAAAGTTGGAGCCCAAATTTCCGAAAAATCTTGGAGCCCAATTTTCCAGAGCCCAATTTTCCGGCACCCGTTATGTTCCGCGGGACAGAATTATGCTTATGTCCTCCATAGAAATCACACGACAAATCATAAGAACCCTAAACACCGTGTCTTCTTCTAACAGAGTTTAATCTTTGTTGTCTTGATCGTTATCTGGTAAATCTTCAAGATAACCTGTTAAAAATTAGAATTGAATATAATTTAATTTTAAGCTGAAGATTCCGTCCAATTTTTGTGAAAAAATTATTTGAGTTTAATCATATAATTTAATTTCTCGGTCCCCGACAAATCATTTTCAAATAAATAGTTTAAAAGAACTTTGAGATTATGTGACCAACGCTTTAATTAGTCCTATCTCTATCTCTATTAAGTTAATATTTACCAGATATAAGAGGTGGGGTTATTTTTGAAGTTTCACTAGCATGTTGAGGACCTATAAGACGATTTTCAATTTGTTTAAAAAAGCTCCATAATTTAAATAATATTCACCTTTACTAGTTTGACAGCCTCCGCAATGATGCACATGTTGAACTCTTTCATGCCGAGCCGCGATTCGTTCACTTCTTTTCGTTGGTGTATGTGTATTAGCCTCTTTAGGGGTCGGTTGTTGTGATCCAGTATTGACTCTTGAGGATGAAACTCCCTCATTTGGTTGTTGAGGGGCTTGAGCCTGATAAATTTTATTTAAACCTAGAATTCTACGAACGCTTTCCATCATATCACACAATGAATATTAGGATAAAAATTTGAATGTTCACAATTTCATCAGTGCTTGATGAAGGTAATATGCAGTGCTGTGTATGGCTCCATGAGCTAGCTCCGGAGTCGGCTCCGGCGGAGCTAAGAGTTTGAAAATCCCGAAGCCGGAGCCAAGAATTTGAAATGCCCAGAACCGGAGCTGGAGCCAAGGTTTTTCAATTTATAAAAACACAGCACTGGTAGAATGTACTAGCGGCGGTACGATGTTTTTTTAAAGAAGTGTACCTCTCCACCAACGTTTAGGTGAGCATGTTCGACATATTGATGTGCTTAATTTTATTTATTGTAAAATACCCCAGAATTGGTAAATATATTTACCTTGCCGAAGTCTTAATGTGTAAGAGTTGACTCTTGGAGGCACCGAGTTAGAAGCACATCCATCTTGAATATAGCAATCATCTAACATTTTTGTTTTTTTCTTTCTTACACAATCTAATTCCTTCAAAATCATCGCAAATAATAATATCAAAACAATTCCGAATACACGCATTTTCAAATTTTTTTTTTAAATTCTGAAATTTGCAAAAAGCAATTAATCATAAGTGTTTAGGCGCAACGTTTAACCAGATTTTCGGGAATCGGGACGGCTAGAACCTGGTCTATATTGCATTATAATGCAACAAAATCTAGTATTTTCTTTTTAATTTCATTACGACGGACTAGGATACTGAATCTCACTGAAGAACCTCAAAAAGAACCTCAATCTGCGCTGTATGGGATCGGGGTCCCTCTACATTATAGAAACATTAAGTTTGGGGTATCTTCGGTTCCGCATAACCGGAGATGCCAACTTGAGTAAACAGCTTATCATTTTGTATTGAAAACTATTTCGCAAGTAAAGTAGATATCTTATATAGGTTTTAAATTTGTTAAGAGGTTGAATAAATATATAAAACATATTAAAACTTGATAAAAATTTATCAAATAAAATAAATTTAAATACACAAGTTAAAAAATTTTATCGCAAAAATTTGTATAAACGATTGGCAGGGCGCTGTAAATGGGTCTTTGCATTGCCTTTTAAAAACCCATGCCTCTACGCGTGCGCCCATGCCTCTGCGCGTGCGCCCATGCCTCTGCGCGTGCGCCCATGCCTCTACGCATGCCTCTACACATGCCTTCATGCCTCTACGCGTGCGCCCATGCCTCTACGCTTGACACTCGCCAATGCCCCTACGAATGCCCCTTCCTATTATATGATTTTCCATTTTGTTTTGCTCTTTCTGAACTTTTCGTCTGAAAAAAAATTTCCGGAGCATTTTCTTCAAAAATCATTTCCTTAATTGAGATTAGAGGGAATTTAAAATTTTAGGAACATTAGGAATGCAAAGGGGCAATCTTAAAAATGAGATCGCTAATGAAGTCATAAATTTATCGCAAAATTGTTTTTAAATAGAGAGAGCTTTCTGCTTTCTCTATATTCACTCACTGCATGCGATTCAACTATTTTCTTTTGCTTATAGATATTGTTAACATATTAAAGTCTCTTCCTCCAAAAGAAGGTGTATCAGCAGACGGAATTAGTTATAAACTTTTAAAAAATTGCACAGATTCTATTGCGCCATTTCTAGCGGATATATTTAGGGATTCTTTAGATTCTGGCATTTTACCAGAACTTTGGAAAATATCGTTCATCACCCCCATTTTTAAAAAGGGCTCAAATTCAGATGTTTCAAATTATCGTCCAATTGCTATTACATCATCAATATGTAGAGTCTTTGAGAGATTAATATTACAACATATTTTAGCACATTTAGAGGCTAATAAAATTATTAGTGACCAACAGTTTGGCTTTTTAAAAAACGTTCGACGGTCACTCAGCTTTTATCCTCTTTCGACGCATGGTATAAAGCCATCCTAAATAATCAAGGTATTGACTGCATCTTTATAGACTTTAAGAAAGCTTTTGATAGTGTTCCCATACGATACCTCATTTACAAGCTCTCTAATATAGGCATTAAGGGAAAACTTCTTAACTGGATTTCAAATTTCCTCTCTAACAGAACAGCTTCTGTAAAAATAAATAACAATTATTCTGATCCTATTCCTATTATGTCGGGTATACCGCAAGGAACCATAATAGGCCCAGTATTGTTTTTAATTTATATAAATGATATTATCTACCGAATACCTTCCCCCACGAAAACCATGCTTTTTGCTGACGACCTAAAAATATTTTGTGAATTTTCTGCAAATAACGATAATGCTTGTCTACAAGAATCACTCATTAAAATTGAAGAATGGTGTATTGATTGGGCTTTAGATATCTCTTTGAATAAAACATGTACTTTTCATATAGGCAAAAATAATCCTAGAAAACGCTATATCCTTTTCGGCACTATTTTACAGACTGTATCTTCCGTTACGGATTTAGGAATTACCTTTACAGATAAACTTTCTTTTGAAGCACATCTAACTAAAATTATTAAAAAGGCATACCATCGTTCTATTCTTGTTCTTAATAATATTAATTCATCTAATCCTAAGATTTTTTCTTTAGCTTTTAAATCATATGTTAGGCCTATCCTGGAATACGCCTCCATTATTTGGAGTCCTAAAACAAAAAAACTTATTCTAAAAATCGAACAAATTCAAAAGTGGTTTACAAGGATTGCTTTAGCTAAATGCAAAATCTCTAAAATGAATTATGAAAATAGACTAAAATTTCTTAATCTAGAATCTCTGGTCCTTAGGCGTACTCTATTTGACCTTTCAACAATATTCAGATTAACAAAAAATTTTACCCATCTTGACCCGACTCGTTTTGTTGATTTTTCAACACGGCCTATTAGAAATAAACATAATCTACAATTACGAGTCCCTAAAAAGATATCAAAGACTGAACATTGGATCATAAATAGATCTTTAAATTTATGGAACGTTCTTCCTATACAAATTATAAATTCTCCAAATCCTAAATCTTTCTGGATAAACCTAAGACATTACCTAATACTAAATCAAGACTTAGTTAAGGACTTCATTGGCCAGTTTTAGTGCATTTAATTTTAATGTTTTTTTTTGAGACTCTCCCGTCCTTTTTAATTTTGCTTACAAAATAAAACATTTTTCTTTCCTCCGTTTTATATAAGTTTTATGTAATTTATTTTTTAATTTTAATTTTACAATTTTTTTTTACATTTTAAGGCATTTCTAATTTTTGACTCTGGGTAATATTATTTTTTTTGTCATTTCTTACCATGACAAGCAAACGTCAATATTCTATTGGAGGAAATTCTGACTCTTCCACAAATTCACCTCTGACTAAAAAACAACAATTACTTAATTCTATTTCATCTTTGAATCTTGAAAATCTTGTTGCTATTCCATCTGACCCAAATATTCCTGAATTTGCTAAATCTCTACTTGAACAACAGCAATTAATTATTAAACAACTGTCTGGATTATTAAAAATTGCTTCGGAGCTTATATGTGAAAAAACAGAACAAACTGCACCCTCCACGGAACAACAAAATCACCTTTTAGTGATAACAGGTCTTCCTGAAAGTGTTGAAAAACGACCGATCGACAGGGCCTCATCAGACAAAAACAACGTTTTGGAAATTTTAAATGAACTTGAAATTGACCGCTGTCTCCCCACCTCTATTTTTAGAATGGGAAGACAGCGGCCACCTAATGAAAAACCACGACCCATCAAAGTTGTTATGCCGTGTTCTGCTGCTGCAGCTGAAGCCATTAAAAACAAGAAGAAACTTGCTGGTGGAAAATTTAAGAACATTATTGTGAGAAGAAGTCTTACAAAGGATGAACTAGTAGAAAGAGCTTCTTTGATTGAAAGGTGTAAAATTAAAAGGAATGATACAGGTTTCGACTTTATAATTTATGCGAATCAAATTATATTGCGTTCGGAAGTACATATTTTTAAAAAACTTTATCAAAAAACCAATAAATAACTCACCGAATTTACTTCTGAACGCACTTAATTATCGATCCACTCAAACCCCAAAGAGTCTTAAAAAAACACAAAACATAACCAGCACTAAAACAAACCAAAAAAGTTCTCTGTCCTGTTTATACTATAACTGCCAGTCAATTAAAAATAAAATTCACGAATTGGATCTTGAAATTGTCCAACAAAACCCTGATATTTTATTCTTAACTGAAACATGGATAAATTCTAACGAAAATCCTCTTCTGTATCTTAAATCAGCTTCTCTCTTTCAAATAATTACTGAGAATAGAAATCAATCTTATAAAAGTAGAGGCGGTGGTGTAGCTATGCTTATTAAAAACGGAATATCATTCAGACAAATCAAATGTAAAAAAATTGCTGGCATAGATACACTAATCATTGACGTCTCTACCACTCGTTTTAAATATTATATTAGGTTAGTTTTAGTTTATAGACCACCTTCCATTTCTAATCAGTCTACACAGTCTCTTATCAAAGTTCTTCAAAAATTTTCTCAAGGTAATGTAGTCATTATCGGAGACTTTAACTTCAATAAATCTTATATAAACTGGAGGGATCTTACAGCTAATAATAGTATTGGAAAAGAATTTTTAGAATTTACATTAAATTTCCATTATTCAAATCTTATTCGAGACCCAACCCATTATAAGGGTTCTATCTTAGATCTTTTGTTAACTAACAATTCTAGTTGTATTACATCTCCCTCTTCATCTACTGGACTTTCTACTTCGGATCATTTTTCTACTAAATTTTTGCTAAACATACAACGTCCCACACCCTCTATAAAAACCTTTAGAGATTACAAAAATATTAAACTTCTAAATGCGCACATTGCTAAGGAATTCAATAATCTATATGATATATTCTTTGTATCAGACAAATATAGTTTCTTTATACACTTTATTAAAGAGTTAAGTAACATCTATATTCCTATACGATCACTCACTATTAAGCCTAACGTAACAATTTATCCTAAACACATTAAACGTCTTCTTGCCACTAAAAATAAAATATTCAAGGATCTTAAAAATAATAAGATACATCCATCTCAATATTTAAGATTTTGTAAAACTGTTAAGCATATTATTAATAGATATAACTCAATTAGAATTAAAAAACTGGTCTCAAGCTCTCAAGGAATTCACAAATTTATGAAAAGATTTGCAAAAGGTCACTCTCCAATTCCTTATTTAGAGCATAATGGATTATATATTTTTGAGGATAAAGCCAAATGTGATTTATTTGCCAGAGCTTTTGCTCCATCATTCTCAAACGTACCAATTCAAAACCATCCTATTTTACCTCCGTCAAATTATTCATCCCAACTTGATGATATTGATTTCACGCTTATAGATATTGTTAACATATTAAAGTCTCTTCCTCCAAAAGAAGGTGTATCAGCAGACGGAATTAGTTATAAACTTTTAAAAAATTGCACAGATTCTATTGCGCCATTTCTAGCGGATATATTTAGGGATTCTTTAGATTCTGGCATTTTACCAGAACTTTGGAAAATATCGTTCATCACCCCCATTTTTAAAAAGGGCTCAAATTCAGATGTTTCAAATTATCGTCCAATTGCTATTACATCATCAATATGTAGAGTCTTTGAGAGATTAATATTACAACATATTTTAGCACATTTAGAGGCTAATAAAATTATTAGTGACCAACAGTTTGGCTTTTTAAAAAAACGTTCGACGGTCACTCAGCTTTTATCCTCTTTCGACGCATGGTATAAAGCCATCCTAAATAATCAAGGTATTGACTGCATCTTTATAGACTTTAAGAAAGCTTTTGATAGTGTTCCCATACGATACCTCATTTACAAGCTCTCTAATATAGGCATTAAGGGAAAACTTCTTAACTGGATTTCAAATTTCCTCTCTAACAGAACAGCTTCTGTAAAAATAAATAACAATTATTCTGATCCTATTCCTATTATGTCGGGTATACCGCAAGGAACCATAATAGGCCCAGTATTGTTTTTAATTTATATAAATGATATTATCTACCGAATACCTTCCCCCACGAAAACCATGCTTTTTGCTGACGACCTAAAAATATTTTGTGAATTTTCTGCAAATAACGATAATGCTTGTCTACAAGAATCACTCATTAAAATTGAAGAATGGTGTATTGATTGGGCTTTAGATATCTCTTTGAATAAAACATGTACTTTTCATATAGGCAAAAATAATCCTAGAAAACGCTATATCCTTTTCGGCACTATTTTACAGACTGTATCTTCCGTTACGGATTTAGGAATTACCTTTACAGATAAACTTTCTTTTGAAGCACATCTAACTAAAATTATTAAAAAGGCATACCATCGTTCTATTCTTGTTCTTAATAATATTAATTCATCTAATCCTAAGATTTTTTCTTTAGCTTTTAAATCATATGTTAGGCCTATCCTGGAATACGCCTCCATTATTTGGAGTCCTAAAACAAAAAAACTTATTCTAAAAATCGAACAAATTCAAAAGTGGTTTACAAGGATTGCTTTAGCTAAATGCAAAATCTCTAAAATGAATTATGAAAATAGACTAAAATTTCTTAATCTAGAATCTCTGGTCCTTAGGCGTACTCTATTTGACCTTTCAACAATATTCAGATTAACAAAAAATTTACCCATCTTGACCCGACTCGTTTTGTTGATTTTTCAACACGGCCTATTAGAAATAAACATAATCTACAATTACGAGTCCCTAAAAAGATATCAAAGACTGAACATTGGATCATAAATAGATCTTTAAATTTATGGAACGTTCTTCCTATACAAATTATAAATTCTCCAAATCCTAAATCTTTCTGGATAAACCTAAGACATTACCTAATACTAAATCAAGACTTAGTTAAGGACTTCATTGGCCAGTTTTAGTGCATTTAATTTTAATGTTTTTTTTTGAGACTCTCCCGTCCTTTTTAATTTTGCTTACAAAATAAAACATTTTTCTTTCCTCCGTTTTATATAAGTTTTATGTAATTTATTTTTTAATTTTAATTTTACAATTTTTTTTTACATTTTAAGGCATTTCTAATTTTTGACTCTGGGTAATATTATTTTTTTTGTCATTTCTTACCATGACAAGCAAACGTCAATATTCTATTGGAGGAAATTCTGACTCTTCCACAAATTCACCTCTGACTAAAAAACAACAATTACTTAATTCTATTTCATCTTTTTTAACATATGATATACATATATGAATTTCCTCCATCATGTTTTTGCACACCCATGTAAATTTTCATATTAATTATTAATTGACTTTATTTTTTATGCTTTGACTTTCTTTTTTATTGTACTAAATTTAAGAGACGTACTTGTTACGCCCATTTTAGTGAATAAATTATTATTATTATTATATTTACCAGATATAAGAGGTGGGGTTATTTTTGAAGTTTCACTAGCATGTTGAGGACCTATAAGACGATTTTCAATTTGTTTAAAAAAGCTCCATAATTTAAATAATATTCACCTTTACTAGTTTGACAGCCTCCGCAATGATGCACATGTTGAACTCTTTCATGCCGAGCCGCGATTCGTTCACTTCTTTTCGTTGGTGTATGTGTATTAGCCTCTTTAGGGGTCGGTTGTTGTGATCCAGTATTGACTCTTGAGGATGAAACTCCCTCATTTGGTTGTTGAGGGGCTTGAGCCTGATAAATTTTATTTAAACCTAGAATTCTACGAACGCTTTCCATCATATCACACAATGAATATTAGGATAAAAATTTGAATGTTCACAATTTCATCAGTGCTTGATGAAGGTAATATGCAGTGCTGTGTATGGCTCCATGAGCTAGCTCCGGGGTCGGCTCCGGCGGAGCTAAGAGTTTGAAAATCCCGAAGCCGGAGCCAAGAATTTGAAATGCCCAGAACCGGAGCTGGAGCCAAGGTTTTTCAATTTATAAAAACACAGCACTGGTAGAATGTACTAGCGGCGGTACGATGTTTTTTTAAAGAAGTGTACCTCTCCACCAACGTTTAGGTGAGCATGTTCGACATATTGATGTGCTTAATTTTATTTATTGTAAAATACCCCAGAATTGGTAAATATATTTACCTTGCCGAAGTCTTAATGTGTAAGAGTTGACTCTTGGAGGCACCGAGTTAGAAGCACATCCATCTTGAATATAGCAATCATCTAACATTTTTGTTTTTTTCTTTCTTACACAATCTAATTCCTTCAAAATCATCGCAAATAATAATATCAAAACAATTCCGAATACACGCATTTTCAAATTTTTTTTTTAAATTCTGAAATTTGCAAAAAGCAATTAATCATAAGTGTTTAGGCGCAACGTTTAACCAGATTTTCGGGAATCGGGACGGCTAGAACCTGGTCTATATTGCATTATAATGCAACAAAATCTAGTATTTTCTTTTTAATTTCATTACGACGGACTAGGATACTGAATCTCACTGAAGAACCTCAAAAAGAACCTCAATCTGCGCTGTATGGGATCGGGGTCCCTCTACATTATAGAAACATTAAGTTTGGGGTATCTTCGGTTCCGCATAACCGGAGATGCCAACTTGAGTAAACAGCTTATCATTTTGTATTGAAAACTATTTCGCAAGTAAAGTAGATATCTTATATAGGTTTTAAATTTGTTAAGAGGTTGAATAAATATATAAAACATATTAAAACTTGATAAAAATTTATCAAATAAAATAAATTTAAATACACAAGTTAAAAAATTTTATCGCAAAAATTTGTATAAACGATTGGCAGGGCGCTGTAAATGGGTCTTTGCATTGCCTTTTAAAAAACCCATGCCTCTACGCGTGCGCCCATGCCTCTGCGCGTGCGCCCATGCCTCTGCGCGTGCGCCCATGCCTCTACGCATGCCTCTACACATGCCTTCATGCCTCTACGCGTGCGCCCATGCCTCTACGCTTGACACTCGCCAATGCCCCTACGAATGCCCCTTCCTATTATATGATTTTCCATTTTGTTTTGCTCTTTCTGAACTTTTCGTCTGAAAAAAAATTTCCGGAGCATTTTCTTCAAAAATCATTTCCTTAATTGAGATTAGAGGGAATTTAAAATTTTAGGAACATTAGGAATGCAAAGGGGCAATCTTAAAAATGAGATCGCTAATGAAGTCATAAATTTATCGCAAAATTGTTTTTAAATAGAGAGAGCTTTCTGCTTTCTCTATATTCACTCACTGCATGCGATTCAACTATTTTCTTTTGCTTATAGATATTGTTAACATATTAAAGTCTCTTCCTCCAAAAGAAGGTGTATCAGCAGACGGAATTAGTTATAAACTTTTAAAAAATTGCACAGATTCTATTGCGCCATTTCTAGCGGATATATTTAGGGATTCTTTAGATTCTGGCATTTTACCAGAACTTTGGAAAATATCGTTCATCACCCCCATTTTTAAAAAGGGCTCAAATTCAGATGTTTCAAATTATCGTCCAATTGCTATTACATCATCAATATGTAGAGTCTTTGAGAGATTAATATTACAACATATTTTAGCACATTTAGAGGCTAATAAAATTATTAGTGACCAACAGTTTGGCTTTTTAAAAAAACGTTCGACGGTCACTCAGCTTTTATCCTCTTTCGACGCATGGTATAAAGCCATCCTAAATAATCAAGGTATTGACTGCATCTTTATAGACTTTAAGAAAGCTTTTGATAGTGTTCCCATACGATACCTCATTTACAAGCTCTCTAATATAGGCATTAAGGGAAAACTTCTTAACTGGATCACTTGCCAATCACTTGCATTTTATTAAGAAATCTAAAGCGCTTGACGAGCTCCCCCCCCCCCCCCCCCCCCCACTAAAAAAGGCAAAAAATCAATCAATAATATTTTAAATAATTTAAAATTTAAATATATTATTTCTTGAAATTTTAACTTTTAAATATATGAATGAATTGAATCATCATAGAAAAAATCTTAGATTTTGCCGGCAACAGGCAGATTTACATTTATCCCCGGTTTTTACAATTATCACCGGCCTGAACCCAGTCCGGAAAGATTTAAAACCCCTTAACCCGACATAGCCCCCGAGCGTTCGGGGCGCAACTCGCACAACGCCTAGTAAATGGTGTGCATTTTGGGAGACATACCGTGTTTTAATACAGAGAAGACGGCTTTTTAAGCAATGTTGAGAAATTCAACATTTTAGGGTCTATCATGGACAAGACAAATAAATTGTAATGATATCCTGTCCTTCCTCAAAATCCAAGATTTTTTACATTGTCACTTATTTATGATTTACTCGTTTGATTAAAATTAAAAATAAAAGATTTAAAATTATAAATTTTATTTAAAAATTTATTTATTCTCAATTATTTTAGCTTTTGCAGCTGCTAATCTCTAAATTTGTCGGAAATACACTTTTGAGCTTTGATCACTCCAGAAAAAATTTTAATGGCTTGTTAACAGAGTTGCGTCGTAATTGAAAATTTTTTTTCGTAATCGTAATTCGTAATTCGTAATTTTTAAAAAAATTTCGGAATCGTAATTCGTAATTCGTAATTTAAAAAAAAATTTCGTAATCGTAATTCGTAATTCGTAATTTAAAAAATGCCGTAATTAGTAATCGTAATCGTAATTCGTAATTTTTAAAAAAATTCGAATTAATTTAAAAAATCAAATATTTATTAATAATTTATGCTGTTCCCATTAATCCCTCAAGTTCTCTTATTTCTCTGATACTACAAATTCCAATTAATTCCCTGATATCCCTCTTAATCCCCTCAATCCTTCGAATCTCTATAATCAATCCCAGATTAAAGGTTTTATATCATGTGATATCACTAACACTTAATCCTGACAAAATTTAACAAACTCTTATTTAATACGAACTTTCAAATCCCTACAGACCCCCTGATATCCGTTCAAATCCGAAACACGACATGTGAACTTTTCCAAAACCCAACTCAAAACCCTACTTCTTTGCAACTTTTCACCTTTAACATGGAACTTTTAAATCTCTAATCAATTTTCTGCGCCGCAGGCAAAAATTTTGAGAATTTTGGAAAGCCTTAGGAGAAAAAATTCAATTGTTAGGCCTGAGGCTTTCAAGTTTAGATGGTCATGAAACTAGAACTCTTAGATTTTCTGCGCCGCAGGCGAAAATTTTAGAAAATTCATGACTTAATTAAAAATTTTAAAGTTTTTTTTCAATTTTGAGATAATAAAAATATAAATTTATAAACCTAAAATCAAAATCAAAGTTTAAAAACATTTATTATTGAAAAAATGAATTGTTTAAATTTTATTTTCCACACATGGATTCGAACCAAAACCCACAAAATATCAGAGAAGTGAAGCCTGACTGCTAAACCACTCAACCACCACTAAACAAAACGAAATTTGAGAGAAAATATAAATATTTCTCCCCCTTTTCATTCTAAAATTTAATGGCAAATTTATTTTCGTAATTCGTAATTTTTCCTGATATTTTCGTAACCGTAATTCGTAATTCGTAATTTTAAAAAAATTTTCGTAATCGTAATTCGTAATTCGTAACTGAAAAAACACCGTAATTCGTAATTCGTAATCGTAATTCGTAATTACGACGCAACCCTGCTTGTTAAGCCATAAAAACGGGAGGGCTGCATTACAGACTCATTTGCCCTTGAGAGACAAATTTTTTTCAATGGCAAGTAAATAAATAATTTTTCATATGATTTTCTACGCGGACTTGTATTGAGTGAAGTGCCTCGACAAGCGCGATGGTAGAAAAATAGACAGTCTTAAAATAGTCAATGCTTTAAATTAAAAAAAATTCCTTTGAATTCCCCAGCTAAATTTTTAAAATTTGTAGAAATAAATTCAAAATTTGCCAATTCTATTAATTAATATGTATGATTTTTTATAAAAAACAGACAATTTTATGTCTGTTTTGTTTTGAATTTATGGAGTCACTTAGAGACACTCTCTTGCGTTTATGGAGTCACTCTCTTGTGTGTAATAATTAAAGATAATTCTCAAGCCGAACCAAGTGTCGGCAGAGTGTTTCTTTAAATATCATGTAAAACATCTTTCAGCTTTATCAACAGATTATTCATTCTCTAGCATCGAACTTATTTTTTGAAATTTTCAGGAAATTTCCTCAAAAACTATCTAAAAATGCGTGTATTCGGAATTGTTTTCATATTATTATTTGTTTTGTTTTGGAAAGAAATAGATTGCGTAAAAACAAGAAGTGGGAAAAAGACTTATACGGGCTCGCATTCAGGAGACCCCATAGAAACTACAGGTCTGAGAAAAAGTCCACGAGCTTCACACTCAAGGAACAAAGCTGTAGCCGAACAACCGACCCATACACTGGTTAATACACAGACAACTCCGAGAAAGAGTCCACGATTTGCTGCTCAGCAAGCAGGAAAAGCTCAGCAAGGGCGTCATATCGAGACTGGTCAGGCTAGCACAGGCAAATATTACTTAAATTTTGAAAATATAGAAATCTATTTTATATAGATCCTCAGCTTACAACTGGGTTAAATTCTACAACATCGGTTTCAAAACGAATCCCTCCTGTTATAGCCGGTAAATAAATTAACATAATTTATTTTTCGGTAGTTAAATATGCTTCAAACTGACTTATGATTCTGAAAGATAAAGTATAGTGAGATAAATCGATAGTACTAAAGCTGTTTTCAAAGATTGATTTTTTAAGTTTATATGACAAATAAAGTCAAAATCTTATACATGTTTATCTTCATATAACGAGTCCTTCGGTGTTTAAGAAGACCTATAGTGTATATAGATTCTATAAATTTCTAGATCCTCAGCAAACAACTGCTGGAACCTCGACACCTATCGGCATCAACTTGCATCACCCTCAACAACAACAATCGAGTCAACCAAGCACCCCTCCTTTAATTACTGGTAAAGATTATATTTTAACATAACTTTTTATATCTGAGAGTTTAGCTAAGGTTTGGGCATTAGAAAATGATAACGGTAAATCAAAGTGTGTTGGTCAAGTAATTTGAAGGCTATGAAATTTGAGTCTATATTCTAGTATAATGAAAGGGGAATAGAGATCTAGCTAGCTAGCATTTAATAAGTTTACAATGCGGGAGATTAAGATGTATTAAAAGAGTCGATGAAAAAGGTTCTGATAGCTCAGTTGGTAAAGACTTGTAACTGTCAGGAGGTTGTAGAATCGATGCTATTGTGTAGTAGTATCGCTATAGTATAAAAGCCAGTGAAAACTTCAGTCTAAGGGGGATCATACTATAACAGGGCTAGTTACTGATCTCCGACATCTGTTCCAACCCTTTCCAACTTCGCCTATATTGTACATATTTCTACACCGGGTAAATTGTTATTCTTGTGCACGTCAACATCAGCTAAATCTCGGACAGCTAAATCTCTAAATAATTATTCCAACTTCAAATTATTTCTTTCAACTCATTATTAAGTTATCAAATCATAATTATAAATTTCACAGGTTATCTTGAACCATCAGATGATGATAATACAGAAAGTTATCATGAAGATCCATCTTCAGATGATGATAAATTAGATGATGTTGAATCAGAAATTTATCATCCAGATACATCTTCAGATGATGATACAGAAAGCGATTGAGCTTTGTTAAAGATGATTGAGGGATCGTTATGATTTTTAGAGTGATTACTAGATGACAAAAACATGAAAAATTCTTTCCTCTAACTTGATTTAAATTTTCTCGGTCTTTTATAATTCACCTGTATTTTAAAGTTTTTGAGTAAACTAAAAGTGGTAAATCTTTAAAATATCGAAAAAGCTCTTTTTTGTCATTTTTTTCTGAAGATTTGAAAAAATGAGAAAAAAGGCACTTTTTGTTTTATCATGAAATCTTTGAAATGAAAATAGAAAATATTGTTAATGCTTGCATTTTTACTTTCTATGAAACCTTTTTTGCAACTTATTTCCGTACCTATTTTATGATTTTTACAGCCTAAAAACTTATTACCATTCCTGAGCATTCTTCTGAATTGTTCATAGTTAATTTTAAAGTAGTAAATTGAGCCAATTCAATTAAGAATGGAAGGAAAATACCTAATTCATTTGATAATTTAAAACAAAATGTTTCAAACTTGCACCTGCCTGTAAATCATCAACGTTTTTTTTGATATAATGAACGGTATAATCGGATAAAACGTGGAACGGATACGACATGGAACGACAAAACGCGTTCGGACAAAACGAGGTCTTTCCAGAACATGGAACGACCAAAATACCGAACAAACAAAAGGCGGTCTAGGGAAACAATAATTCTTTATGATTTTAAATATTATCAAAAAATATTCAAAACAATGGTTTTTAATTCAGAAATATTCTCAAAATCAGAATTTTTTCAAATCAGAATATTCTTCAATATTCTTCAACAGACACCAGAAAAATAGTCTTTCTGTTAGGGTGGCGCGCTTAGTTTAGTAGTCGGAGAGCTAGTCCGGAGTCAGTCAGTTAGTCTACAGTTAGTTTAGTGTTATTGTTATTCTAGTCGCAGCCAACGCATAGTCTCGCCTATTTCTATAGTAATATTGCCTTGTGATAAACCTTTGTTAGTTAGTCTTTCTGTTAGTATCGGTTAGTACCTTTCTGTTAGTACCTAAAAAACTGGCTTTACTTTTTATTTTAATGCATTAAATTTGTTTGAATATAATTAATTTGTAATTATTAATGGAAATTAATTAAACGGCTGACTAATTATTAATTTTTTCACAATATTGTAAATTAGTTTTAAACATTTTTAATTTCATATAATTTTTATTACGTATTAGTTTTTTTAAATAATCATTTATGTAGCCATAAAATCATTAAAAAAATATTTTTAACTTTATTTCTAATATATACCGTATATACTCTATTAATTACCCTGCGTAATTATTATTTCGACCTCCCTCTGGAGAGGGTTATTTTCGAAAGGCTAATTATAACTTTTTTTAGGGAGTAATTATTGCTTCAGGGGTGTAACTAATTGAGGTGGGGTAATTATTTGAGAGGGTGGGGTAATTATTTGAGAGGGTGGGGTAATTATTTGAGAGAGGGGGAGGGCAATTAATAGAGTGTATACGGTAAGTATTTATGTAAATTACAAATATTTATCATTTTCTTATTTTTGATTAATTTTCTTTTATTTCTATAAAAATAATTATTCAAATAATTTAACAATTTATTCTTTCTGTTCAGAATAATATGAATTGTTCAATCATAATATTATTTAATATATTTATCTTGTTTAATTATGCGGTAATTTTTAAACTCATAAAATAATTAGACGAACATTTTTATATTTTTTAAATTATACTCAGTGTTTGGAAGCTTTTACTAAGATTCTTACTAATACCTGCTAATCAGTCTGTTAAATTTGGTATAAACTCACCCATTTTCCCCTATTTTTAACACCCAGTATATTTAAAATGTTACTAAATATGTGACCCTTTTACTTAAAAAATGATAAAAGAAATTTTACCTTAATGTTACGACACGAGGTGTCCGAGATTTAACTAATGTCGACGAGCACAATAATAACACTTTATCTGGTGTAGAAATAACAATGTGTAGGCGAAGAGAATGGAACGGACGGAGATCAGTGACTAGCCCCGTTAGTATGATCCGAATAGACTAACGCTTTCACTTGCTTTTATACTAAATACTTTAAGGGCTGTCGCCCATACACAACACTTAAACACTAATATCTTTATACCATTCATAATAATAATTATTATTCTGTTTAACACATTTAAAAAATTTCAACAATAATAAATTGGAAAAAATAGGGGAAGAATGAGTGAATTTATATCAATGTAACAGTCTGTATAAGAAAATTAAGTTCTAATTCTAAACACTGCATACTGATAGTCATTATTTAAGGGCCATAATTTTGTACTAGTATTGTGGGTTATACTAATTAAATTAAACATTTAAGTTTGTGAAAATATATTCTAGAATGTGCTTTGGTAGATTTCTTAAATGCGGTAAAAGTAAAAGTTTATTCGGATCTTGTTATGCTGAAATAACTGACATGAACTGGAACACAAAATCAGCTACATTTTATAATAGTAATTAAATTTGAAATAAATGATAAGGAATTTTGAACTTTGTGTTTCTCGCATTTCTATACTCACCAATTCCCTTTTAATTACTCCAATAAACCTCTATTACTCGTTAATGCGAATGTATCACTTTTTCGATTCAAATAGTCACTATACATTGCTTTAAGTAAAATATGGATGCGGAGAATGTAAAAGTAATCATTGCGTTGACTGTATTGATAGTATGTGCAATAGCAAATTAATCAGTGAAAAATTTCGTACATGTTTGGTTGACTCTAATAAACCTGGAGCAATGCAAGCTTGTAGAGGTTATGAAAGGGGATGTTTTATTATAAATTGGGAAGGACAGGAAGGTTTGTTACTACATACTACTCTATTTGTAAGTACTGTACTTTTCAAAACTAGAACGAGTCCGAACCCTGTTTTAAGGATATTTTGATTCTTCGTTTTTGCGATTGGAGTCAATTTAGTACCGGCAGTTGAGTAATGCCAGTACTGAACTGACACTCAATGCCCAAATGTCCGCTCGTTCCCCAAATGTCCACTTCCCAAGTCTCCAGGAGCCACCCGAAACCCGATATTTTCCATGGAATTTTATTCCATAAAACAAAGAATTTTGGTATCTTTGCCTTCAAAAATTCTAAAAATTTTCGCCTGTGGCGCTGAAAATGGAAAAAATTTTGTAGCTTGGCCTTCCAAAATTCTTGCCTCGCGGTAAAGGAAAAACCACACACTTCAAAAATCCAATAAAAATGAATTTACTTGGGCAAATTCAACTGAAAATACAAGGACCCGTTTTTTAGAACTAAAGGCGAAAATTTTGAGAAATTTGGAAGCCCGTAGGCAAAAAAATTCACTTTCTTGTTGAGTTCTTTCCAGATGTTCATTCTCTCTTTTTGAAAAGTTCATTCACTTATTCCGCTACTGGTGAAAATATAAAATACAACTTCTTTTTTGGCACCGTTGGCAAAAATTTTCAGAATTTTGGAAGGCCGAGTTAAGAGAGAATTATAGCGGGATAAATTTGGATGGGGAGGATTCTATAAATTCTCTGATATCCAGTCTAATCACCCAAATCCCACAATATCTCTTTTAATCCCTTCAAATTTGACTTTTGAATTTCAAAAGGAACATTTAATCCCTCAAATTACACTCAAGAAGGCACCAAGTTTGCCACATTACAATTTTAAACTTCAATTCAGTTTTGAGAATAGAAATTTTATAAAAAAATAAAAATTTCTGACTTCCGATTTCCGGCGGTTTTTTCCTTCCGATTTCCGAAAAATAATTTTAATTTCCGAGTTCCGACTTTTGAGCCAGTTCCGATTTGCGGCTCTTCCGATTTACGACACCTTTCCTGATTCGACCCACCTCTGCTTCTCATGCCTCCTTCATTTCTAATTTCTCTTTTGGATTACAAAAATGTCAAAGGCAATTAATTGAGTGGCATGAAATAAGTCCGACTCGCATTTTTACTTGCAATGGACACTTCCTGCATAAATTTATAACCTAATCAATTTTTTATACATAATTAAAGGTAGTAGATTCAAAGGTGGCTGTGATGAATGCCGCTGGAATTATAAGCATACGCAATGTTATGATTGCGAAGGGAAAAACTGTAATACAGTAGACAATTTCAAAAAAGCATTTTATTGTTATATAAAAGATGAAAATGGGAATATAAGACTCGGGCATGTATGCAAAGCAAATATTTGCTACATATATTTGGATGCTCAAGGTAAAATAAAATAAGAATGAGGTTTCCGTGACTTTTGCGCCCCGTGAACACTTTCGCCACGACTTTTGCACCGCAGTTTATTTGCGCCACCGTGTCAGGGCAAAACTTCAAAGTTCGAACAGACAAAACTTCGTCTTAACAAAACTTCGTCCGACTAATGAAAATCTTCGGATATTCAAATCCCATATCCAAACCGAACATTTCAGGCTAATGGCCTTTTTCGGATACCATTTTTTAAACCCAAGTGGTATAATGATGCTAAAGTTTGCGTATACTCTTCTTAATTACGACCAAGAGTATAATTTTTGAATACAGGTAAACAAAATGTTGGGTGTGGTAGTTGTCCCGATGTAGATTTTTCATGTTATGAATGCAACAGAAAAGAATGCAATACGAAGAATAATTATGATAAATCTTTCAAATGTTATTATAGTAATGGAAAGTTAGCAACAAACAGAGTACGAGGATGCGACAATAACAAATGTTATGTAGCTATTACCATCAAAGGTTTTAGTAGTTGATTCATAACATAGTTGTAATCTCTTTATTCTGAGTCTGGGCCTCATTCTGAGTCAAGAAGAATCATTAGATAAAATATCTGATTAAAATAAAAAAGAAAATTCATAAAACATGAAAAAACTAGGAACATGAAAAACCTTTTTTGCCCATTCTTTCCCAGTTTTTGAGAAGCCATGCGGGTGATTTAGATATGGCCACCCTGAATATATGAGAAGCATATGGAGTGGAATATTAATATCTTCAAGCCATTATTTTGTTTGTAACCCTGATTTTAATTAACTTCTATTAAGAGGGAGATTCGGACGTAATACTCGAAAAACATACAAAACAAGGTTGTGGAGATTGCCCTGGGGTAGCAGGACAATGCAAGACTTGCAACGGACAATATTGCAATACTCAAAGAGTTTACAATGAATTATATTCATGTTACCTTTCTGCTTCTGGGGGAAAATGGGTGAAATGCGCTCCAGGAGAAATAAATTGTTACTATGGAGAAACTGTAAAAAGTATTTAATATGAAAAAAGTTTTCATTTTTTCAAGACAAATGGAAGATTTCTTGGTTGTGGTGAATGTCCTGACGGGGATTACGATTGTTTTGATTGCAGAACACAAAATTGTAATACACCGTATAATTTCCATAAATCAGATGTTATGAGATGTTATGAAAGTAACGGGAAAATTACAAAAATAAAAGCAAGGAAATGCGACAAGAAAAAATGCTATGTTGCTTCAACTCTCAAAGGTTAAATTCTAAAATCTGCCCCATTTTTTCTTACTTTATAACTTTACTTTGCCAAATATGTTATAGTTTTTCACAAAAAAATCATTTAAAGAAGGAGATTCGGAAGAAATACTTCAAAAACATACAAAACAAGGTTGTGGAGATTGCCCATGGGTAGATGGACAATGCAAGACTTGCACCGGAAATGTATGCGCTTCTGAGAGCCTTTACAGACAACAATTTTATGCATGTTATCGTACTGCTGATAGAAATCATTATGTTATTTGCTCCCCTGGGACACAAAAATGTTATTATGGAGAAAATGTAATCTGGGGAATGGGGGGAGGGAACTCGAAGAAATTCGAGATAGAAATCACGAAAAAATCTATAAAGATAACCAAGACTTTTGTTGGTACTATAGTATCATATTCGCTTTCTCATTACAAAAACATGAAATTTATTAAGCGCACTCGACCAATTTTAATAGCAGGGAATGAGTAGGGTTGGACAAAATATGCACGAAAAATCGCCAAATATGCGCATATATATGCACTGAAAAAGACCAAAATATGCACCAAAATATGCGGCAAAAAATAGTGAAAATGTTCTTTAAAAATAACTATTCTAAGTAAAAAACATGAATTTAGCCTTTAAAATTGCAATTTAAAAGCACTTCATAGAGATTTTATTGATTTTGAAAAAAAATTTTAAAATTTCTTGAAAAATTTTTGAAAAAAATTTTCCAAAAAAAATTTTTGAAAAATTATTTTCAAAAAATTTTTCAAAAAAATTTTTTGCCAAAAATATCCAAATTTTTGAAAAATTTGCCTAATTTTTACTAAAATTTACCAAAAAATGCCGAAATATGGACAAAAATATGCAAAATTTGCCAAAATATGCACCGATATGCAAATATGCACGAGAGGGCCGAAATATGCAAATATATGCATTAAGAACCGGGTCCTAAGGTGCTCGGACCGATGTAAAAACACCATTTTTGAGCTTCTCTCATCAAGGCATATCCGCACACATAACATGCATTTGCATGTTTTGTCCAACCCTAGTAATGAGGAAAAGAGATGTGGTACGATAATGCGAAGTACCTTCTTATTTGTTCCTCGTCTCGGTCCAATCTTTATTAAAGTTTTACTTATAATTCGAAAGACTTTATTTTTCAAGCCGCAAACAAGTATTGCTGGTTGCGGGACATGTCCTGAAGGGGATTTTGATTGTTTTGAATGCAACACAGCAAATTGCAATACAAAAGATAATTTAAATAAAGTATTCAGATGTTATGAAAGTAATGGGAAAATTTCAATGAAAGCAAGGGAATGCGGCAAGAAAAAATGCTATTTTGCTTCAACAGCTGCAGGTAAATTTTTACTGGGGTTGTACCCCGAACGCTCGGGGGCGGGTATGTCGGGGTACGCGGTTTTCAATTGTTTCGGGGCGGGGTTCGGGTCGGGGGAGAAAAATATGGCCGGGGTTCGGGTCGGGGTACAACTCTAATTTTTACAATCAATTTGAATATTATTGACAAAAATATTCTATAATTAAAGAAAGTTATCATGATATAATACTTGAAAAATACACAAAACAAGGGTGTGGAGATTGCCCTCAAGTTGCAGGACAATGCAGGACATGCACTGAAAATTTATGCAATTCTGAAAGATTTTTCAGTGATAAATTTTATTCATGTTTCAGTAATGAAGAAAGTAAAAATACTGTTATATGCCCCCCTTGGGGAGAAAAGTGTATTTATGCAGTGAATGTAGAAGTAGTAGTTAATGTAGTAGTTAAGTGAATGTAGTAGTTAATCCGAAAAAATCCTTCACTTTAAGAAAAGAATGGCTTATATTGAGTGCGGAAGATGCGACGGTGATTTCGATTGTTTTGAATGCAGCACAAAAAATTGCAATTCAAAGGATAATTTCAATAAAGCATTCAGATGTTATGAGACTAGTGCTGAAATTAATTCTATGAGAGCAAGGGAATGCGGAAAAAAGAAATGCTATGTAGCTTTTAATAATAATAAAGGTAAGTTCTACACTGGATCCGTCGTGAGACGGATAAATCTGGCGAGTTTAGTTATTTAAAGTTTTGCTGTCACGGCTCCCCGACAATGCGTCAGTGGACTAATTGTGAGAAATAAGGAGATTATGAGTAATTAAAAGGGAATTTGGTGGATTAATGAAGAAATATACGGATTTGATGCATTATGAAGGATATAGCGAGATTTGGGAGGATTAAGAATTGTATCGAAGTATTTGTGGTTTAAAAGGGATATCTGTGAATTGGGGACTAATAGGGATATCCAGGGTAGTTCTGTATTTATGAGTAACATGCTTTGTGGATTAAGAGAAATTCGAGAGATTAAAATGATTTGAGGAAGATATCATTGGATTTATAAAGATTAAGGGCGTTTGGAAGATTCTAACAATTAGCTCACTGACGATTGTCCACTGATCCATTGTCCGGACCAGTGGGTGGAAGCATTCGTATCTGTGTAAGAGTACGAACAAAAAAAGGCATTTAAGAGTACGCGATAAAAATAAGGCCTTCACGTATGAGTACTAGCAAATTTCAAAATTCCTACCACTGGGCCGGACACGGCTGTCACACAGTCATACTTAGCTTCTGTATACATGCTTTGGGCAAGGAATTTAGGAAAGCCCACGAAATAATGAAAGTTTAAATAATAATTATAATGAATAGGGATCGGATTTTTATGTTGTAAAAACCTTAAAATAGGTTCAAATAAGTTATAATAACCTCGTGTGAGCGTAAGTTATTCAAAAAATAAAAACGGATTCGGGCACAAACCATCATAACTATCTCTCAGAAAAAATATGTTATAACTAGGGTTGTTTACTACCGTTTATTAACCGGTACCCCCGGTTTTAGGTTTTCGCCGGTTTTTGACCCCCGGTTTTCGGTTTCGGTTTATTGGCCAAAATCACCGGTTTTCGGTTCGGTTAACCGACCGTGATCAACCCTAGTTATAACCTAAAAATCCGATCCCTAATAATAAAACATAGTTTATCGTGGCTGTGGCGACACAAGACCTGCTAGCTTAACAGATATACCGTTAGTTATATGTAGCAAGTCATTGTGTAATACAAAAGAATTTTTTGACAATTCATTAATTTGTTTGAATAAAAGAAAAGAAGAAACAAAAAATACTAAAGGAATAAATAAATGTGATCAAGAATGTTTTGTTTATAGACATGGGGATGGAAAATGTATGGGAAATATTTTTGATAAAAATTCAAAAATAATTTTAGTAGAACAAGGTTGTGGTAAATGTCCATCCAACACAGCCAAAGTTTGCAAAACTTGTAAAACTAAATATTGTAATGAAGAAAAGTTAGTCCCAGAATCATGTTGGGAAAATAATGGCAAAACATGTACAAAAGCAAATGGGGCAAAATGTTTTACTGAGAGAATTCTGAATAATAAATGTTCGGACTAATAATTTATCGATAGAAGAAAAAATTAAATATATATTAAGTAAACAAGGGTTGCGGTAATTGTGGTTCTACAGCATGCAAAGACTGTGCTGGAAATTTGTGCAATGCGGGAGATAATATTCCCTATTATTGCTTGGAAAAAGATGGGAGAAGTTTATTAGAATGCAAAAAACCAGAATGTTTTATTTCTAAAGGTATATCACTAAAATTATTAATTTAATAATGTAAGGAAGAGAAAGATCCAGCTGGCTAGCATTTAAAACGCTCACTAGGCGGGGGTTTAAGATTAATAAAAGAGAAGATGATAGCAGCGTCCCGTTAGCTCAGTTGGTAGAGCACATGTATGTGGTGAGTGCCAGGAGGTCGCAGGGGATTAAATTAAGATTTAATCACTGCCCGGGATTAAACTTTTACCTAGCTCTTACTACAAATAAAAAGGTTATATTGAAGTATCCTGTCGTCTCGAGTTTTTAAATTTTCTTAAAAGCCGAGATTTTACCTATTATGTATAATTAACGCGGGAGTCCGAAATTTAAATTCATTAAAACATCCAAAAAAGTACCCTCAATTCAGATTCAAAAGCTGGATGCGGAACTTGTGATGAAAAGAAAATTGAAAAGTTATGCGTTGATTGTAAAGATTTAAAGTGTAACTCGAAAGAATTGTTGGCTAAAACAATTTTTTGTTATGAAAAAGTGAAAAATGGAAAGACTAATGAGGGGAAAAGGCCGTGTTTGGCGAAGAAATGTTTTATATCATATGACACCAAAATTGGTAATTTTATAGAAGGAAAGGATTATTGGGGATGATTTATATTTAAGAAATTATGAAGTTTTTGTCCCTATAACAGTATAAAACGGAGCATCAAGTGTTGGAAGCAGAGCTGCGTCGAAACAAAAATAGCTTCGAAATTCGGAAATAGAAACTCAAAAGAAATCCAAAAATATCGAAAGTCGAAAATCGAAATTTCGAAGCAGCTCTGGTATATACCTGCCCGAACACTAAACTTTTTCTTACTACTATTTTTCCTTTAAAAAATCTTTTAGTTGAACAAGGCTGTGGAGATTCACCTAAAGAAGTTAAGGATATTCAATTTGCTGTTTGTGAGACGCCATTTTGCAACACAAAAGAATTGTTTGACAAAACTTTGTTTTGTTTCATTAAGGATAGCCAGAAGGAAAAATATAAGAAGGCAATAAAACAATGTGACAAAGAATGTTTTGTTTCTAGAGATGCGAATGGACTCTGTATATAATAAATAAGAGCTTAAAAATGATATCATTTAAGTGTGGAAAGGCTGTGGTAGTTGCAAGGGGAAAGATATTAAGGATTGTTATGCTTGCAAAACTGATTATTGCAACGAGGAAAAACGTGTTTATAAACATTGTCTGGATGGAATATACGATTATTCTTATCAAGGAATTAAACCTAAGACTTGTAAAAATAAATACGAAGATTATTGTTATTCGGAGATTATCGAAAACAATAAAAGTATTTTAAATAAGAGACAGAAATTTCTATTATTTTATAGTAAAAAAGGGTTGTGGTAAGTGCACTAAAACTACTTGCATAACATGCAACAACGGACATCGTTGTAATGATAAGCTTGATTTTCGCACATTTTGTAGGACAAAGAATGGGAATAAGAAATGCAAGGAAGATTGGTGTTACATTGCTCCTTTAGATGAGAGAGAAAAAGGTAAAATTCAAAATATATTGGAAGCTCCCTCCAAGTGGTAATCAGAGATATGCCTAGATAGACTACAGTAGACTACTACTACATAGGTATACATATGCCTAGGTAGACCTTGGTAGCACAAAAACATTATGTAAAGTAAAACTGCGATGTAGGTTACTATAATCAGGACTGATATCATACAAATACTATCTGCTTAGATGGTAACACCACCATAGAATTTAAAGACACAACGGCCGCTAAGCATAGACTTTATCTTACTCTGAAAAATCCTGAAGATAATTCTGATGTATCAATATAGCATGAGAATGTCGAACCGTAACTTAGATAAATAAATTTTCAGTATTCGATTCTGGTTGTGGAAAATGCGATGTCTCACATACTGAAAAGAAGTGTGTAGACTGTAATACTGGACCCTTATGCAACACCGAGGAATTTATCAACAAATCAAAGTTTTGTTTGTGGAAGACTGAAAATATGGCCAAACCTGTTGGAATGAAGAGAGTTTGTAGTGCCTCATGTATTGTATTGAGAGACAAAAATGGAAAAGGTATGAGTGTGGAGGTTGTGGCAGGACATGTGAGGATCTTCTTTTATCCCTTTCAAATCCCACGATATCCCTTTAATCCTATAAATACCTCTTAATCACATCTATTCTCTCTATATCCTTCCGTTGTTTCTGAATCAAGGTATATAAAAGGGCGAATGAACAGAGTTGACTAAAACATTAGAGATGAAATGAACTGCTCCGGGGCATTGGAAAAATAAATATTAAATAACCAAAAATTATGAACCCAAAAATGTCAAGCTGGTCCGCAAATGTTTGTCCTTTAAGCTTTATCTAGTTATATTTTCAACAAAATTTTTAGTTAAACAAGACTGTGGCAAGTGTCCAAGTAACACAGACTGTGCCGAATGTAACACAAAATATTGCAATAAAGAAAGTCTTGTTCCAAAACAATGTTTGGGTAACAATGGGACTATATGTAAAACATCGTTTGAACTTCCTTGTTTTGTGGAGAGAATGAAGAATAACACAGGCATTGACTAAATAAATTTCAAAAAATATTTTAAAAATATTTTTAAAGAAAACAGAGGATGTGGAAAATGTAATTCTACATCGTGTAGAGAATGTCAAGATAATCGTTGTAATAATTGGACGGATATTTATTATTGTAAAGGTGTTGAAGGAAATAATGGAGTTAAAGAATGCCGTAAAAATGACTGTTACATTTTGAAATTGAATAATAATAATTATAAAGGTACTATTGAATAAAGATAAATTTCGGTTTTCTATAGTTCATAATATAGATGCTGATAATTAGAGACCGGAATTTCGCACTGAACGGTATTCCGCACTGAAATACCGAAAAATACCGTCGTAGTACGGTACCGTCCGGTCTCTAGTGATAATGTTAAAAACTCAATCGAAAACAAAAATATAAAAAAGATAAATATAAGTGCTGTAAGAAGGAGGGAGATAAAGTAGAGAAGCATTTAAAATGCTCAAAAGGCTGTCATTAGAAAAGAAGTTGGAGCAGCCACCGTTAGCTCAGTCTGTAGAGCACCCTTACGCTATGAGCAAGGGCGTCTGTAAAACCTTACAAGAGGTCGCAGGATCGATGCCTGCTCGGATTAAACTTTTCTCGCTCTTCTAAAAGCTTTCATTTTAGGCAAAAATCTTAATGAATTCTATTACGATTGTGGAAAATGTCCAGTTAACAACGAATTTTTTAAAAATACATCTAATGTATCCCTCTCCAAAAGATTGTCTGGAACAAATTTAAGTGTAATTCAATGTGCAGAATGCAATAACGGTCCTTTGTGTAATAATGTTAAGTTTTTGGAGAAACAAATGTTTTGTTGGGAAAAGTCGGAGAATGAAACAAAAATAATTAAAGGCGCAAGAGTTTGTAGAGATAAATGTTTTGTTTCGAGGAATTTTACAACTGGGAATGGTAGGGAATTAATTTAAATTTATCCTTACATATAAGATGCACACAATCTAGTGGATAAACCTCTATTTAAGAGACGTTTTTTAATAAAGTTAGTCACTGGACGGAGAAGAGAAGCTGCATAAGTGATATCCCCAATCAGGGATGAGCGCAAGAGACAATCTCAAAACGCAACGCAAGGTCAAAATTTAACGCAAATGACGCAAAACACAATGCGCTCACCCCTGTCCCCGATTAAAGGTACCCTTCTTTATAAGATTTGACTGTTGAGGACCCCAAGTTGATAACTTATAGTGAGGTCTGACCTTATGCGAATTAAATTATTACTTTTCCTAGTAACACAAGGATGTGGAAAGTGTTTAAAGAACGAACAAATTGACTGTATTACATGTAAAGAGGCCTATTGTAATACTGAAGACAAAGTTGCCAAGCTTTGTTGGACAAATAAAAATGAAAAATGTAAAACTAAAAATCCTTGTTATACATTGAGAACATCAACAAATGAGGGTTTTAATTCAATCTGACGCTAAAAATTTAAAAAAAATTTTTAAAGTTAAAAAAGGATGTGGAAAGTGCCCTTTCCATACATGTGAAGAATGTAATGACCATCTTTGTAATAATCAAGATCCTTTCTATTGCTTTGGATTTTTGAATAGTTTTAGGAATTGTAAGAAATCTGACTGTTATATTGCTAAAATTGAAGAGAAGAATGGAGGTGTGTTAGTATACATGTTTCTTTTTAAGATAGGGTAACACGCCATCCCCCGAGCTACAATTAGTTTACATGTTTCTCTGAAAAATAGGGTAGCAACTCATCCCCCGAGCTACAGCTGAACCAGAAGACCTAAAAACTCATAAATTTTCGCTTCCGAATCCAATAAGGGAATTTGCCATTTTTTCGTTTTTTAACATTTTTTCGTTTTTTAACACTCTTGGCTATATAAAGATCTCTGACTCTTGGCTTTGCCCCGACACTACCCATCCTGTCACTCATATCCCGAAACCCATAACTCTAAGGGTCGGTTTTCTACAATATAAAACTTATAAATTATAGAAGAGAAGATAGCCCAATTCCACTATGATTGTGGAAAATGTCCATCAGGGATTCTCAACCTTTCTCCATACATCAAGACTAAAGATCTAACACTCCAAAACAAAATAAAGAAAATAAATATGAGTAATGTTCAATGCGCCCAATGTAACAATAAACCGGCTTGTAATGCAGATACATTTTTTGAAAGTCAATTGTTTTGTTGGGAAAAAGAGTTTAAAATATGGACAGCAACGAAAGGAAAAAGAGTTTGTAGGAAAGGATTTTGCTTTGTTGGGATTAATAAAAAAGAAAAGGGTAAATTAGAATTTAAGGTATTTGTTGGTTATCTGTGCCCCCGTTTTTGAAAGACTAACTACTGATAGTATAAAGTCATTCATGATTCACAGGAAAGATTCTTTCCTGATTCTTTCCTGTTTCATTAAGATTCTTTCCTGTTTTTAGTCAAATTTTCTTTACTTTTCTTGCCATTAACTAAAGGATCGGCAGTTAACAGTAGTATCTTTCTTCTATAGCAAGCAGAAAATACTGTAGTGATCATGAGTGGAATTGTATTTTGGGATTGAAATATTGTAAATCATCTTAGTGTAATAAGTTTCAAAACTAGTCACAAGATAACTGACATATACCAAATTTATTATCGTTGATACCTCTCTAATTTACATTCTTAAATATTTTACATGTTTTAAGGAATAGTGCAAGGTTGTGGTAAATGTTCGGAGCAACGTAATCTGGATAAATGTTTTAATTGTTCGACTCCTCTCTGCAATGATGAAACAAAACTTCCTCAAATTAAATGTTACCAGCTTACTTACAATCAACTACCTTATGAGAAGATAGCTAGGACATGCCATCAATCAGTTGACAGTTGCTACATAGCTAGGGACGTCTTTTGGAGGGGTACGAAAATTTTCTCTTCGATTTAAAAAATAATTTTAAGCCGAACAAAACTGCGGTGAATGCCCTGCAAAACACAAAAACTGTGTAACGTGTAATCACACCGATTTATGTAATGAGGACACTTTACTTCCCATATCAACAACAGCGACTGAAACAAAAACAAATAGTTGGGTATCTTCCACAACAACGAAAGTTTCGACTAAAAAGGATTCTACAACTCTTATTAAAGTCACAACTCCTCGTTTAACTCCAAAATCATCGGCAAAAATAAATAAGTATGAGAATAATATGATGGCTTTGACTCTATTAACTTTGATTGTTTACTATATTTTTTGATAAAAAGTTAAATTGTTATTTAACTTGGATAAAAATATTTATACATTTAATTAAGATTTTATTGAGAAGAAATAAAATATCATTAAATTGTTGAAAATACGGAGACGTTAGACATGTCAGAAGTAGAGTTGGCCGGGATCGGGATCCCGGTCGGGATCGGGCGGGATTATCCCGGGTTTTTCAAATCCCGATCCCGATTTTTCTGATCCCGGTCCCGAAATAAATATCCCGATCCCGATCCCGGCCCATCTCAATCCCGAGCCGGGATCCGGGATCGGGATCGGGATGTGCATCAGATCCCGATGCAAATCCCGACTTTATAAATTGACTAGAAGTCTGTGAATTAAAGCTAACAGAAGGGGGGAGGCATGAAATAAAGAAAAATTTTCGCCTGCGGCGCAGAAAATGGAAGAAATTTGGCATATTGACATCCAAAATTCTCAAAATTTTCGCCTGCGGCGCAGAAAAGGAGCAAATTTAAACAAAGCTGTCTTTAAAATTTTGACGAGATATTGCGTGATTTGGTGTGATATCGAGCGATCAAGAGGGGTTGAGGGGAGTATAGGTGGATTTGGAGCATAGAAGGATATCGGTGGATTTAGTGATTAAGTTAGATTTGAAGAGAATCGAGGGTTTACGAGGGACATGAATATATCGCTTAATAAATCAATCTCAGTTCTTAATCGTCCACATTTGAACGTAACGCATTTAATCATATAGACTTGAACGTCTAGACTTAAATGCCCTTGGCCTTCCAAGATTAAAAATTATTGCCTGCGGCGCTTAAAAGGGAGGAAATCTGGCACCTTGGCCTTCAAAATTTGGAAGGCCAAGGTGCCAAACCTTTCAAAAGGTGCAAATTTTTTAAAAATCAAAAGCCCAATTCAATTTATCCCCCCACACCCATTACCTTATTCCCCCTTAATACCCTGAACCGGAAAGTAAATCATGCGTCTATGAGACTTTAACTCAATATTTCAGCACCGCAGTGGAAATTTTAGAATTATATTAAGTCGTTTGTGAAGAAAATAAAAATTTAAAAGTTTTTAAAAATTTTTTTTAGTAAATCCCGATCCCGAGTTTTCAATCCCGGTCCCGATCCGGGATCGGGATCTCCAGTCCAAATCCCGATCCCGATTTCGGCCAATCCCGATCCCTTGTCGGGATCCGGGATCGGGATCGGGATCACCAATCCAAAATCCCGATCCCGGGTTTTTCTCTAAATCCCGATACCGGCCAACTCTAGTCAGAAGCATTTATTAAGACATAAACCGATTTCCCTAGCCTTGATTATTTTCAGCGCCACTTGAAACGCAAATTTTCGATTTTAGAGGATTTATTCGTTTCGAGGCAACTCGAATAGAGAATGAGTCCAACAGCGTGGAATGTTTTTCCAACGGCGAGGATTTAATTATATATTATACGAATAATTGTATATAACAGGGTTGCCGCGGGTACAAAAAATCTTCGGGCACGGGTATCGAATTGGAGCGTTTTCATTTCGGGTCACGGGTACAAAAAAGGCCGGGTATCGGTTACAAAAAGGCCGGGTAAAATTTTATTTTCGGGTTTCGGGCGGCAACCCTGGTAAGTATATAAACTTTATACACTGCTCCACATAACTATAAGTTCACCCTAAATTTTCGAATTTCTTAACTTCTTTCAAATCAATCGGGCCGATTTTTATTTTATATTTATTAAACCGGGGAGCAATTCATATA
The DNA here is from genome assembly GCA_036172955.1 of Meloidogyne arenaria. Taxonomy (NCBI): domain Eukaryota; kingdom Metazoa; phylum Nematoda; class Chromadorea; order Rhabditida; family Meloidogynidae; genus Meloidogyne; species Meloidogyne arenaria. The sequence continues at coordinate 3,176,038 of JARQAB010000042.1, forward strand.
AACCCGAGAAATCGAAAAAATTTCCATTTAAAAATTTTTTATCCGATTTTTTCAAAAAACACCCTCCACATAACTATAAGTTCACCTACAGAAATCACATAAGGAATGCTTGAAAAATTCTACAAAAATTCATGCAGACATTTTCATTGATAATAAGTGAGAACGAGGTCTGTAAGTGCTTTTTTCATCGAGATCCAAAATCTCGAAAATCAACGGGAAATGGGGGGTACAGTACTTTAAAAATATTTTTGCAAGCGTAGACTGTAGATAAAATTTTTTATTATAGTCCATCTGAAAGCCAATAAAATTTACTACAAAATCCACTAGGTTCTATCCAGGACAAAAATTCTACCTTCGAGGAGCCTTGGGTTAAATGAGATGATGAATAAATTCACTAATTCAAATTTGGTCTAAAAGAATTAATTAAGTTGTGTGGTCTATCAAAAATGAATAAACAATAAGTACAGATTAAAAAAACTAAATAAATTTTTCCAACAATTATTTTATTATTCGCATAACTATAATTATTACAGGTGTACATATATTTTATCCATAATTTATTCATATAGACAAGAATATATTTTGGTATAAAATTCAGAGTATAATTTAAAATTTAATATTGATAAAATTTTTAATTTTATTTGATTAATGAAATCTATCGACCATTTTATAAATGCTTAAACTTGAAATATATAAGCCGTTATTATAGTCAAACCGTACTATAATGAATTATTTTAAAATTATGTTATACATATTTTATTGTAAGCATTAAAAAGAATATACAGGGCGCGGCAAAGTTCCCGTACTTTTATTAAGCATAAAATTTATTTCAAATATTTTTGTTAATTTTATAAAATCTATCAAAAAGTATTCATTACTATCCAAAGAAATGAAAAATTATATCAAATGTCCAAAATTTCTTCCCTCTGCCAAGATATACGCGTCCAAACGCTAACTGAATTTGCCCACTATGGTCGCGCAACTCATCCACAATAATTGAATCCCAGCCCAGCTGCAATCCCTCTTAATTGCATTTTTTGATATAAATCGTATCCTTGGAAGTCTCTGCTCCAATAATTACCAAATTACTAGTCCATAGCATTCAGATCTGGGGTAAATTAGAAAAGCAGAAATATTAGGATTAAAGAAATTCAATTCATTTAAATTTGGCGTTTTGTACGGTTGGCGGATAGTGGAAATCTTCGTATATCAGGATCCGATATCTTAACCGAAAATTTCCGAATATACGGATCAGCTAATGTTTTGAACCGATATTTGGAGACATAACCGTAATTAGTTTCTTATTAATGCTTCTGATGTCTTATATCTAGAGGGATACATTTCTAAGATAACTTTGTTATATAAATTTATTAAAAGGAAAAAATGTGCTATTTACCCTTATTTTATTCATGCATTTTTATTAAAATAATAAATACACAAGAATTATTTACATCATCCGCAGAATTACAACAAATTATTCATGTAGAAAAGGAAATTCCAAAAATTATACAAAATTATATTTCGTTAGAAAATAAACGTTTAGAAGAATTAAAAATGTATTTTATAAGATTCAATAAAATTTATAGTAAAATTAATTGCGTAGCTAAATTGAGTGTTATCGAAGACATTAAAACTTTCTAAATATTGCTAGAAACATTCAAAATTATTGCTGACTGAACAACATAAGTTTATGTGATCTTTGATTGAAGAATCTACAGTAGAATTCACTTTAAGGATTGTTATGATACTAAGTTTTACAACAAGGGTAGCTCCCAGTCCCCGCAAAAACCCTCACCCGAACCCCGAAGGGTAATTCTTCGGTTTTCGCCCCCCCCTCCTTTTTCTTTCCTCAAAGTATTAAAAAATGGTCAGTCAATCTTAAGTTATAGAACAAATCGAGCTGAGTCGAATGACACCAAAATCAACGAAATCCGACTTGAATGGACCGAAATACAGACCCCTGAAAATTGAAAAACCACAGGGGTGATTTTTTGAAATAAAAAAAGCTTATATAAATGATAGCTCATTCGAAAGAGCTCGTCGAGCTGAGTCGAATGACATCAAAATCGACGTGATTGGACAAGATTGTACAAAGTTATGACATAAGTTGCCGACTTCGATAGGTATAATTAATGTCATAGCTTTGTCAAATCTTGTCCAATCACGTCGATTTTGGTGTCATTCGACTCAGCTCGACGAGCTCTTTTGAATGAGCTATCATTTGTACACATTTTCGTCCTTATGGTTTTTCGCCCCTATGGTTTTTCAATTTTCAGGGGTCTGTATCTGGGACAAATCAAGTCGGATTTTTTTGATTTTGGTGTCATTCGACACAGCTCGACGAGTTCTATAACTTAAGATTAACTGACCATTTTTTAATACTTTGAGGAACGAAAAAGGAGGGGGGGCGAAAACCGAAGAATTACCCCCCGAAGTCTCTACCCCGAGAAATCCCGATCCCCCTATCCTGACCCCGAAGGCTCGGACCCTTTTAAAACTACTATCATTTACTGTCAAAAGCTGACCAACTTTATGAATACGTATCTTAAAGTGAGTGGTATTTGATGTATTCATATACGGGTCCGAATTAATGTCGAGAAATATGTTAGAAATGTAGGATAGGCTTACTATATGGGAGAAGTTATTTTTAGTCAAGATGCTTAAAATTTCCTTCAAAACAAATTATATAATAATTTAAAAATTGATATTTAACAAAATTATTTTAGTATTGCTAATAAATATGAAAAAGAAGACAGCGAATTATTTGAATTAGAACCAAAAAGTGTTTTGAATCCGTTAAATGCTTTAAGAGTAATTAAAAAGTTGTCAATGAAATGGGAAGAAATTGGAAAATTAATTAAATCAGATATGTCTGAAAATTATTTAAAAAATATTTCGATGCAAAGGAAGACTCGGTTTCCTACTAAGGTAATTTTTAAAATAGTAAATACTTAAGTTTGTGGATTAGTGTAAAGGGTGAAATATAAGTACCGTATTCTCTCGATTAATTCCCCTCCCTCGAATAATTCCCCTCTTCGATTAATTCCCCATGCTAGAGTTGGGTTGAAACAATAATTCCCCACCCCCAAATACCCTACTCCACGTTCAAATGACAAACCTCGAATAATTCCCCTCCCTCGATTAATTCCCCGTGCCAAGGAAGGGTTGAAAAAATAATTCCCCAGGGGTAATAATCGAGAAAATACGGTAACTACACTCGTTATTTATGACAATTTCTTTTATGTCACCCTGCATAAAAATATTATTTTTTGTATAATAATATTTTCAAATTAAATAGGATGATTTAGATGGTGCAATTTTAGGACTATTTCGTTTACAAGATATTTATAAGTTAAAAACAAAAGATTTAGCTAATGGAATTATTGAGGATATTGATATAAAAAATCAAATGAATTGTGAGTTTTAAATTTAGTAAACAGATTTTTCTATTACTTTAATTTTTCTTTTACCCTTTAGATATTTCGGCCCAGGAAAATCTCCATATTTCTTAGCTCTAAAAATATTTTAGAGGATGTAAGAAAAAAAATAAGCCAAGATAACCAATAGTACGGAACGCCCCACATCAGTCCCTAGCCGTTTCAGTCCCGAGCCTGTAACTCGGGAATTTTTAAATAATTTATTGAACTTTTTTATCATTGGATAGAGAATTAAATTCTCTACAAGATGATACCAAAGATAAAATAATTTTATCAACTGATAACGAAGTTATTATCAAAAAACCGCCATTTGTTAAAAAAGTAATTTTTTACAAGTTTTTTAATCATAACTTTGGTACCTGTCGATCAAATTTTTTGATCAATAGCTTATTTTGTAGCTTAATTAATCCTCTATCCAACGATACCAAGAGTTTATAAACTACTCGAACCGTCTCGAGTTATAGAGCTCGGGACTGAAACATCCCGGCACTGAAGTGTTTCCTACCGCCAATAGTATATTTAAAAATTGGTTGCCTATTTAAACTTTATATTTAAAAAAAATTATTTATCTTAGCAAAGGATTGTTATGATATAGGGCTTGCTGCATACATGTATAAGGTACATAAAAATAAATATAAAAATATTTAATTAAAAGGATTATTATCACTCAATATTATGGATGCAGGAGGCATATCAACGTAAACTAAATGAAAAATCGAACAGAAATTATGGAAATAATCTGCCAGATATTTTAAATATTTTGTCAATTTCTTTGTATGTATAAGCAAGGAAATTTAAAACGAGCATTACTAATTAATGATAAATTAATTGAAATTGGTTAATTAATTAAAAATGATAAATTTAGAAATTTTATAAAGATCCATCATATCCAGGTGCATTAAATAATTCAAAATTATATGAAAAAGAATTATTGGAAAATGGAGTCTCTGAGGAAGATTTTCGTAAAAATATACCTCTTTTAAACAATACAAGATTTGTGAATGCTCCATACTTGAATGCAAGTTATCGAATAAGTTATGAAAAGCTTTGTCGTGGTGAAGTAGAACACGTACGTAATTTAAAAAATATTTTTATTATTCTACTCGGTTATAACTACATATAATAGTTTTAAATACAACAAACTTACTACTTGAATTGAGGATTACTCCTTATCGTTTATTTTAGGGGCAAGGGGCTGAGCTTAATAACCCAAACTTTGAAGTCGCTTCGGCAATCACCCGTTCGGGAATGGACAGTTCTGATTTCGGTTCCTTTGTCATCTCCGATTCACCTCTGTTCGATTCATAAACCTATATGGACTAAACTAGACCAGAGCCAAATTATTTAAAAAATTGTTAACAATGCATAGAATAAATATTTTAATATATGTATTAGAAAATACAGGGTGCGGCAAATTAAGCGCGCGTTTTGAATTTTTATGCCAAAGTTTAATTGATCATAACTTCGTTCAAAATCGTTCAATACCAATGATTTTGGTACTAAACGACTCATCTCGTTCAGGAGCATCGAAATAGCTTATAATCTCATTTTTGAAAATTTTACACAAAAATTTTATTTTTATCAAAATTATTTTAATTTATCATTCAAAGGACCGTATCTCATTCGATTTTTGTCTTAGCCCCCTGATTTTTATGTCATTCGAATCAGACTGAAGAGCTGATTCGAATGATATAAACATTTCCAATATTAAAATCTCCGCCTTGAATCTAGGCCAATTTTTATCCAAAAAATTCTGCTCAAATTTTGAGGGAAGTTTACTCAGAGTAAACTTAAAATTAAAAAGCAATTTTGGTATCATCAAGTTTCCTAAAGCATTGGGAATAAAACAAAAAAAGAATTATCAATTTTCATTAAAATTGAAGAAAGTTATGGCAAAAAACAAACGCGCGCTTAATTTGCCGCACCCTGTATAATTAATCTTCTTATTGAGTTATGTGAGTAAATCAAGAAATAAAGTATTGAGAAAGAGAATGTATAAAGTCCCGTTCTATTTTATAATTTTAATTGAAAATTTTAATTTTAGAATATAACAGAAATTTCAAAACTTTATTGTTATTACAAAATGGATCGTCCTTTTATCCGTTTGGCCCCAATTAAAGTCGAAATTATTCATTTTGAGCCATTAGTTGTTATATTTCGTAATGTTATGTCCGATGAAGAAATTAAAACATTAATAAATATTTCATTACCAAGTTTGCATAGATCTATGGTTCAAAACTCTTCGACTGGTGGACAAATGATAGCCAGCTATCGGATAAGCAAAAAGTTTTTTAATAATATAAAATTTTATATAATAATATATTAAGCGCTTGGATCACCCAGAAATCTCATGCAATTATTAAACAAATAGCTAAGCGTTTGTCGTTAATGACAAATTTAAATATGAAGTCCGGTGAGGCTTTACAGGCAAAAAATGTTTTTTAGATATTAATACTATTTGTAATTTATAGATTGGAAATTATGGAATTGCTGGACAATATGAACCGCATTATGATTTTTCTAGGGTTAGTTCATTCAATTTTAGTTGAAAAAGTAATGGCTTCGTGGAAAAAAGGAATGGCTTAGGAGAATTCCAAAATTCTCAAAAAATTTCGCGACTGTGCATAAAAGTCCTAATCCACCCAAATCCCACGATAATCCACCCAAACCACGCTTAATCCCTTGTTATCCCTCTAAATCACCTGAATTTTGATTCCCAAGCAACACTAATAAATTCATGGGAAGTTTCTTTCAGTTCGAAGAGTGTTTCGTTATAATAGCTTTTAAAAATAAAAATATAAAATTTAAACTTAAAATAAAATCTTTTTAATTATTAAACGATAATAATTTTTTTGAAGAATAACGAATCTTCAAAGAATCATAGTATGGGAATTGGTAATAGAATCGCAACTGTTCTATTTTATTTAACTACACCAGAAAAGGGTGGCTATACAATTTTTAATAAAATAAATACAATAGCTAAACCAACTAAACGTGATGCTCTTTTTTGGTATAATTTGTTAAGAAATGGAGATGGAGATTTAAGAACAATGTTTATTATAATTTTTTATAAAGATTAAAGGATAATTTAATTAGGCATGCAGCTTGCCCAGTTTTATTAGGTGATAAATGGGTTGTAAATTCATGGATACGTGAAAAAGGACAAGAAAAGTTTCGCCCATGTGCATTAACTTCATCAATTCAAGAACGATATGTTGGCGACTTAGGAGGTGCTGAGTCTAATTCTTATTCATAAATACAGTAAAAGAGAAATCATAAAGAATTTTGAATAATAAAATTTTTTAAAATCTTGATATGAATGTAAATTTGGACTTATTTTGTAGACAAATTCATCTTCTTTAAAATAGGTTATAACTAGGGATGGGATTTATATAGACTATAAATCGAAAAATATGGACATATAATATGGACTAAAAATCTCAAAATATGGACTGAAATATGGACTAAAATCCAAAATATGGATCAAATATGAAACGGAAGATGAAAATTTTTAACGGAAAATTTTCATTTTTAAGCAGAAAATGTTAATTAAGTTAATTTTGAATCAATTTATGGCAGTATTTGACCAATTTTGTATACGATTCCTTATTTCTTCAAATACTCTTGAATAACCATGCATATGCTTTGATGGAAGGCATGCAAAGACACATGGCATAACAAAAGACGTTTCCATATTATGCACATTAGGTTACGTTTAAAAAAAACTACGTAAACCTATGGGGCGTCGGCGAGGCGCTTGTGTAAAACCCCGCGCTTCAAAGGGTTTTGTGGCACGCGCTTCGCGGGGGTCAAGGGCGCTGGGTTCTACACTAGTAACTTCCTTTTTACCGGTTTTCAGCCTTGAAAAGCCTACATATCCTTCGTAGTAACACAGTTGCTTATAACCTTGTTCAGAATTATCAAATCAGTCTAATTTTCAATCTGACAACACTTTTACATACATGTATCATCTTCTCTTTCTCTTAAAATTAAAAAAACAGCCATTCATTGACGAAAAGTCCGTTGACGGAAAGTCCATTGACGGAAAGTCCTTTGACAAAAATTCTTGTCAACTTTTTTCCTTTGTATAAAAAAGATTGCCAAATAATAATTTTTAATTCAAATTTAATTCTTTTTTTTTTTAATTTTACGCAAAACTCACTTCAATTACCTATGTCAATTTCTCTTTTAAATAATTTAAAAATTTTTTCTCATGTAAATTTATTCTCTTTTCTTTTAAAAATTTGTTATGTTAATTTAAATAATTTTTATCTAAAAAATATTTTTTTCCTTGTCTGAAAAGAAAAGACAGATGTTAAAAAAAATGAAAAAATTAAAACTTGTACTTTATATTTACATATGTACTTTCCCATTTAATTAATTAAAAGAATTAATTTCAAGCCAGCAATTTAATTAAAATATTTTATTTATTATAAAAATTTAAATTATACAGGGTGTTTCAGCTGAAAAGCGCTATTTGAAACATCAATAACTTTTTACACCGTGGACAGATTTTAATAATATTTGGTATTTTAAATCTATATTTTATGGCATTTTTTTTGACATAAAAATTATGTCGAAATTCGAACCCTAACCCTGTATTTCAAATCCGTACTCAACCGTTCTCTTTTCTTTCTTTTTTCAGTGCGCGCTATCTTACTTCATTTATTTTCCTGCGAGCGGCGAAGAGAAGAAGCCCCGCCCACTTTTCTTCAAGTTGTAGTGTCTATCGCCTAGTGTTTACTCTAGTGTCTATCGCCGCTTGTAGCAAACAAAAGGGAGTAAGAATGCATGTGGGGAAAAAGGGGAAAACAGAACGGTAGAGTACGAAATTATCTCGGGTTAGGGTTCGAATTTCGACATAATTTTTACGTCAAAAAAAATGCCATAAAATATAGATATAAAATACAAATATCATTAAAATCTATCCATGCAGTAAAAAGTTATTGATGTTTCAAATAGCGCTTTTCAGCTGAAACACCCTGTATATTTAAAAATGGCAGGTGATGAAGACAAGATTAACTATTATAAAAAATAAAAAGAAAATTTTATTCCATTCGTGGTTAATTATTAAGTATAGAATAGCACAATTAATTTTATTTGTTTTAATTTTTAGTTTAAATATAAAAATTCACCCTCTTAACAAACTGGGTGGTAACTAGAATTTATATTAGTAGGGCTAGGATTTTTAGGTTATAACCTATTTTTCTGCAAAATAGTTATGATGATGCGAAATAGTTATGATTTTTCTTAATTAATATTTTCCAGTGAAAATTTAAGAGTACCATTTTATTATACTAATAAAATTTATGAACGGAAAATAGAAAATATTCAGCATTTTTGTATTTTTTGCTCATATTTCGACCTTTTTTTGCAACCTATTTTTAATTTTTGTCACCTATTTTAGCATTTTTTACAACCTATTTAGGATTTTAAGGGTTTTACAATTTAAAAAGCCGGGCCCTAAGTATTAGATAAATATAAAATATTTTTCAACTAAAATTTCATATTCGAGATAAAATTTTTAAGATACCTATTAACCTCTGATAAAGTATACAGATGACAATTAATATTGATATTAGAAAAAATTATTTGAATGTATTTTCTATATTCTTCTGTACAATTTGCGCTTTTGTACTTTTAATCTTGATACGTCCTTTATACAAATTTTCAAAAGAAAGAACTGCTCTTTTCATTTTATTTAGCAAGGTAATTTTTTTAAATTATTAGGATACGGCCCACTTAGTCGCGCGGCCACTTAGTCGCAGAGCCATAACTTGCTTTAAGATTTCCGAATCTTTCCAAATTTGGTATTAAACGATTCCTCTCATCGAGCTAAAGAGATTGGTACCGAAATTGATAAGGGCCAGAAATTTTTTAGCAAGTTATGGCTCTGCGACTAAGTGGCCGCGCGACTAAGTGGGCGTGTCCCAAATTATTATGATGGATAATATTTTGGTAGAAATGTAGGATGCTAAAATTTTCACGTTTTTTGCATGATCTTTTGTTTGTTATTTATATCAATGAATAATAAAATAAAAATTTTTTGTAATAATGTATTAAAAGCAATAAAAACAAGTCAATAAACGGTGCTCAGTCAAAAACTGTAAATTAACCGTACGCCAACAATTGGCATTTATTAGTAATTAACCTATTTAGAATAAAAATGTATGTTTTATATTATATCATTAGGTACATTTTATAGTAGAAAAGACATGTCGTAATTCTTAAATTTTTAATTCTACACGCAAAATTTTTAGTCATGTGCAAATATAACATATCAATTTCTTCAAATCTATATAAGTATATATCAATATTATCCCCAATTTATGGCATCATTCTGGAGTCACTTTTTTATATCACCAATGGGGACTGTTTTAAAATGTTCAATTTATGTACACATATCTGGATTGGCAGTAAATCGCTTTCATGCAGTTTTCTTCCCCTTTAGCTATCAAAAAATATGGAAACAAAGGTATTTCGTAGTTTTTCTGAAAGAAAACAAAAATTTTTGTATGTAATAAAGGCGGTACGACAATTGCGGATTAAAAATTTTTGAAAAGTTTAAGATTTTCTAAAGTTTTCAGTGCCACATCTGTCTAAAAATAATTTGGAAACCGTCAGAAGTCTGAAGCTGATAGCCGGGACAAAAAAAACGGAATATCATTTCAATCATTTTTAAAATTTAAAAAAAAATTTTAATCGGCAATTGTCGCATCCGCACGTGCGTATCCGCAATCGTCGTAACACCGTAATAAAGACATTGACACTTGAAAATATATCAATTTTTGATTAGAATTTAAAATTAGACAGAAGACTACATATATCAACCAAACATAATAATATTGAAATTCTTATAATACGAAAGTGGTTGTGTTTATACTCGGGGAGTATATATTTTGTGGGCAATGTTTTCAATTTTTGGGGTAGGATGAAGGATGATTTGGGGTAGGATGTAGGACTTTAAAGGGTATGTTGTATGTATATTGTCGAAAGCTATTTATGGCTTAGCATAAATGCCCGTCTATTGTTAGTATTACAGACAATAATATTACAGAAACAATTAATTTAATTTAATTTGAAGAAATATTAAATACATCATTTCAATCTTATGGTTTATTATCATTATTTGGAGTGCAGTAATATACTTTGGATATAACTTTCAAATTGCCCAAGATAATTTTTTAAGGTTAATCATAATAGAAAAAATCTTTAAATTTTCATTGAATTTTATAAAGAATATTCACATATGGAGTATTTATGATAGGTGACCTACCATTATTGACAACTATATGTTTATCTACTCCAATTTATATTGCTGTACTGTCAAAATTTATCTACGACTATAGTATGTTTTAAATTTTTAATTGTCTTTTGTGGTTCAATTGTATTAAATTTCAATAACAATCCACAATTGGCAAGATATATATCCATCTGTCTTGTAATTGTGTTTTATTTTGTGCAAATCAGGAATGTCATGGGTTAACCCGAACAAAAACTTTTCTAAATCAAGAAACGAAACCAGGGCCTTGGAAATTGAAAAAATTTTCAGCAGTTTTAATTTTAAAATCCGCTGACGCAATTCTTCCGAAAGTCAGAAAACTATACAACTTTTCGAAAAATATCCTTCTTATCTCTTGATACTCAATCCGCAATCTGGGGAGATAAAAGGATTAAATTGGTTTTGATGTAATCTGTGATTTGGAGCGATATCAAGTATTAGTGATTTTATAGATAGCCACATAAATTGGCACCCTATATCACTTTAAATACTCTAAATCCTCTTATATTCTACTTATATGTTGATACAGTGATATTTTATATAACATATCCCCCCATTCTTCCTCTGTTTTTAGAAAAGTTTGCCGCAAATTTTCTCTAATTACTTCATAAATTCTGCATGTATGAATAAATGAGTGAAATAAAAAAGACAGTGGTCAGTTATCCTAATAATAATAATTTCGAGGCAGAACTTTTATTATAGCCGGAAATCCGGAAACCAAATAATATACCAAATATTGAATACATTTTTTGCCAATAGTTGGGTAGTCGTTATTAAAAGTTCCAAGGAGAAATTCTGATACATTCTTTTGTGTATATTATAAATATTTTATAGATACAGGAAAGATGCAGAGTTTAGATGAAAATACGAAAAAAGAACGAATCAGAATATTAGCTGTTTGTTTGATAAGCTTGCTTCCTTGTCCATGGTATTTATGTATGTACAAATTAAATGTAATTATTGATGCAAATGTACAAGAAACAACTATTTCAATTATTGTATCTGCTTTATACAATACAAGCTTAACTATACTTCAATGTATTGAAGAAATTTGCCTGTTTATCATTTCGAAAGATTTTCGTTTAATAGTTAAAGAACAATTTTTTAAAAATAATACAGCAACTAATGTTAGCACAAATGTTATTATTGTTAAACAAAATTCGCAACAAGAAAGAATGCGAAAATTAATTGGAGATTCTAGTACATATAAATATTGTTGAGAAAAGCTAAGATAATAAAATATCGAAAAAATATACATATGTACTAATTATATAACTTTTCAGAATGATATGTATGTTATGTATAAAAATATTTTTAACTAATACCAGAATAAAAATTAATAATAGATAGTTTAATTAATAATGAATAAATTAATGATTTATCGTCAATTAAAGTAATTTATCATTGACATTTCAAAATTTTATTCAATTTTGAATACTTTAGATATATCTTTAGTCTTTATTTTTTATTAGAATTCTTAAATTGCTTATCATCTCACAAATTCTTTTCCATTTTTCTTCATCAGAATCTTATACTTAATAATTATATTTAAATAAATTAATTATATTTAAATAAAAATCCGTATCCTAATCATAAATTTAAATTATTAAGTTGGAAATGTCCGATTACGGAAAGTTAAAGCGAAAAAAATAAAAAATAGATACTGTGCCATGTTAAAACTCGTCATGTATACATAAATGCCAAAATTCGGGGATATTTAATCCACGATAAAATCATAAAGAATCTTGTTTTACATTTCGCAAGTTTTCACATATGTTTTGTACTTACAAATGTGATTTTTGAATTCCACAAGCGTTTTCTTATGAATTAGATAAGTTGGAAACCACCATCTATATTGATTTGATTAGATGAATAAAAGTTAATTTAATTAATAATTTATCGTCAATTAAATTAATTTATCATTGACATTTAAAAATTTATTCAATTTTGAATACTTTAGATATATCTTTAGTCTTTATTTTTTATTAGAATTCTTAAATTGCTTATCATCTCACAAATTCTTTTCCATGCAGTCTTCTCTTCATCAGAATCTTATACTTTAATAATATAATTAAACCCTTTGGAAGGTGACCCTTTTGAAGGTGATTGAAAAATAGAATGGCCGGCCATTCTATTAGAGAAAATACGGTATTTATGACGGATAACAAAACAGGTGAAAACATGTGTAAAACAAGATTTTTTAAGATTTTCATCGTAGATTAAATATCCACTAATTTTTGCGCCGCAGGCGAAAATTTTTTGATTTTTGTGTGTCAGAAGGAAAATTCACGTTTTAAGGCACTACTTCTAAGAAAAAATTAAACGAATTAAACGGCGTTTAGAAGGACCGTATACCGTTTATGCCGTTTATCTGGGACCCGTTTACCGTTTCGTTTAATTTTATCAAAAAACCCGTTTATCGTATACCGTTTAGCTAGTCTGTTTGGCACAACCCTAGTTTTAAGATGTGCTAAAAAATGTAGTCAATGGAAATCAGCGGAAGAGCGCAAAACGCAAAAGTGTTAGAAAAAAACGTGGAAAGAAAAACGTCTTATGAATATCATTTGGCATTCATAAGAATGTAGTTCCAAAAAATTGCAATTTAAAAATTCTGATGAAATGAATTGAATTGTCACGAAACACATGGAAAAGTGTAAGTGACATGCTTCTGGACAAAAAGCGACCAACAAGTGAACAAAAAATAAACCATGTTAAAATAACAAAATTCATAAATCAAATATTTATGACGGATACAAAACAGGTGAAAACATGTGTAAAACAAGATTTTTTAAGATTTTCATCGTAGATTAAATATCCACTAATTTTTCAAATAGGGATGACGAGTATTAACAACTACATATAAATATTGATGAGAAAAGCTAAGATAATAAAATATCGAAAAAATATATACCGTATTTTCTCTAAAATAACCCCCCCCCTCTAAAATAACCCCCCCCCCCTCTAAAATAACCCCCCTCTAGAGGTCGATCGAAAAAAATACCCCCCCCTCTAAAATAACCCCCCCCCCCCCCTAAAATATTTAATTATTTTTTTGGCATTGCTATTTTTCAAACCACAGCACGGTTTAATCCCTATATTTCAATAAGATTAGAAATGATTATGGGGGATATCAGGGATTTGGAGGGATATAAGGGGATTCTGATGGATTAAGGGATGGCGGTGGATTAATATTGATTCGGGGATTTGGAGAGATATTAGGTATTAGGTGTGAATTTATGAATTAAAAGAGATAAGTATTAAGAGTATTTTTTCACTTTTATTCAATCAAATGTCCGATATCCTCCCAAGTCCCTGATATCTCAAATCCATTGATTTCCACCTTAATCCAGTCAAATTGGATTTTGAGAGGTCCACTAATAATCTTTTACTTCTTAAATCTCATAATATTCAACTTAATCCTCCAGCATTTCCCTTAATCTCTTAAAATCCATTAATATCCAACGATGTCTACTCCACTAATTCCATCCACTTGATCTCTCGACGAAGGATTAAAGTCATGTCACATTGACTTTAATACCTGAAAATGCCAAGATAGGCATCTTAATCCAATCCCTTTTAATATTATTAAACTTTGGGACTTAACTGAGTTATATAAAAGTGGGATAATAATCTAAAATAAGTTCTTAATTATGTATCCCGAACCTTAAACCAAGTTTTTTATGAATTTACGGACTGAGGAGTACTTGATGAAAGTTTTTGTGCTAGGATTTTCGTTAAGAAACCTTTAGTTTGTGATGAATTCTCTTAAATTTTAGAAAAATATTATTCAAAATTTGGTAAAAAATTTTGGTTTTCAGAAAATTTAGAGATCGAAAAAAATAACCCCCCCCCTCTAAAATAACCCCCCCCCCCCCTCTAAAATAACCCCCCTCTAGAGGTCGATCGAAAAAAATAACCCCCGGGGGTTATTTTAGAGAAAATACGGTATAATAATTATATAAATTTTCAGAATGATATGTATGTATATGTATAATAATATTTTTAACTAATAATAGAAGTAATAATAGATAGTAGAGCTGTCCGAGACCGAAATTTTTCCAAGACTCAAGACCCAAGACTGTATAAATTAATAATTTATCGTCAATTAAAGTAATTTATCATTGACATTTCAAAATTTTAACAATTTTGAATATTTTAAATATATTTTTAGTATTTATTTTTTATTAGAATTCTTAAATTGCTTATCATCTCCCAAATTCTTTTCCATGCATTCTTCTCTTCACCAGAATCTTATACTTTAATAATATAATTAAATTATTTTCGTATAAATAAATATAAACTTAAATCAGCAATTAATGTGGACAATTTGCACAACATTCAATAGAACAGCCAGGTTGGTCACAACATCCACTTACTAAATTTGTAAGCATTGAACATATTACTAAAACAATTATTTCAAAGAAATACTTCATTTTATTAGTCTAAATTTTAATTTAATTATACAATTATATCATATGAAAATTTTACTCCTTTTTTTATAGTCAAAAATTTTAATGGTGGCTCAAAATTAATTAATCTAAGGATTTGTTGGGAAAAAGGATGATGGTGATTTGAGGATTACTCTTATTTTTATATTAAATATTTTGTTGGCTGTGTAAATAAAAGCAAGAAGCAAGTACAAAATGTGTGCCCACAAAACAAAAGACCATAAAATTTTTTTGAAAGTTATTTTAAATTATTATCATCTATATGAGACCACACAATTTGTGTCACCATTAAAATTTTTTAATATAAAAATAAGAGTAATCCTCAAATCACCATCATCCTTTTTCCCAACAAATCCTTAGATTAATTAATTTTGAGCCACCATTAAAATTTTTGACTATAAAAAAAGGAGTAAAATTTTCATATGATATAATTGTATAATTAAATTAAAATTTAGACTAATAAAATGAAGTATTTCTTTGAAATAATTGTTTTAGTAATATGTTCAATGCTTACAAATTTAGTAAGTGGATGTTGTGACCAACCTGGCTGTTCTATTGAATGTTGTGCAAATTGTCCACATTAATTGCTGATTTAAGTTTATATTTATTTATACGAAAATTATTTAATTATATTATTAAAGTATAAGATTCTGGTGAAGAGAAGAATGCATGGAAAAGAATTTGGGAGATGATAAGCAATTTAAGAATTCTAATAAAAAATAAAGACTAAATTATTCAAAATTGGATAAAATTTTTAAATGTCAATAATAAATTAATTTAATTGACGATAAATTATTAATTAAATTAACTTTTATTCATCTAATCAAATCAATATAGATGGTGGTTTCCAAACTTATCTAATTCATAAAAAAACGCTCGTGAAATTCAAAAATCAAATTTGTAAGTCGGATAACACAACATATGTGAAAACTTGCGAAATGTAAAACAAGATTCTTTATGATTCTCATCGTGGATTAAATATCCCCGAATTTTGGCATATATGTAGACATGACGAGTGTTAACATGGCACAGTGTCTATTTTTTATTCTTTTAGCTTTAATTTTCCGTAATCGGACATTTTCAACTTAATAATTTAAAATTATGATTAGGATACGGATTTTTATTTAAATATTAAATAATTGTAAAATATGGCCATAAAATAAAAAAAAAATTCCTTCCAAAAATACCCGCCAAAAAAAATTCCTTCCAAAATACCCGCCAAAAAAAATTCCTTCCAAAAATACCCGCATCACCTTGACTACCATAGCTTCCATAATGAGCATAAATGATTCGGTATCGAGCATCGGCAATTGCAAGAAGTACAATAGAAAAATATCCTTTGTAGTTGTAGAATAAAGAACCAGAATGTGATGGGCATTTAATTTGTATATGTTTACCATCAATAGCACCTTGGAAATTTTCACTTTATACTTCTAGGAAAAAATTAAATTAAACCCAATGTGTGTGGAAACTTTAAACCCAATGTGTTAAACCACCGGTTAACAGTTCCAGCAACCCTAGTAAAATATTTGAGATTTTGCCATTACTATTTATCGGTCACTCATTCAATTTTTAAATCTTTTTACTGTTTTAACTGAAGGGAGCTTATTGTTAGAATTATTCGAGTCCATTCATTTCCTGATATGATTTCTTTTCTTTTGATTTAAATTTTTCTTTATTTCGTTTCTATTTGGATCTGTCATTTAAATGGTTGAGTAAATTTTTCATTTTTCAAATTAAGAAATTTAACAATATTGGAGTCCGTCGAATTATAGAAATATTAATTATATTAATTATTAATATTTTATTATTAATTAATTATTAATTTTTTCTCATTACATAAATCAGTGTGATTAATAAAGGGCATTCTCCAAACTAGAGATCGGACCAAACAAATATTTGGTCAAATAAAATCAAATATTTGACCAAATTTTATTTGATTTTATTTGATCAAATATTTGTTTGATGAGTTTTTGAAGAAATTTGATTTTTTCAAATATCAAATAAATATCAAATAATTTGATCAAATATTTGTTTGATGAAGGTTTGAAAAATCAAATATTTGATCAAATATCAAATAATTTGAAAATTTATTTGATTTTTGTTTTTAGCATGTAAGATGGCATATTTTCCTTATAAAATCGATTTCATAACCGATATTTTTGCTCAAGGACAAATTATTTATCGTATCAGAACATATCCCGATGCACATGATATCCCTATATTACTTCATAGTTGAGTCCGCACGATTGGGTCCCCCTTGTATAGTAATTTAGAAGGGATTTTGGGGATTATCAGTGATATTGAGGGATTAGAGGTAGATCGTTTAGATGTTTTGGGAGGATTAAGAGGAATTTAGATGGATTAAGGGGAATATAGATGGATTTGGCGATCAAAATATATATATCAATGGATTTGACATGATTAAGAGGATATCAGGGCATTTGAAGGACATCGAGTGATTAAGAGAAATAACTGGTAATGGATGGATATCGACGGATTTGGAGGGATTTTGGGATTAAGAGGGATATAGTGGGATTTGGGATGGATATCAACAGATTTGGAGGGATTCAGGGATTAAGAGGGATAAAGGGTGATTTGTGATGCATATAGATGGATTTGGAGGAATATAGGTGGATTAAAAGTGTTATCGCGATTCACGTTATAGCCCTTTATTACTTCAACTCTTAATCTCCCAATATCCCCCTATATCCCCCTTAAGCCTTACAATTCACTCATATCACACTTAATCCCTCCACATCCATCTTAATTCTCCGATATCATCTCCATATCCTAATATCCCCGATATACTATCAAATACCCCGATTTATATAATATTCTAAAATTTTTTAAAAAATTTGATATTTGATCAAATATTTGACTTTGAAAATCAAATATTTTCAAATATCAAATAATTTTCAAATAATTTGATCAAATATTTGTTTGATGACTTTTGGTAGAAATCAAATTTTTTCAAATATCAAATAATTTTCAAATTATTTGATCAAATATTTGATTTTGTCTTTTGTCCGATCTCTACTCCAAACACCCCTAAATCTTAAACATTTTATAACTAATAATAGTTTTAAATTATTTTTATCAGAAAATATAGTAAATTATCAAAGTTAATATAGTCAAAGCCATCAAATTATTTTCGTTTTTATTTATTTGTGCTGAAGACTTTTGAGGAAAACGATGTGTTGTACCCTTAATAAGAGTAGTAGCTTCCTTTTTATTCAATTTTGTTGTGGTTGTGGAAGATACCCAACTATTTGTAATTGTTTCAGTCATTGTTGTTGATACGGGAAGTAAAGAGTCCTCATTACACAAATCAGTGTGATTACACGTTACACAATTTTTGTATTTTGAAGGGCATTCACCACAGTTTTGTTCGGCTTTAAAATTATTTTTCAAATCGAAGAAAGAGAAAATTTTCACCCCTCCAAAAGACGTCCCTAGCTATGTAGCAACTGGCAACTGATTGATGACAAGTCTTAGCTTTCTTATCATAAGGTAGTTGATTATATGTAAGTTGGTAACATTTAATTTGAGGAAGTTTTGTTTCATCATTGCAGAGAGGAGTTGAACAATTAAAACATTTATCCAGATTATGTTGACCCGAACATTTACCACAACCTTGCTCTATTCCTTAAAAAATGGGGGCACAGATAACCAACAATTACCTTAAATTACCCTTTTCTTTTTTATTAATCCCAACAAAGCAAAATCCTTCCTTACAAACTCTTTTTCCTTTAGTTGCTGTCCATTTGTTAAACTCTTTTTCCCAACAAAACAATTGACTTTCAAAAAATGTATCTGCATTACAAGCTGGTTTATTGTTACATTGGGCGCATTGAACATTACTCATATTTATTTTCTTTATTTTGTTTTGGAGTGTTAGATCTTTAGTCTTGATGTATGGAGAAAGTTTGAGAATCCCTGATGGACATTTTCCACAATCATAGTGGAATTGGTCTATCTTCTCTTCTATAATATAGAGGATTTAGAGCCAAATCCCGTCTCTACGTATTGATACCCGTATATCCTTGATTTAGAGGTTAAGAATAATACCAAGGATTTAAGGTGATTAATAGGGTTATCAAGAGTTTTGAAGGTATTGTGAGGCTTATCAGGAGATCAAATGGCTATCACTAATCACCAATCTCCCTCCGAATCCCTGCCATATTAATCATGCCAAGTCCTCTATATCCTAAAAGTTATTCAGCAGATAATTAAAAAGAACACACCTCCATTCTTCTCTTCAATTTTGGCGATATAACAGTCAGATTCGTTACATTTATTAAAACTGCCCATAAATCCGAAGCAATAGAAAGGAGCAGGCTTAGTTTCAATATTGCATCGATGACCCTTACATTCTTCACATGTATGGAAAGGGCACTTTCCACATCCTTTTTTAACTTTAAAATTTTTAGAGGATTTTATTTTATTTATTTTTAAAACCCTCATTTGTCAGAGTTCTCCATGTATAACAAGCATCGCTAAATTTTGTTTTGCAAATTTTATTTTTATCTGTCCAGCAATGTTTATAAACTTTATCTTCAGTGTTACAATAATGCCCTTTTTTACATGTTATACATTCTGTTTTGACTGTTATTATTGAACAATTTCCACATCCTTGCGTTACTATAAGGAGATATATAATGGTTAATTCTCATAAAGTCAGACCTCACTATAAAGGATTCCTTGGGGAATGAAACAGTAGTTTATAAAGAGGGATACAATAGATTGAGGGCAACGCTTGGGTATCCCTCTCTCCCCCCCCCCCCCCAGTGATCAATCGAAGTAAGAAATCAACGCTTATACAGTCATATCTCAAGATAACCCTTATATCTTATAGAGGGTGGGTATCTTTCAGGGGATAAAGCTCCAACACATATTGGCAAGACAAGTGTCCTAAAAAGATGTATCTTGTATTTGGTGTATCTTTAGTAAGGTGGGCAATGCAAATATTAATTCCCTACCATTCCCAGTTGTAAAATTTCTAAATACAAAGCATGAATCTCTGCAAATTTTTGCTCCTTTTATTATATTTGTTTCATTTGCCAACTTTTCCCAACAAAACACTTGTTTTTCAAAAAACGTTTCAGTATTACACAAATGACCGTTATTGCATTCTACACAGGGAAATTTATATATCATTTCCATAGGCATAACTTTCCCAAATTTTTTGCTGAGGGACGTATCGTTCAAGCCTGCGGAGTTTATTGGACATTTTCCACAGTTGTAATGGTACTCATCTACTTTGGTGACTGAAAATTGAAAGAATTTTGATTCAAGTCTATGCTTGTATGTGGATTGAATTTGATAATGGATTTGAAATTTAGGATTTGATTTTAAAATGTAACACTGACGGTGACATTACTTTGTTCTTTACCACCCTTTTATCTCCTCTAAATAAACCAAAACTACTCACTTTTGAGGCCATTATCCTAGCCCTATTTTGACACTCATATCCGCGGCAAAGACTTTCTATTATTTAGCGGATTCGGAGAGGTAGCTTTTTTGAGTCTATCCTGGGTAAATCTGAGATGAGTCTTAACTCTCTCATTCAAAGTCATTAATCTGAATTTGGATGACTATTCGTTAGTATTGGTTTACTATATTATTTTTTTGCCCAAACCAACAAAATTTGAACACTATTCAACTCTACCGTTATTATTCAATTTTAGAATGTGACAGTCATTTTTACGGCATTCTTTAACTCCATTAATTCCTTCAACACTTTTACAATAATAAATACCCGTCCAATTATTACAACGATTATCTAGACATTCTCTACACGAAGTAGAATTACATTTTCCACATCCTCTGTTTTCTTTAAAAATATTTTTAAAATATTTTTTGAAATTTATTTAGTCAATGCCTGTGTTATTCTTCATTCTCTCCACAAAACAAGGAGTTGAAAACGATGTTTTACATATAGTCCCATTGTTACCCAAACATTGTTTTGGAACAAGACTTTCTTTATTACAATATTTTGTGTTACATTCGGCACAGTCTGTGTTACTTGGACACTTGCCACAGTCTTGTTTAACTAAAATTTTTTGTTGAAAATATGAGTAGATAAGGATTATAGGACAGACATTTGCGGACCAGCTTGACATTTTTGGGTTTTTGGACATTTCTTTATTTAATATTTATTTTCCCAATGCCCCGGAGCAGTTCATTTCATTTCTAACGTCTCAGTCAACTCTCTTCAGTCGCCCTTTTATATACCTCGATTCAGAAACAATGGAAGGATATAGAGAGAATAGATGTGATTAAGAGGTATTTATAGGATTAAAGGGATATCGTGGCATTAAGCGAGATACTAAGGGGATTTGGAAGGATTAAGTAAATCCGCAAATGTTCTGCCACAATTTTCATCCTCAAACCTTTCCCATCTTTGTCCCTCAATACATAACATGAGGCACTACAAACTCTCTTCATTCCAACAGGTTTAGCCATATTTTCAGTCTTCCACAAACAAAACTTTGATTTGTTGATAAATTCCTCAGTGTTACATAATGGACCGGTATTACAGTCTACACACTTCTTTTCAGGGTGCAAGACATCACATTTTCCACAACCAGAATCGAATACTGAAAATATAGTTAAGTCACGGTTCGACCTTTTCGATGCTAAATCGATACATCATAATTATCTTCCGGATTTTTCAGAGTAAGATTA
Source organism: Meloidogyne arenaria (assembly GCA_036172955.1). Lineage (NCBI taxonomy): Eukaryota > Metazoa > Nematoda > Chromadorea > Rhabditida > Meloidogynidae > Meloidogyne > Meloidogyne arenaria. The sequence continues at coordinate 3,197,895 of JARQAB010000042.1, forward strand.
AGTCTATGCTTAGGGCCTAGTAGTCTATTTAGGCATATCTCTGAATAGCACTTGGAGGGAGCTTCCAATATATTTTGAATTTTACCTTTTTCTTTCTCATCTAAAGGAGCAATGTAGCACCAATCTTCCTTGCATTTCTTATTCCCATTCTTTGTCATACAAAATGTGCGAAAATCAAGCTTATCATTACAACGATGTCCGTTGTTGCACGTAACGCAAGTTGTATTAGTGCACTTACTACAACCCTTTTTTACTGTAAAATTAATGAAATTTCCGTCTAATACTTAAAATACCTTTATTGTTTTCTATTATCTCAGAATAACAATAATCTTCGTATTTATTTTTGCAAGTCTTAGGATTAATTCCTTGATTAGAATAATCGTATATTCCATCCAGACACTGTTTATAAACATATTTTTCCTCGTTGCAATAATCAGTTTTGCAGGCATAACAATCCTTAATATCCTTCCCCTTGCAACTGCCACAGCCTTTCCACACTTAATATTAATTTTATAATTTTTAAGCTCTTATTTATTATATACAAAGCCCATTCGCATCTCTAGAAACAAAACATTCTTTATCACATTGTTTTATTCCCTTCTTATATTTCTCCTTCTGGCTATCCTTAACTAAACAAAACAAGGTTTTGTCAAACAATTCTTTTGTGTTGCACAATGGTTTATCACAAACAGCATACTGAATATCCTTAACTTCCTTAGGTGAATCTCCACAGCCTTGCTCAACTAAAATTTTGTTATTTTGAAGATCTTAAATCCGTGATATATTATGGGCGGGAGCAGGCCAAGGTACCGCAGAGCTATAACTTCGTTCAATATTGTCGATATATAGTTCGCCTCAGCTCGTTGAGGGGCATCGAACCATGCCAGGGCGTCCCGGATTTGACAACTTTAAACGAAGTTATAGATCTGCGGTACCTTGGGGTGTACCCAGTATAGGCTATGAGTAGTCGTTCCGTGACTTGGTAAGACATTTCCGACCTTGATTAATGTTTCGTAGTTACTTGAATTGTCTGTTCCTGAGTTAAACCGACACACGTTCCTCCGTTTACGAGGAAAAAAAATTGGCACACCCCTGGTATATAATCCTTGTAATTCCCCCAATAATCCTTTCCTTATATAAAATTACCAATTTTAGTGTCATAGGATATAAAACATTTCTTCGCCAAACATGGCCTTTTCCCTTCATTTGTCTTTCCATTTTTCACTTTTTCATAACAAAAAATTGTTTTAGCCAACAATTCTTTCGAGTTACACTTTAAATCTTTACAATCAACGCATGATTTTTCAATTTTCTTTTCATCACAAGTTCCGCATCCAGCTTTTGAATCTGAATTGAGGGTACTTTTTTGGATGTTTTAATGAATTTAAATTTCGGACTCCCGCGTTAATTATACATAATAGGTAAAATCTCGGCTTTTAAGAAAATTTAAAAACTCGGGACGGCAGGATTACTTCAATTTATCCTTATTTTTATTATTAATTATTTGAGTGATATACCTTTAGAAATAAAACATTCTGGTTTTTCACATTCTTTTAAACTTCTTCCATCATTGTCCAAACAATAATATGTAAATTTATCTCCGGCATTGCAAAGATTTCCATTACAGTCTTTGCATGTCGTGGAGTCACATTTACCGCAACCCTTGTTTACTTAATATATATTTGATTAAATTTCTTTATTGTAAATTTGAAGTGGATACTCCCAATATATATACTCTCAAGATCAGGGCTGCACGCAATTGCGGATTGCGAGTTGCGGATTGCGTAAATTGCGGGGTTTTTTGCAATTGCGAGTTGCGGATTGCGTTTGCGGATTTTAAAATAAAAATTGCGAGTTGCGGATTGCGTTTGCGGATTTCTAAAAAGAAATTGCGAGTTGCGTATTGCGTTTGCGGATTTTCATGGTTTTCACGCAATTTTCACGCAATTTTTCGAAATTACCCTCACAACAAATGGAAAAAAATTTGGCTTCTTGTCCTTCCCAAATTCTCAAAATTTTCGCCTGCGGCGCTGAAAATGGAAGAAATCTGGCTTAAGGACCTCCAAAATTCACAAAATTTTCGCCTGCGGCGCTGAAGACAGGAAATTCTTCGATCATGATGATTGGATATCCGGGGAATTGAGTTTTTTGAGAGTAGGCATAGATTAATGGGGATCTGGAGTGATATTGAGGGATTTCAATGTAGCAAGCAAGAGTTCTAAAGGTATATCGGTGATTTGATATCTAAGGATCTGGTGGGATTAAGGATTATTCGAAGAAATTCGGTGATCAAAGAGGGTATCATGAAATTAGTGGATATCATGAACTTGCTTTCACTTAATCCTCCAAATCCCCTAATATTCATCAATCCTTCCTTATTCCCACAAAACGTATATCCCACCTTATTATAACGCACATCCTTCCTTATTAAATACCCCTTATTTCAGAACCTCTTTTATCGCCCGTTACCAATCACCTATATCCGAGAAAACAATTTTAACTATAGTTTGAAGTGATTAAATTTTTTATCTCCATTTTTAAAAATTGCGGATTGCGAGTTGCGGAAATTGCGTAAATTGCGGGGTTTTTTGCAATTGCGAGTTGCGGATTGCGTTTGCGGATTTTTAAAAGGGAATTGCGAGTTGCGGATTGCGTTTGCGGATTTTTAAAAGGAAATTGCGAGTTGCGGATTGCGTTTGCGGATTTTTAAAAAGAAATTGCGAGTTGCGGATTGCGAGTTGCGGAATTTTTTTTTCAATTGCGTGCAGCCCTGCTCAAGATACTCCCAAAATTTTTTTACTTCTGTTGCCCACTGATGATAGGAGCTATCTAAGTGATAACTAGAGAACCTTGGATCTCTGAACTAGATTGAGCCACAAGAGTTCTGATGAAAACGGATATCGCACGGATCCCCAAATCCCGTAAAGTAAAAATGCCTCGATTATTAGACGGTATTCCTAAAATACCGTACACATACTTTCCCGTGCCCAACCCTATCAATAAATTATTTCAAACTTTTATTATTCTGCATTCTCTCAGTAAAACATTTTGCCTTATATTCTTTTGTACATGTTTTGCCGTTGTTTTCCCAACATAATTCTGGGACTAACTTTTCTTCATTACAGTATTTAGTTTTACAAGTTTTGCACACTTTATCTGTGTTGGATGGACATTTACCACAACCTTGTTCTACTAAAATTATTTTCGAATTTTTCAATTAATTCAAATATTTCCCATACATTTTCCATCCCCATGTCTATAAACAAAACATTCTTGATCACACTGTTTTATAGCTTTGTTGTGTTTATCCTCGTTCTTTCCTTTGACCAAACAAAACAAAGTTTTGTCAAACAATTCTTTAGTATTACACAATTTAGTTTCACAAACAGCAAATGGAATATCGTTAACCACTTTAGGAGAATCTCCACAGCCTTGTTCAACTAAAAGAAAAGGAAAATATCGTTAACCCTAAAGTGCACTTCACATGAATTGGCAAAAGTGAACTCCATAATAGGCGTTATAAATTTATATATTTCCAAAATTGTTTCGATCAATCTAGTGCTTAGTCAAGCGATTAACCTATACTTTAACATTACACAGCTCTTAGCGCCACTGCGAAACACATTCCACTTCTATTCCCATTTTTAAATAGGCCAGGTCCCTATTTAATGAAATTACCATTGTTATTATCAAAAGCTACATAGCATTTTTTATTGTCGCATCCCCTTGCTTTCAAAGACGTAATTTTTCCATTACTCTCATAACATCTGAATGCTTTATTGAAATTATCTCTTGTGTTACAATTTTTTGTGTTGCATTCTAAACAATCGTAATCACCTTCGCATTTTCCGCAACCAGTAAGAGTCTTTTGTTTCTTAAAAAGTGAAAGGATTTTTTCGGATTAACTACTACTATCTACATTCTCTCCATAATAACACTTTTCTTTGCCATGAGGGCATATAACAGTATATTTTCTATCAGACGTACTGAAACAAGCATAAAATTTATCACTGTAAAAGCTTTGAGAATTGCATAAATTTTCAGTGCAAGTCCTGCATTGTCCTGCTACCTGAGGGCAATCTCCACAACCTTGTTTTGTATGCATTTCAAATATTGCTTTCGAGTCTCCTTCTTTAATTATAAAAAGTTTAGGGAGAAATATGCAAATTGCTTCTATTTACGGTATCTAAATTTTATTTCAGGCCAAATTACATTTCGTCCAAATTACATTTGGACGGAAATTTGTCCATATTTAATTTTAACGTTAGTCGTTTGTTTTGAATCTTATTGGTTTTATTCCAACGTGATTATTTTTCGTTCGTTCTCTGTTTTTCCTTTTTTTATATCGTTTCTTCGTGTAAAACTTGTTGCGATCAGTGGTTGGAATTTTGAAATTTGCTCGTACTGTACTTGCCTAATTTTTTCTCGTACTCGTGCTCTCCAATTTTTTACAAAATTAACCTTTAATAGTTGAAGCTAAATAGCATGATTTCTGGTTGCATCTACTTCCTTTTATTTCTGACATCTTTCCATTACTTTCATAACATTTGAAAGCTTTATCATAATTATTCTTCGAATTACATTCACTTTCGTTGCAGTCATAGCAAACAAAGTCTCCTTCAGGACACTTACCACAACCCGCATTTTGATTACCTGTGTTCAAAAATTATAATTTTGGTAGGTGGTACTGAAATAGAAAATGGAATTCTGTGAATAATATTATTCAAATTCTCCTAGAAATCTATGTTTTATACAAATATTCTTCGTGTTAAAGTAACAAAATTTGCCTGTCTCGGTGAATCAACCTATTTTTTGACTATTATGAGTGAGGACAGCCGAAATATGCACGGAAAATCCCTTAATATGCGCATATATATGCACATATAAAGCCCAAAATATGCACCAAAATATGCAAAATTTGCCGAAATACGCATAAATATTAATTATAGACGAAAGGTCCGAAATATGAAACATATGCATTAAGAACCTGGTCCTAATGCATTTGCAAGTTTTGGCTGTCCTTAATTAAATTGAGAACATAAACTTGGAGGATTTTAAAATATATTTCGATATACGTAACAGTAAATAATCAACCACTTTAATGACTAGATACTAGAGCCCGGAATTTCGTAATGGTCGGTATTCCTTACCTTAGTACCGATATGGATTCAGACAAATATCGATAAAATGCGGCCGCAGTACGGTACGGTCCGGGCTATACTAAATACATATCTTCATCCGATTTTCACATATTTTATTTATTTTACCTTTAGCATCAACATATATGAAGCAATTTTTGCTTCCGCATGCATTTCCAAGTTTTATATCCCCGTCATTACTATCTCTTATATAACAATAAAATGCTTTTTTGAATTCGTCTACTGTATTACATTCTTTGCCTTTGCAATCATAACAATGTTTATTTTGATCACATTTGCCACAGCCTCCCCAGAATCTATCTTTAATTGAAATCTTTCGCTTTAATTTTTTATTTTGTATTATTTTTTCTTTATCCACTTAAAAATTACCAGTCAAATACATATCAGTTTTAAGTGCCTTGTAGATAAAAAATTTTATTAAAAAATTGGGGATCTCTTAAATTTAAAATCATTTTATTTAAAACTTCTTCGTGAGCAATCAGTTTCAAAAAAATATATATGAAATATTTAAAAGTGCCACAAACCTTTCTGTCCTCCCCAGGTTGTAATAAAGCATTTATGATCCTTAGTTTTATCATCAGTATTATAGCTACAAAATTCCAAGGCTTCAGGGACATTATGGTCGGCAAAACATGTATGTTTGCCTATCAAAGTATATACGCAACCATAGCTTCTGCAATTATTACAATCTTTTTCCCCATCACAACTTCCACATCCATATTTTACTTAAAATAATGTAAGGTAATTCCCCTTGCATTATCTGTTGCCACTTTTTAAAATTACCTAAATTATACCAATAACATTGAAACAACTTTAAAATAAAAATTATTGGAACAACCAACCCTATTCAAAAAACATTGACCATTGTCTGAACAATGGTTATTAGACAGACTTAATACTAACTTTTTGGAGTAGTTTTAAACGGGTTTTAAAATGGCATCTCAATTGTCCTATAGGTTACAGTAAGTGCAAAAGTACCAAGGACGATTAGATCTGAATCGAATCTTGAGTCATACAAGATCCTCAGTAAATGGAATGTATTTCCGACCGTATTTGTGATAACGAACGTATTCACTCCACCTTAAAGTTAGTGTGATGTTGAAATTTGAACTTTTTTGTTCCATTTGCTTGCTCCTCGATTTATAAAAATAGATCAAATTTTACTCCATATGTACGTAAAATTTATTTCCAATCGTTTTATTTTAATAAATTTAATTACCATTATAAAAAAGAAAACAAATCTGAAATGCGGTATAACAATATGTCTCTGTTGGTTTTGTGTCCCAATTCATTTTCGTAGTCTTGATATAACAGTCGTCTACTTTGTCGCCACAATCTTTATCAAAACACTCAATACCCACAGAGCCCACAAACTAAATTGAATAAATTTAATTATTATATGGATTCTGTGGCGAGGTTTTAGGTATATGTAAATATCGGATTTATAGATAAGTAAAAACAGTGAAATAGGAACCCCTATTACCCCATATACACTCCACAACCCCTCTCATCCATCCAACTCCACTTATATTTCCTATATCCTTCTTGCTCCCCGACATCACAAAACCCACTCATCTCGTACAATTTAATTCAAACTATTTCTTCTTGATTAAATTTAGTTTAAAAATGTTTAAATAATGATAGGATATTGTCCAATTTTATTGTGAGTATCGGGATTTTTCGGATCTTCCTGTAACTGAACCGTTGCGAAAAAATTTTGAATTTCCGGTACTCATTCGGTACTGGTACTTTTCGGTAAGCCCGGTACCGATACCGAAAAACCCGTTTAATAAAAATACTAAAAATATTATAATTACCCAAAAATTTAACAAAATAAATATTTTAAATAACAATGAAATGGAGAAATACATATGAAGTTATATTTAATTTAAAGAAATTAAATTGTTAGAGCTAAATTTTTTAATTAAATATCATAATTAAGAAATCATTGCGTAACAAATCTTCTGACATAACTTGTAAAAAGTTGTAATTTATGTTCAAAATTTTGACATTCGTTTTTTTTGAATAAAATCCCACAAAAAGAAAATTTAGTACATCTATAAGGAGTCGAAAATTTTTTTCAAAAATTTTACGCCAATTCAACTAATGATTTTCGGGTTTAGAAATTTCGATGATGAAAGTAGATTGGAACTTCATTCTCTTTGCTTTTAATAATATCACTAAGATATGTTTACGAGAATTTTTGTAGATTTTTCAAAACATATCTAATGGCAAAATTAAAAATGTGGTATGGTTTTTTCGTATGTTAAAGTGGTTTTTTATTTTATAAAAAATAAAAAAAATTTTTTTGGCCGGTTTGATCATTGGCATTTTATTCAATAAAGCTAATGTAAATAAATTTTGAACAGAAATGACATCTTTTCGACAAGCTATGTTAATAAACGTGAGGCGATAAACTTTTGTTACGTAGTATATTACTAGTTAAAATAAATAAACGAAAATTAAATTTTTAATAAAAAATATTTTATGAAGATATTTATGTATGATTATTAAATTAACAAACGACTATAACTAATAAAAACTAATATAAACTATATGAAGGGTAATGATTAGTCAATCGACTTTTAAATTCCATTAATTTACAAATTAATTATTCAGAATAATTTAATAATTAAAAATTGAATTATTATTAAAAAAAAATAAGGCTGTACTTTAGCCGGTGGCCCACTCAAAAACGGGTCAAATTATATACCATTCGATTCGTCTTGGCGAGCTGAGATATAGGTCCTTAAAGACAGAAAACCATAGGGGGACTAAGCACTTTTATGGGGTGAAAAATTCGAATATGCAAATAATAGTTCATTCGAAAGCCCTCGTCGAGCTGAGTCGAATGACACCAAAATCAACGAAATCCGACATGATTTGACAAAGTTATGAGCATTTGTTTTAGCTCCTTACTTTTGGTCTACGTGCAGGTTTTTCTTGCTGGGGAGGAAGAAAAAAAAATGCCGACCGCAGCTAAAATAGGCATAAGTTTATGTTACGAGCCAAGACCCAGCGCTCGTAGACTCGCCGCGAGGCGCGTGCCGCAAAACTCCGCGCTTTGCGCGGAGTTTATTAATATCTTCTGAATAATTATTTAAATAAAATTTTATTTAAAATTTTTTATTAAAATAGATAAAAATAATGAAATCAAAAGGCGAGAAAGCATCGAATAACGAGATAATAAACAAAAATACGCTACTCGAGGGAAGAGCTAAATCGAGAATTAAAATATCTTCTGAAAAATTATTTAAATAAAATTTTATTTAAAATTTTTTATTAAAATAGATAAAAATAATGAAATCAAAAGGCGAAAAAGCCTCGAATAACGAGATAATAAACAAAACTACGCTACTCGAGGGAAGAGCTAAACCGAGAATTAAAATATCTTCTGAAAAATTATTTAAATAAAATTTTATTTAAAATTTTTTATTAAAATAGATAAAAATAATAAAATCAAAAGGCGAAAAAGCCTCGAATAACGAGATAATAAACAAAACTACGCTACTCGAGGGAAGAGCTAAATCGAGAATTAAAATATCTTCTGAAAAATTATTTAAATAAAATTTTATTTAAAATTTTTTATTAAAATAGATAAAAATAATAAAATCAAAAGGCGAAAAAGCCTCGAATAACGAGATAATAAACAAAACTACGCTACTCGAGGGAAGAGCTAAATCGAGAATTAAAATATCTTCTGAAAAATTATTTAAATAAAATTTTATTTAAAATTTTTTATTAAAATAGATAAAAATAATAAAATCAAAAGGCGAAAAAGCCTCGAATAACGAGATAATAAACAAAAATACGCTACTCGAGGGAAGAGCTAAATCGAGAATTAAAATATCTTCTGAAAAATTATTTAAATAAAATTTTATTTAAAATTTTTTATTAAAATAGATAAAAATAATGAAATCAAAAGGCGAAAAAGCCTCGAATAACGAGATAATAAACAAAACTACGCTACTCGAGGGAAGAGCTAAATCGAGAATTAAAATATCTTCTGAAAAATTATTTAAATAAAATTTTATTTAAAATTTTTTATTAAAATAGATAAAAATAATAAAATCAAAAGGCGAAAAAGCCTCGAATAACGAGATAATAAACAAAACTACGCTACTCGAGGGAAGAGCTAAATCGAGAATTAAAATATCTTCTGAAAAATTATTTAAATAAAATTTTATTTAAAATTTTTTATTAAAATAGATAAAAATAATGAAATCAAAAGGCGAAAAAGCCTCGAATAACGAGATAATAAACAAAAATACGCTACTCGAGGGAAGAGCTAAATCGAGAATTAAAATATCTTCTGAAAAATTATTTAAATAAAATTTTATTTAAAATTTTTTATTAAAATAGATAAAAATAATAAAATCAAAAGGCGAAAAAGCCTCGAATAACGAGATAATAAACAAAACTACGCTACTCGAGGGAAGAGCTAAACCGAGAATTAAAATATCTTCTGAAAAATTATTTAAATAAAATTTTATTTAAAATTTTTTATTAAAATAGATAAAAATAATAAAATCAAAAGGCGAAAAAGCCTCGAATAACGAGATAATAAACAAAACTACGCTACTCGAGGGAAGAGCTAAATCGAGAATTAAAATATCTTCTGAAAAATTATTTAAATAAAATTTTATTTAAAATTTTTTATTAAAATAGATAAAAATAATAAAATCAAAAGGCGAAAAAGCCTCGAATAACGAGATAATAAACAAAACTACGCTACTCGAGGGAAGAGCTAAATCGAGAATTAAAATATCTTCTGAAAAATTATTTAAATAAAATTTTATTTTGTTTATTTTATTTAAATAATTTTAAATAAAATTTTATAAATAAAATTTTAATAAAATTAAATAAAATTTTTTAAAATTTTTTATTAAAATAGATAAAAATAATAAAATCAAAAGGCGAAAAAGCCTCGAATAACGAGATAATAAACAAAACTACGCTACTCGAGGGAAGAGCTAAATCGAGAATTAAAATATCTTCTGAAAAATTATTTAAATAAAATTTTATTTAAAATTTTTTATTAAAATAGATAAAAATAATAAAATCAAAAGGCGAAAAAGCCTCGAATAACGAGATAATAAACAAAACTACGCTACTCGAGGGAAGAGCTAAACCGAGAATTAAAATATCTTCTGAAAAATTATTTAAATAAAATTTTATTTAAAATTTTTTATTAAAATAGATAAAAATAATAAAATCAAAAGGCGAAAAAGCCTCGAATAACGAGATAATAAACAAAACTACGCTACTCGAGGGAAGAGCTAAATCGAGAATTAAAATATCTTCTGAAAAATTATTTAAATAAAATTTTATTTAAAATTTTTTATTAAAATAGATAAAAATAATAAAATCAAAAGGCGAAAAAGCCTCGAATAACGAGATAATAAACAAAACTACGCTACTCGAGGGAAGAGCTAAACCGAGAATTAAAATATCTTCTGAAAAATTATTTAAATAAAATTTTATTTAAAATTTTTTATTAAAATAGATAAAAATAATAAAATCAAAAGGCGAAAAAGCCTCGAATAACGAGATAATAAACAAAACTACGCTACTCGAGGGAAGAGCTAAATCGAGAATTAAAATATCTTCTGAAAAATTATTTAAATAAAATTTTATTTAAAATTTTTTATTAAAATAGATAAAAATAATAAAATCAAAAGGCGAAAAAGCCTCGAATAACGAGATAATAAACAAAACTACGCTACTCGAGGGAAGAGCTAAATCGAGAATTAAAATATCTTCTGAAAAATTATTTAAATAAAATTTTATTTAAAATTTTTTATTAAAATAGATAAAAATAATAAAATCAAAAGGCGAAAAAGCCTCGAATAACGAGATAATAAACAAAACTACGCTACTCGAGGGAAGAGCTAAACCGAGAATTAAAATATCTTCTGAAAAATTATTTAAATAAAATTTTATTTAAAATTTTTTATTAAAATAGATAAAAATAATAAAATCAAAAGGCGAAAAAGCCTCGAATAACGAGATAATAAACAAAACTACGCTACTCGAGGGAAGAGCTAAATCGAGAATTAAAATATCTTCTGAAAAATTATTTAAATAAAATTTTATTTAAAATTTTTTATTAAAATAGATAAAAATAATAAAATCAAAAGGCGAAAAAGCCTCGAATAACGAGATAATAAACAAAAATACGCTACTCGAGGGAAGAGCTAAATCGAGAATTAAAATATCTTCTGAAAAATTATTTAAATAAAATTTTATTTAAAATTTTTTATTAAAATAGATAAAAATAATGAAATCAAAAGGCGAGAAAGCCTCGAATAACGAGATAATAAACAAAACTACGCTACTCGAGGGAAGAGCTAAATCGAGAATTAAAATATCTTCTGAAAAATTATTTAAATAAAATTTTATTTAAAATTTTTTATTAAAATAGATAAAAATAATGAAATCAAAAGGCGAAAAAGCCTCGAATAACGAGATAATAAACAAAACTACGCTACTCGAGGGAAGAGCTAAATCGAGAATTAAAATATCTTCTGAAAAATTATTTAAATAAAATTTTATTTAAAATTTTTTATTAAAATAGATAAAAATAATAAAATCAAAAGGCGAAAAAGCCTCGAATAACGAGATAATAAACAAAACTACGCTACTCGAGGGAAGAGCTAAATCGAGAATTAAAATATCTTCTGAAAAATTATTTAAATAAAATTTTATTTAAAATTTTTTATTAAAATAGATAAAAATAATGAAATCAAAAGGCGAAAAAGCCTCGAATAACGAGATAATAAACAAAAATACGCTACTCGAGGGAAGAGCTAAATCGAGAATTAAAATATCTTCTGAAAAATTATTTAAATAAAATTTTATTTAAAATTTTTTATTAAAATAGATAAAAATAATAAAATCAAAAGGCGAAAAAGCCTCGAATAACGAGATAATAAACAAAACTACGCTACTCGAGGGAAGAGCTAAACCGAGAATTAAAATATCTTCTGAAAAATTATTTAAATAAAATTTTATTTAAAATTTTTTATTAAAATAGATAAAAATAATAAAATCAAAAGGCGAAAAAGCCTCGAATAACGAGATAATAAACAAAACTACGCTACTCGAGGGAAGAGCTAAATCGAGAATTAAAATATCTTCTGAAAAATTATTTAAATAAAATTTTATTTAAAATTTTTTATTAAAATAGATAAAAATAATAAAATCAAAAGGCGAAAAAGCCTCGAATAACGAGATAATAAACAAAACTACGCTACTCGAGGGAAGAGCTAAATCGAGAATTAAAATATCTTCTGAAAAATTATTTAAATAAAATTTTATTTTGTTTATTTTATTTAAATAATTTTAAATAAAATTTTATAAATAAAATTTTAATAAAATTAAATAAAATTTTTTAAAATTTTTTATTAAAATAGATAAAAATAATAAAATCAAAAGGCGAAAAAGCCTCGAATAACGAGATAATAAACAAAACTACGCTACTCGAGGGAAGAGCTAAATCGAGAATTAAAATATCTTCTGAAAAATTATTTAAATAAAATTTTATTTAAAATTTTTTATTAAAATAGATAAAAATAATAAAATCAAAAGGCGAAAAAGCCTCGAATAACGAGATAATAAACAAAACTACGCTACTCGAGGGAAGAGCTAAACCGAGAATTAAAATATCTTCTGAAAAATTATTTAAATAAAATTTTATTTAAAATTTTTTATTAAAATAGATAAAAATAATAAAATCAAAAGGCGAAAAAGCCTCGAATAACGAGATAATAAACAAAACTACGCTACTCGAGGGAAGAGCTAAATCGAGAATTAAAATATCTTCTGAAAAATTATTTAAATAAAATTTTATTTAAAATTTTTTATTAAAATAGATAAAAATAATAAAATCAAAAGGCGAAAAAGCCTCGAATAACGAGATAATAAACAAAACTACGCTACTCGAGGGAAGAGCTAAATCGAGAATTAAAATATCTTCTGAAAAATTATTTAAATAAAATTTTATTTAAAATTTTTTATTAAAATAGATAAAAATAATGAAATCAAAAGGCGAAAAAGCCTCGAATAACGAGATAATAAACAAAAATACGCTACTCGAGGGAAGAGCTAAATCGAGAATTAAAATATCTTCTGAAAAATTATTTAAATAAAATTTTATTTAAAATTTTTTATTAAAATAGATAAAAATAATAAAATCAAAAGGCGAAAAAGCCTCGAATAACGAGATAATAAACAAAACTACGCTACTCGAGGGAAGAGCTAAACCGAGAATTAAAATATCTTCTGAAAAATTATTTAAATAAAATTTTATTTAAAATTTTTTATTAAAATAGATAAAAATAATAAAATCAAAAGGCGAAAAAGCCTCGAATAACGAGATAATAAACAAAACTACGCTACTCGAGGGAAGAGCTAAATCGAGAATTAAAATATCTTCTGAAAAATTATTTAAATAAAATTTTATTTAAAATTTTTTATTAAAATAGATAAAAATAATAAAATCAAAAGGCGAAAAAGCCTCGAATAACGAGATAATAAACAAAACTACGCTACTCGAGGGAAGAGCTAAATCGAGAATTAAAATATCTTCTGAAAAATTATTTAAATAAAATTTTATTTTGTTTATTTTATTTAAATAATTTTAAATAAAATTTTATAAATAAAATTTTAATAAAATTAAATAAAATTTTTTAAAATTTTTTATTAAAATAGATAAAAATAATAAAATCAAAAGGCGAAAAAGCCTCGAATAACGAGATAATAAACAAAACTACGCTACTCGAGGGAAGAGCTAAATCGAGAATTAAAATATCTTCTGAAAAATTATTTAAATAAAATTTTATTTAAAATTTTTTATTAAAATAGATAAAAATAATAAAATCAAAAGGCGAAAAAGCCTCGAATAACGAGATAATAAACAAAACTACGCTACTCGAGGGAAGAGCTAAACCGAGAATTAAAATATCTTCTGAAAAATTATTTAAATAAAATTTTATTTAAAATTTTTTATTAAAATAGATAAAAATAATAAAATCAAAAGGCGAAAAAGCCTCGAATAACGAGATAATAAACAAAACTACGCTACTCGAGGGAAGAGCTAAATCGAGAATTAAAATATCTTCTGAAAAATTATTTAAATAAAATTTTATTTAAAATTTTTTATTAAAATAGATAAAAATAATAAAATCAAAAGGCGAAAAAGCCTCGAATAACGAGATAATAAACAAAACTACGCTACTCGAGGGAAGAGCTAAATCGAGAATTAAAATATCTTCTGAAAAATTATTTAAATAAAATTTTATTTTGTTTATTTTATTTAAATAATTTTAAATAAAATTTTATAAATAAAATTTTAATAAAATTAAATAAAATTTTTTAAAATTTTTTATTAAAATAGATAAAAATAATAAAATCAAAAGGCGAAAAAGCCTCGAATAACGAGATAATAAACAAAACTACGCTACTCGAGGGAAGAGCTAAATCGAGAATTAAAATATCTTCTGAAAAATTATTTAAATAAAATTTTATTTAAAATTTTTTATTAAAATAGATAAAAATAATAAAATCAAAAGGCGAAAAAGCCTCGAATAACGAGATAATAAACAAAACTACGCTACTCGAGGGAAGAGCTAAACCGAGAATTAAAATATCTTCTGAAAAATTATTTAAATAAAATTTTATTTAAAATTTTTTATTAAAATAGATAAAAATAATAAAATCAAAAGGCGAAAAAGCCTCGAATAACGAGATAATAAACAAAACTACGCTACTCGAGGGAAGAGCTAAATCGAGAATTAAAATATCTTCTGAAAAATTATTTAAATAAAATTTTATTTAAAATTTTTTATTAAAATAGATAAAAATAATAAAATCAAAAGGCGAAAAAGCCTCGAATAACGAGATAATAAACAAAACTACGCTACTCGAGGGAAGAGCTAAATCGAGAATTAAAATATCTTCTGAAAAATTATTTAAATAAAATTTTATTTTGTTTATTTTATTTAAATAATTTTAAATAAAATTTTATAAATAAAATTTTAATAAAATTAAATAAAATTTTTTAAAATTTTTTATTAAAATAGATAAAAATAATAAAATCAAAAGGCGAAAAAGCCTCGAATAACGAGATAATAAACAAAACTACGCTACTCGAGGGAAGAGCTAAATCGAGAATTAAAATATCTTCTGAAAAATTATTTAAATAAAATTTTATTTAAAATTTTTTATTAAAATAGATAAAAATAATAAAATCAAAAGGCGAAAAAGCCTCGAATAACGAGATAATAAACAAAACTACGCTACTCGAGGGAAGAGCTAAATCGAGAATTAAAATATCTTCTGAAAAATTATTTAAATAAAATTTTATTTTGTTTATTTTATTTAAATAATTTTAAATAAAATTTTATAAATAAAATTTTAATAAAATTAAATAAAATTTTTTAAAATTTTTTATTAAAATAGATAAAAATAATAAAATCAAAAGGCGAAAAAGCCTCGAATAACGAGATAATAAACAAAAATACGCTACTCGAGGGAAGAGCTAAATCGAGAATTAAAATATCTTCTGAAAAATTATTTAAATAAAATTTTATTTAAAATTTTTTATTAAAATAGATAAAAATAATAAAATCAAAAGGCGAAAAAGCCTCGAATAACGAGATAATAAACAAAAATACGCTACTCGAGGGAAGAGCTAAATCGAGAATTAAAATATCTTCTGAAAAATTATTTAAATAAAATTTTATTTTGTTTATTTTATTTAAATAATTTTAAATAAAATTTTATAAATAAAATTTTAATAAAATTAAATAAAATTTTTTAAAATTTTTTATTAAAATAGATAAAAATAATAAAATCAAAAGGCGAAAAAGCCTCGAATAACGAGATAATAAACAAAACTACGCTACTCGAGGGAAGAGCTAAATCGAGAATTAAAATATCTTCTGAAAAATTATTTAAATAAAATTTTATTTAAAATTTTTTATTAAAATAGATAAAAATAATAAAATCAAAAGGCGAAAAAGCCTCGAATAACGAGATAATAAACAAAACTACGCTACTCGAGGGAAGAGCTAAACCGAGAATTAAAATATCTTCCGAAAAATTATTTAAATAAAATTTTATTTAAAATTTTTTATTAAAATAGATAAAAATAATAAAATCAAAAGGCGAAAAAGCCTCGAATAACGAGATAATAAACAAAACTACGCTACTCGAGGGAAGAGCTAAATCGAGAATTAAAATATCTTCTGAAAAATTATTTAAATAAAATTTTATTTAAAATTTTTTATTAAAATAGATAAAAATAATAAAATCAAAAGGCGAAAAAGCCTCGAATAACGAGATAATAAACAAAACTACGCTACTCGAGGGAAGAGCTAAACCGAGAATTAAAATATCTTCTGAAAAATTATTTAAATAAAATTTTATTTAAAATTTTTTATTAAAATAGATAAAAATAATAAAATCAAAAGGCGAAAAAGCCTCGAATAACGAGATAATAAACAAAACTACGCTACTCGAGGGAAGAGCTAAATCGAGAATTAAAATATCTTCTGAAAAATTATTTAAATAAAATTTTATTTAAAATTTTTTATTAAAATAGATAAAAATAATAAAATCAAAAGGCGAAAAAGCCTCGAATAACGAGATAATAAACAAAACTACGCTACTCGAGGGAAGAGCTAAATCGAGAATTAAAATATCTTCTGAAAAATTATTTAAATAAAATTTTATTTTGTTTATTTTATTTAAATAATTTTAAATAAAATTTTATAAATAAAATTTTAATAAAATTAAATAAAATTTTTTAAAATTTTTTATTAAAATAGATAAAAATAATGAAATCAAAAGGCGAGAAAGCATCGAATAACGAGATAATAAACAAAACTACGCTACTCGAGGGAAGAGCTAAATCGAGAATTAAAATATCTTCTGAAAAATTATTTAAATAAAATTTTATTTAAAATTTTTTATTAAAATAGATAAAAATAATAAAATCAAAAGGCGAAAAAGCCTCGAATAACGAGATAATAAACAAAACTACGCTACTCGAGGGAAGAGCTAAATCGAGAATTAAAATATCTTCTGAAAAATTATTTAAATAAAATTTTATTTAAAATTTTTTATTAAAATAGATAAAAATAATAAAATCAAAAGGCGAAAAAGCCTCGAATAACGAGATAATAAACAAAACTACGCTACTCGAGGGAAGAGCTAAATCGAGAATTAAAATATCTTCTGAAAAATTATTTAAATAAAATTTTATTTAAAATTTTTTATTAAAATAGATAAAAATAATGAAATCAAAAGGCGAAAAAGCCTCGAATAACGAGATAATAAACAAAAATACGCTACTCGAGGGAAGAGCTAAATCGAGAATTAAAATATCTTCTGAAAAATTATTTAAATAAAATTTTATTTAAAATTTTTTATTAAAATAGATAAAAATAATGAAATCAAAAGGCGAGAAAGCATCGAATAACGAGATAATAAACAAAACTACGCTACTCGAGGGAAGAGCTAAATCGAGAATTAAAATATCTTCTGAAAAATTATTTAAATAAAATTTTATTTAAAATTTTTTATTAAAATAGATAAAAATAATAAAATCAAAAGGCGAAAAAGCCTCGAATAACGAGATAATAAACAAAACTACGCTACTCGAGGGAAGAGCTAAATCGAGAATTAAAATATCTTCTGAAAAATTATTTAAATAAAATTTTATTTAAAATTTTTTATTAAAATAGATAAAAATAATAAAATCAAAAGGCGAAAAAGCCTCGAATAACGAGATAATAAACAAAACTACGCTACTCGAGGGAAGAGCTAAATCGAGAATTAAAATATCTTCTGAAAAATTATTTAAATAAAATTTTATTTAAAATTTTTTATTAAAATAGATAAAAATAATAAAATCAAAAGGCGAGAAAGCATCGAATAACGAGATAATAAACAAAACTACGCTACTCGAGGGAAGAGCTAAATCGAGAATTAAAATATCTTCTGAAAAATTATTTAAATAAAATTTTATTTAAAATTTTTTATTAAAATAGATAAAAATAATAAAATCAAAAGGCGAAAAAGCCTCGAATAACGAGATAATAAACAAAACTACGCTACTCGAGGGAAGAGCTAAATCGAGAATTAAAATATCTTCTGAAAAATTATTTAAATAAAATTTTATTTAAAATTTTTTATTAAAATAGATAAAAATAATAAAATCAAAAGGCGAAAAAGCCTCGAATAACGAGATAATAAACAAAAATACGCTACTCGAGGGAAGAGCTAAATCGAGAATTAAAATATCTTCTGAAAAATTATTTAAATAAAATTTTATTTAAAATTTTTTATTAAAATAGATAAAAATAATAAAATCAAAAGGCGAAAAAGCCTCGAATAACGAGATAATAAACAAAACTACGCTACTCGAGGGAAGAGCTAAATCGAGAATTAAAATATCTTCTTATAAATTATTTAAATAAAATTTTATTTAAAATTTTTTATTAAAATAGATAAAAATAATGAAATCAAAAGGCGAGAAAGCATCGAATAACGAGATAATAAACAAAACTACGCTACTCGAGGGAAGAGCTAAATCGAGAATTAAAATATCTTCTGAAAAATTATTTAAATAAAATTTTATTTAAAATTTTTTATTAAAATAGATAAAAAAAAAAAAAAATAACTTTTTTCTAACCTAACTTACATAAAAGAAAAATGTCGAAAATATTTTTTTGGTTTATTAATTTAATACTTGGAAAGTTTAAAGGGCTCGGGGTTCGCGAATTTAAGTGCGATAACGATACTTAATATCTCATTTGAAAGCCCATCTTCAGTAGTATTTAATGCCTTTTAGAACTTTTTTCTAACCTAACTTACATAAAAGAAAAATGTCGAAAATATTTTTTTGGTTTATTAATTTAATACTTGGAAAGTTTAAAGGGCTCGGGGTTCGCGAATTTAAGTGCGATAACGATACTTAATATCTCATTTGAAAGCCCATCTTCAGTAGTATTTAATGCCTTTTAGAACTTTTTTCTAACCTAACTTACATAAAAGAAAAATGTCGAAAATATTTTTTTGGTTTATTAATTTAATACTTGGAAAGTTTAAAGGGCTCGGGGTTCGCGAATTTAAGTGCGATAACGATACTTAATATCTCATTTGAAAGCCCATCTTCAGTAGTATTTAATGCCTTTTAGAACTTTTTTCTAACCTAACTTACATAAAAGAAAAATGTCGAAAATATTTTTTTGGTTTATTAATTTAATACTTGGAAAGTTTAAAGGGCTCGGGGTTCGCGAATTTAAGTGCGATAACGATACTTAATATCTCATTTGAAAGCCCATCTTCAGTAGTATTTAATGCCTTTTAGAACTTTTTTCTAACCTAACTTACATAAAAGAAAAATGTCGAAAATATTTTTTTGGTTTATTAATTTAATACTTGGAAAGTTTAAAGGGCTCGGGGTTCGCGAATTTAAGTGCGATAACGATACTTAATATCTCATTTGAAAGCCCATCTTCAGTAGTATTTAATGCCTTTTAGAACTTTTTTCTAACCTAACTTACATAAAAGAAAAATGTCGAAAATATTTTTTTGGTTTATTAATTTAATACTTGGAAAGTTTAAAGGGCTCGGGGTTCGCGAATTTAAGTGCGATAACGATACTTAATATCTCATTTGAAAGCCCATCTTCAGTAGTATTTAATGCCTTTTAGAACTTTTTTCTAACCTAACTTACATAAAAGAAAAATGTCGAAAATATTTTTTTGGTTTATTAATTTAATACTTGGAAAGTTTAAAGGGCTCGGGGTTCATGAATTTAAGTGCGATAACGATACTTAATATCTCATTTGAAAGCCCATCTTCAGTAGTATTTAATGCCTTTTAGAACTTTTTTCTAACCTAACTTACATAAAAGAAAAATGTCGAAAATATTTTTTTGGTTTATTAATTTAATACTTGGAAAGTTTAAAGGGCTCGGGGTTCGCGAATTTAAGTGCGATAACGATACTTAATATCTCATTTGAAAGCCCATCTTCAGTAGTATTTAATGCCTTTTAGAACTTTTTTCTAACCTAACTTACATAAAAGAAAAATGTCGAAAATATTTTTTTGGTTTATTAATTTAATACTTGGAAAGTTTAAAGGGCTCGGGGTTCGCGAATTTAAGTGCGATAACGATACTTAATATCTCATTTGAAAGCCCATCTTCAGTAGTATTTAATGCCTTTTAGAACTTTTTTCTAACCTAACTTACATAAAAGAAAAATGTCGAAAATATTTTTTTGGTTTATTAATTTAATACTTGGAAAGTTTAAAGGGCTCGGGGTTCGCGAATTTAAGTGCGATAACGATACTTAATATCTCATTTGAAAGCCCATCTTCAGTAGTATTTAATGCCTTTTAGAACTTTTTTCTAACCTAACTTACATAAAAGAAAAATGTCGAAAATATTTTTTTGGTTTATTAATTTAATACTTGGAAAGTTTAAAGGGCTCGGGGTTCGCGAATTTAAGTGCGATAACGATACTTAATATCTCATTTGAAAGCCCATCTTCAGTAGTATTTAATGCCTTTTAGAACTTTTTTCTAACCTAACTTACATAAAAGAAAAATGTCGAAAATATTTTTTTGGTTTATTAATTTAATACTTGGAAAGTTTAAAGGGCTCGGGGTTCGCGAATTTAAGTGCGATAACGATACTTAATATCTCATTTGAAAGCCCATCTTCAGTAGTATTTAATGCCTTTTAGAACTTTTTTCTAACCTAACTTACATAAAAGAAAAATGTCGAAAAATATTTTTTTGGTTTATTAATTTAATACT
The DNA here is from genome assembly GCA_036172955.1 of Meloidogyne arenaria. Taxonomy (NCBI): domain Eukaryota; kingdom Metazoa; phylum Nematoda; class Chromadorea; order Rhabditida; family Meloidogynidae; genus Meloidogyne; species Meloidogyne arenaria. The sequence goes on from JARQAB010000042.1 coordinate 3,218,888, forward strand.
TGGAAAGTTTAAAGGGCTCGGGGTTCGCGAATTTAAGTGCGATAACGATACTTAATATCTCATTTGAAAGCCCATCTTCAGTAGTATTTAATGCCTTTTAGAACTTTTTTCTAACCTAACTTACATAAAAGAAAAATGTCGAAAATATTTTTTTGGTTTATTAATTTAATACTTGGAAAGTTTAAAGGGCTCGGGGTTCGCGAATTTAAGTGCGATAACGATACTTAATATCTCATTTGAAAGCCCATCTTCAGTAGTATTTAATGCCTTTTAGAACTTTTTTCTAACCTAACTTACATAAAAGAAAAATGTCGAAAATATTTTTTTGGTTTATTAATTTAATACTTGGAAAGTTTAAAGGGCTCGGGGTTCGCGAATTTAAGTGCGATAACGATACTTAATATCTCATTTGAAAGCCCATCTTCAGTAGTATTTAATGCCTTTTAGAACTTTTTTCTAACCTAACTTACATAAAAGAAAAATGTCGAAAATATTTTTTTGGTTTATTAATTTAATACTTGGAAAGTTTAAAGGGCTCGGGGTTCGCGAATTTAAGTGCGATAACGATACTTAATATCTCATTTGAAAGCCCATCTTCAGTAGTATTTAATGCCTTTTAGAACTTTTTTCTAACCTAACTTACATAAAAGAAAAATGTCGAAAATATTTTTTTGGTTTATTAATTTAATACTTGGAAAGTTTAAAGGGCTCGGGGTTCGCGAATTTAAGTGCGATAACGATACTTAATATCTCATTTGAAAGCCCATCTTCAGTAGTATTTAATGCCTTTTAGAACTTTTTTCTAACCTAACTTACATAAAAGAAAAATGTCGAAAATATTTTTTTGGTTTATTAATTTAATACTTGGAAAGTTTAAAGGGCTCGGGGTTCGCGAATTTAAGTGCGATAACGATACTTAATATCTCATTTGAAAGCCCATCTTCAGTAGTATTTAATGCCTTTTAGAACTTTTTTCTAACCTAACTTACATAAAAGAAAAATGTCGAAAATTTTTTTTGGTTTATTAATTTAATACTTGGAAAGTTTAAAGGGCTCGGGGTTCGCGAATTTAAGTGCGATAACGATACTTAATATCTCATTTGAAAGCCCATCTTCAGTAGTATTTAATGCCGTTTAGAACTTTTTTCTAACCTAACTTACATAAAAGAAAAATGTCGAAAATTTTTTTTGGTTTATTAATTTAATACTTGGAAAGTTTAAAGGGCTCGGGGTTCGCGAATTTAAGTGCGATAACGATACTTAATATCTCATTTGAAAGCCCATCTTCAGTAGTATTTAATGCCTTTTAGAACTTTTTTCTAACCTAACTTACATAAAAGAAAAATGTCGAAAATATTTTTTTGGTTTATTAATTTAATACTTGGAAAGTTTAAAGGGCTCGGGGTTCGCGAATTTAAGTGCGATAACGATACTTAATATCTCATTTGAAAGCCCATCTTCAGTAGTATTTAATGCCTTTTAGAACTTTTTTCTAACCTAACTTACATAAAAGAAAAATGTCGAAAATATTTTTTTGGTTTATTAATTTAATACTTGGAAAGTTTAAAGGGCTCGGGGTTCGCGAATTTAAGTGCGATAACGATACTTAATATCTCATTTGAAAGCCCATCTTCAGTAGTATTTAATGCCTTTTAGAACTTTTTTCTAACCTAACTTACATAAAAGAAAAATGTCGAAAATATTTTTTTGGTTTATTAATTTAATACTTGGAAAGTTTAAAGGGCTCGGGGTTCGCGAATTTAAGTGCGATAACGATACTTAATATCTCATTTGAAAGCCCATCTTCAGTAGTATTTAATGCCTTTTAGAACTTTTTTCTAACCTAACTTACATAAAAGAAAAATGTCGAAAATATTTTTTTGGTTTATTAATTTAATACTTGGAAAGTTTAAAGGGCTCGGGGTTCGCGAATTTAAGTGCGATAACGATACTTAATATCTCATTTGAAAGCCCATCTTCAGTAGTATTTAATGCCTTTTAGAACTTTTTTCTAACCTAACTTACATAAAAGAAAAATGTCGAAAATATTTTTTTGGTTTATTAATTTAATACTTGGAAAGTTTAAAGGGCTCGGGGTTCGCGAATTTAAGTGCGATAACGATACTTAATATCTCATTTGAAAGCCCATCTTCAGTAGTATTTAATGCCTTTTAGAACTTTTTTCTAACCTAACTTACATAAAAGAAAAATGTCGAAAATATTTTTTTGGTTTATTAATTTAATACTTGGAAAGTTTAAAGGGCTCGGGGTTCGCGAATTTAAGTGCGATAACGATACTTAATATCTCATTTGAAAGCCCATCTTCAGTAGTATTTAATGCCTTTTAGAACTTTTTTCTAACCTAACTTACATAAAAGAAAAATGTCGAAAATATTTTTTTGGTTTATTAATTTAATACTTGGAAAGTTTAAAGGGCTCGGGGTTCGCGAATTTAAGTGCGATAACGATACTTAATATCTCATTTGAAAGCCCATCTTCAGTAGTATTTAATGCCTTTTAGAACTTTTTTCTAACCTAACTTACATAAAAGAAAAATGTCGAAAATATTTTTTTGGTTTATTAATTTAATACTTGGAAAGTTTAAAGGGCTCGGGGTTCGCGAATTTAAGTGCGATAACGATACTTAATATCTCATTTGAAAGCCCATCTTCAGTAGTATTTAATGCCTTTTAGAACTTTTTTCTAACCTAACTTACATAAAAGAAAAATGTCGAAAATATTTTTTTGGTTTATTAATTTAATACTTGGAAAGTTTAAAGGGCTCGGGGTTCGCGAATTTAAGTGCGATAACGATACTTAATATCTCATTTGAAAGCCCATCTTCAGTAGTATTTAATGCCTTTTAGAACTTTTTTCTAACCTAACTTACATAAAAGAAAAATGTCGAAAATATTTTTTTGGTTTATTAATTTAATACTTGGAAAGTTTAAAGGGCTCGGGGTTCGCGAATTTAAGTGCGATAACGATACTTAATATCTCATTTGAAAGCCCATCTTCAGTAGTATTTAATGCCTTTTAGAACTTTTTTCTAACCTAACTTACATAAAAGAAAAATGTCGAAAATATTTTTTGGTTTATTAATTTAATACTTGGAAAGTTTAAAGGGCTCGGGGTTCGCGAATTTAAGTGCGATAACGATACTTAATATCTCATTTGAAAGCCCATCTTCAGTAGTATTTAATGCCTTTTAGAACTTTTTTCTAACCTAACTTACATAAAAGAAAAATGTCGAAAATATTTTTTTGGTTTATTAATTTAATACTTGGAAAGTTTAAAGGGCTCGGGGTTCGCGAATTTAAGTGCGATAACGATACTTAATATCTCATTTGAAAGCCCATCTTCAGTAGTATTTAATGCCTTTTAGAACTTTTTTCTAACCTAACTTACATAAAAGAAAAATGTCGAAAATATTTTTTTGGTTTATTAATTTAATACTTGGAAAGTTTAAAGGGCTCGGGGTTCGCGAATTTAAGTGCGATAACGATACTTAATATCTCATTTGAAAGCCCATCTTCAGTAGTATTTAATGCCTTTTAGAACTTTTTTCTAACCTAACTTACATAAAAGAAAAATGTCGAAAATATTTTTTTGGTTTATTAATTTAATACTTGGAAAGTTTAAAGGGCTCGGGGTTCGCGAATTTAAGTGCGATAACGATACTTAATATCTCATTTGAAAGCCCATCTTCAGTAGTATTTAATGCCTTTTAGAACTTTTTTCTAACCTAACTTACATAAAAGAAAAATGTCGAAAATATTTTTTGGTTTTATTAATTTAATACTTGGAAAGTTTAAAGGGCTCGGGGTTCGCGAATTTAAGTGCGATAACGATACTTAATATCTCATTTGAAAGCCCATCTTCAGTAGTATTTAATGCCTTTTAGAACTTTTTTCTAACCTAACTTACATAAAAGAAAAATGTCGAAAATATTTTTTGGTTTATTAATTTAATACTTGGAAAGTTTAAAGGGCTCGGGGTTCGCGAATTTAAGTGCGATAACGATACTTAATATCTCATTTGAAAGCCCATCTTCAGTAGTATTTAATGCCTTTTAGAACTTTTTTCTAACCTAACTTACATAAAAGAAAAATGTCGAAAATATTTTTTTGGTTTATTAATTTAATACTTGGAAAGTTTAAAGGGCTCGGGGTTCGCGAATTTAAGTGCGATAACGATACTTAATATCTCATTTGAAAGCCCATCTTCAGTAGTATTTAATGCCTTTTAGAACTTTTTTCTAACCTAACTTACATAAAAGAAAAATGTCGAAAATATTTTTTTGGTTTATTAATTTAATACTTGGAAAGTTTAAAGGGCTCGGGGTTCGCGAATTTAAGTGCGATAACGATACTTAATATCTCATTTGAAAGCCCATCTTCAGTAGTATTTAATGCCTTTTAGAACTTTTTTCTAACCTAACTTACATAAAAGAAAAATGTCGAAAATATTTTTTTGGTTTATTAATTTAATACTTGGAAAGTTTAAAGGGCTCGGGGTTCGCGAATTTAAGTGCGATAACGATACTTAATATCTCATTTGAAAGCCCATCTTCAGTAGTATTTAATGCCTTTTAGAACTTTTTTCTAACCTAACTTACATAAAAGAAAAATGTCGAAAATATTTTTTTGGTTTATTAATTTAATACTTGGAAAGTTTAAAGGGCTCGGGGTTCGCGAATTTAAGTGCGATAACGATACTTAATATCTCATTTGAAAGCCCATCTTCAGTAGTATTTAATGCCTTTTAGAACTTTTTTCTAACCTAACTTACATAAAAGAAAAATGTCGAAAATATTTTTTTGGTTTATTAATTTAATACTTGGAAAGTTTAAAGGGCTCGGGGTTCGCGAATTTAAGTGCGATAACGATACTTAATATCTCATTTGAAAGCCCATCTTCAGTAGTATTTAATGCCTTTTAGAACTTTTTTCTAACCTAACTTACATAAAAGAAAAATGTCGAAAATATTTTTTTGGTTTATTAATTTAATACTTGGAAAGTTTAAAGGGCTCGGGGTTCGCGAATTTAAGTGCGATAACGATACTTAATATCTCATTTGAAAGCCCATCTTCAGTAGTATTTAATGCCTTTTAGAACTTTTTTCTAACCTAACTTACATAAAAGAAAAATGTCGAAAATATTTTTTTGGTTTATTAATTTAATACTTGGAAAGTTTAAAGGGCTCGGGGTTCGCGAATTTAAGTGCGATAACGATACTTAATATCTCATTTGAAAGCCCATCTTCAGTAGTATTTAATGCCTTTTAGAACTTTTTTCTAACCTAACTTACATAAAAGAAAAATGTCGAAAATATTTTTTTGGTTTATTAATTTAATACTTGGAAAGTTTAAAGGGCTCGGGGTTCGCGAATTTAAGTGCGATAACGATACTTAATATCTCATTTGAAAGCCCATCTTCAGTAGTATTTAATGCCTTTTAGAACTTTTTTCTAACCTAACTTACATAAAAGAAAAATGTCGAAAATATTTTTTTGGTTTATTAATTTAATACTTGGAAAGTTTAAAGGGCTCGGGGTTCGCGAATTTAAGTGCGATAACGATACTTAATATCTCATTTGAAAGCCCATCTTCAGTAGTATTTAATGCCTTTTAGAACTTTTTTCTAACCTAACTTACATAAAAGAAAAATGTCGAAAATATTTTTTTGGTTTATTAATTTAATACTTGGAAAGTTTAAAGGGCTCGGGGTTCGCGAATTTAAGTGCGATAACTATACTTAATATCTCATTTGAAAGCCCATCTTCAGTAGTATTTAATGCCTTTTAGAACTTTTTTCTAACCTAACTTACATAAAAGAAAAATGTCGAAAAATATTTTTTTGGTTTATTAATTTAATACTTGGAAAGTTTAAAGGGCTCGGGGTTCGCGAATTTAAGTGCGATAACGATACTTAATATCTCATTTGAAAGCCCATCTTCAGTAGTATTTAATGCCTTTTAGAACTTTTTTCTAACCTAACTTACATAAAAGAAAAATGTCGAAAAATATTTTTTTGGTTTATTAATTTAATACTTGGAAAGTTTAAAGGGCTCGGGGTTCGCGAATTTAAGTGCGATAACGATACTTAATATCTCATTTGAAAGCCCATCTTCAGTAGTATTTAATGCCTTTTAGAACTTTTTTCTAACCTAACTTACATAAAAGAAAAATGTCGAAAATATTTTTTTGGTTTATTAATTTAATACTTGGAAAGTTTAAAGGGCTCGGGGTTCGCGAATTTAAGTGCGATAACGATACTTAATATCTCATTTGAAAGCCCATCTTCAGTAGTATTTAATGCCGTTTAGAACTTTTTTCTAACCTAACTTACATAAAAGAAAAATGTCGAAAATATTTTTTTGGTTTATTAATTTAATACTTGGAAAGTTTAAAGGGCTCGGGGTTCGCGAATTTAAGTGCGATAACGATACTTAATATCTCATTTGAAAGCCCATCTTCAGTAGTATTTAATGCCTTTTAGAACTTTTTTCTAACCTAACTTACATAAAAGAAAAATGTCGAAAATTTTTTTTGGTTTATTAATTTAATACTTGGAAAGTTTAAAGGGCTCGGGGTTCGCGAATTTAAGTGCGATAACGATACTTAATATCTCATTTGAAAGCCCATCTTCAGTAGTATTTAATGCCGTTTAGAACTTTTTTCTAACCTAACTTACATAAAAGAAAAATGTCGAAAATATTTTTTTGGTTTATTAATTTAATACTTGGAAAGTTTAAAGGGCTCGGGGTTCGCGAATTTAAGTGCGATAACGATACTTAATATCTCATTTGAAAGCCCATCTTCAGTAGTATTTAATGCCTTTTAGAACTTTTTTCTAACCTAACTTACATAAAAGAAAAATGTCGAAAATATTTTTTTGGTTTATTAATTTAATACTTGGAAAGTTTAAAGTGGTCGGAGTTCGCGCCGATCAATATACCATAAGATATAATCCAATATATAATTTTTTAATATTTTTTTTAAATTGAATATTTTTAAATTTGATTTTCTGGATGGTATCTAAAATAGAATGTTTATCACAGGGGTAAATACATGTCTAGTAAAATAACCGGAATCTACATACTCTGCCGAGAATAGGTCTCAAATTAAATTTTTTTCGAAATGGTATTAAATAAATTTTTTCAACAGTATATTTCTGAACTAACAGCTATTCTTCCTTTCCCTTTCTTTTTCTAGCTTCAGCCAACGCCTTTTTAATAGCCAAATATGAACGGTCCTTCGACTTAAATTTTCCAATTGAAGACCTTCCTTTTGTTGAAATATTTTTTGATAATTTCCCGCTTTGTCCTGCACTATTTCCCTCTGACTTTTCAGCCTTGATCGTTTGTTCATTTTTACTTTCCTCTCCAAGATTTTTTGGTTGATTTATTACTGTTTTGGAATCATGAGGAATGCACCAGTCATCCTTTTCCCCTTCTCTTTTTTTCTCGCACATTTTTAAATATTGCTTAAATTGTATGTTTTAATTTATTTTTTATCATTGTTAAAAAGAACTTTAATTTCTTGAAATATAGTCAAGCTAGAGTATTCACCAGGGTTGTGCTGTTTCGCTTTCGTCTTACGCCATATCTTCGCCTTCTTTTTGGTGTTCTATCTTTCATGTTTCGCTTTTATGTGTGAAAGGCGAAGGTTTATACACCCTCAAAGACAGTTCCGTTCTTCTTATTCCTTTAGGTGCTGTGTGGCCTTGGATAGTGTGTTAGGTTCATAATTATCGACTAAACTGAGTTTTCTATCAATTTTAAAAAGGAATTCAATTTCTTAAAATAAAGTCAAACTAGAATATTATTCCCAAAGGATACACTTGAGACTGGAAAATACATTTGTATACACAAGGGAAGTACCGAAACAGATTTTTTAAAGCAAAACATTTAGAGCGAGAGAGGAAAACTAATAAACGCGAAACTATGCCTAGAGCCTAGCTTGATTCAATTTTTGATATCAAATCGAAAAATGTTTTCAATTAAAAAATTTCCTACAATTTCCAAATTTTTTATGTATTGCTCCCTAGAAGCCGCAATTCCAAGATTCAATGCCATTTGGTCTAATTCTTCAATATCTTCCAGTTGGTCATTAGAATTTATTTTTTCAACTATATTTTCATTCAACTTTTCACTTTGTTCTTCGTTTACGACAGATTTTCCTTTAATTTTTCTTAATTCGTCTTGTTCATTTGGCTCATTTCTATTCGGAATAGTATCCTCATTTATTTGAATAGTATCCTCATCCTTAGAGACTTCTAAAATATCTTTTTGGATTTGTTTTTCTTTTAATTGTTGATCCTTGTTTTCTTCCTCTGAATAAGTTAATTGTTCCATTGATGAGTTGCTGATCAGGTCTTGATTTTGGTTTGCTAATAATTTATTTTTGATTTAAGGACAGTCCGCCGCGAGCCACTCCGAGCCCAAAAACGTGCGGGCAAAACAACGCAAAGCCTAGCTGGACTTTGCGTAAAATTTTCTGATCCGTGACTGGTATAGTTTGATGTGAAGCGACGAGCTAATTGATTCAACAATATCAGTCAGATCGAATATCAGTCAAATCGAACTCCAATAACTCAGACAAGGCATTATATTTTTCAATTATCCTCCAAAGGGCATTCTATTAGAGGGGACCTGAAGAGGGCCATCCTATCAGAGATAATACGGATGCATTTGCCCTTACGAAAATAAAATAAAAGAATTACTTTGACTCTGTTTTTGCCTTGTTTGTTCATTACTTTGCCTTAAGAAATTTGTCTGTTTCTGTTTAATTAATTCATTTTCAGTCAAAATTTTTGTATATAAAAATTTTATGTCATCTCTGGTTCTTAATTTTTCCTTTTGGCTAGTCTCTCGTGCAAACAATCTCAATAAAATATTTATGCCCTTTATTCCATTGACTAAATTTGTTATTTGTTGTCCCAGAAGGGTTAATAATCCTTTCTCTGGGGTGTCAACAACAATTTTATTTTTTTCTGTGTCAAATCTCTCAGATTGCTCATTCAGTTGTTTAACTAATTCCTCCAATTTACTTGTGTTAATGTCCAAATTAAATTCAGATGGATTGTCATATAACGTTTTTACTATTTTTGACATGTTGTTCAAAATATTGTGTATATTGAGTATGCCGCTCTTTAAATAATGTAATTTAGTTGGAGGAATCGTTGCTTGTGGTCCAGTTTGTGGAGTTGCTGTTTGTGATGTAACTCGAGGGACCGCTTGCTGAACAGACGGAGGAACCGTTTCTTTTGAACTACTCTGAGGAAGTGTTGCGTGAACAAACGGAGGAAGCGTCATCTGGTGGACCGTGGTCTGTGGTCTAATCTGTTGCATTGTTGCTTGTGGGCTAATTTGGGGAGAAGCTTTTTTCGATCCAATTTGAGGAATCGTATGTTGTATTAATGGAGGAGCCTTAGTTTTATGTACCGTTGTTTGTGGACTAATTTGAGGAGTTGCTGTTTGTGATGTAACTGGAGGAATCATTTGCTGTATAAATGGAGGAACCGGAGGTACGATCGATTGCGACCTAATCTGCTGGGTTCTTGCTTGTGAACTAATTGAAGGCTTTGTGTGTTCTATAAAAGAAACTGTTGTCTGATGGACCGTAGTCTGTGGTTTAATCTGAGGAGCCGTATGGTGTATAGATAAAAGAACCGATGTTTGATGTACTGATGTTTTGGGTATGCTAGTATGTTGAGGCAATGCTAAAAATTTGTATCATTTAGAAAATACAATTCTTTCTTTACTTTTACCTGGACTAGCAAGTGTTTGATAGCTCTGAGTTTCTTGTCCTTGAATATGCAATGCCTCATTCATATCATCTTTAGCATTGATATTCGTTTGAATTGACTGAATATTTTGAACATGTTGAGTTATAATCTCAGCGTTGAGTTTTGTTAATATATCTGGCGGTTGACCTTTAAAAATAAATTTTTATTTCGATTTTATAAAGTAATGCAAAACTGGGTAAGTTACCTGGAAATATTGTCGGTAATTTTGTAGCTATCGCAGTCTTTTCCGCAATAGGAGGTTGAAGATTGTCTTTAATTGATAAAATAGCAGTGTATAACATTTTCAATGGCAATTTTTCTTCTTTTTGTTGCGCAGATTTTTCTATATGTAGAAATTTTTAGTATTAATATAATTCGTTTTACCTTCCTCACCATCAGTTTCCAACTCTGAGGCAATTTCAATCATCTTATCATAACAATTATCCAGCAATCTTTCATACTTTTCTCTACCCAAACTGTTTGGTGGGTATGTGAAAATATGGTCCTTTATTAACACCATATTATACATTTGTAAATATATAAGGGCATATTTGTATTCCCTCCAAGACTGCTTTTCTTCATCTGTTATAAGTTTTTCGAATTGTGAAATCATTCGCAACGATCTGAGCTCATATTGATGATCGCTCAAATGTTGATACTTTGGACGATCATCTTTTAGCTTGTCGACAATGTTGCTTTCATGTTTGACAGTTTTATTTTCAAAAGAAACATTGATGGGCTTGTCTAACCCCAATTCATTAATTTTAAAGAAACGCCTGATACGCTGAAATGATAATGAAATAATACATATATTGTTTAACAGATTTTATTATTAAAATTATAGTTCACTATTTGCTGACTTGAAAATCCAAATTCTTTATTAACGTCTGAATAAATACAGGCATACAAACAATGCATTCAATAAGCCAATTTCTTTTTAGCTTGTCTTTTTCATTGGAAGCTATCATAAAATAGAATAACATGTCGTTTTGATTGTTTACATCGACTAATCTTCCTTCATATTTCCCCGAGTTTTCACTAGAAACAAAGCATTTAAAACGTTTATCTGCATCCACAGGCACGAGCCATTGAAATTCTCGAAGTTTTGTCCAAGTTCCAGATATTTGTACAGATATGGGATAATTACAGGAAGTTGAAGGGATAAGAATAAATAGAAATATAGAAGGGAGAATGATAAAATTAATTTTTGGGATGGTGTATTTTAGCATTTTATGCTTCTCTAAACGAAAAATAAATTATAAAATAATTTTTTAAATTTATTTAAAATTAAATTTTTTAATATTTTTATTCTACAATGAATTAAAATGCTTTACTTAAAAATAAATTAAAAAATAAGAATGCGCAACACTGTATAGATTTCACGTGCGCATCAGGCTTTTCCATCGATTACGCGGGTTTTCCATCGAAAGTCTTTTAAGCAAATTTTTCCGATGCAAAGCGAGCGTTTTGAAAATATGCCCTTTTCTTATAAAAGCAATAGACTTTTTAGAGATGAAAGGAAAATGCCCTTTTCTTATTAAAACACAAATTTACAAAAATAAATATTCGGCAAAACTTAAAAAAGAATACAAAAAATACAGACTTTTTATATTTTTTATTTCAAAATCAGACAACTTAAACTTTTAGAGTGCAAAATCGAAAATGTTTTTAAATAATAAACATAAATAAGAATTTTAAAAAATATTTAAATAAATAAAAATCAAAAGAAGAAAATTCTAATTGAAGAATTTAGCAATAATTGGACAAAATGTCGCAAAACATTTCGCCAAACTTTTTTATTTTTTGAATACTCTAAAGAAAAGGGTTGGTAGAGTCTCGAGCAGGCTTTCTTGATTTCAACAAACTTTCTGAATTCCCGATTGTTCGATTAATTCTTCCTTCTAGTGCATTTTCTTGCTCTCGCACCAAAAAACTTCTATAGAAAATTGCTAGGTAGGAATGTGGGATCTTGTAAAATCCTTCAAAGCATCCGCCTCACAGCTTACACTTATTTTTTGGGAATTGCTCTCATTTTTCTCTTAAATTTCTTTTATTTTTTAGTCAATTAAAAATGGAAAACGAATTTAAAATCTCTTCTTATGTCGAAAATGGAACTTTAAATACACTCAAATTTAATCAAAATAATTCAAATGGCTCAAACAAATCGCCTTCTGATAAATTACTGGGAGATAGACGGCATATTTTTTACCACAAAAGGACTGCAAAGGCTGTTGATGCTGCTAAACGAAAGGCGAGATCTGGTATATTTTTTTGTTAATTTTAAGGAATTTCCACCCCAAGAATATTTTAGGAATTTAAAATTTTGTAAAACGGTTCTGGTCCTATTTTAGTATTCTCGGTAATTTTTTCGTTTACGGCCCCTTTAAGAGGAAAATTTTGTGGAAAAAAGGTTCCATGCATTATAACTATAACCGTGAAATCTTTATAAGCCCATTAGGACTAGCCGATCTTTTGCTCTTTATTTTTTTGACTGCAGTTTTTGGGGTTTTGGATTTGGATTTTTTTGGGTTGGGTTTGGGCTCTGATTTCTAATCGAAAAATGATCGGATTTCGAGTAGTCCGTAACATCCCTTTTCCCAAAAAAATTTCATAAAATGCCCTCCAAAAGTCTTTCCCAACAAATCCTTCCAGACTTTATTGCTTCCTATCAAGGAATATCACAGGGGTTGAGAAGACAAAAGCAGGGTCGAGTTTTCAAAAGTTTATATGGGTCAGATTTAGAGTCTAAGAAGCCCGGATATCGTTTTTCATGCTAACCCCGTTCCAAACTTCTCAAAAAAATTTCAGAACTAAAAAAGAATGAATGGTACTGCGAAGGTTATTCTTTAAATTCTGATCAATTTCTTTCTCAAATGGCTATGGGACCCGATACTATAGAACGCGTGGATGCCTCCAAAATGACTTGTCAAGAATTTGCTGAACGTTATGAAAAGTTGAATAAACCTGTGCTTTTGTTTGGTTTGATGGATGAATGGAAGGCTAATGAGCGGTTGAATTTGCAGGTTTCTTTTGATAATTTTGGGGGATTTTTCGATTATTGGGTAGAATTAAATTTCGTTTTTTCCCCAAAGTTTTAAAAATGGGCAGACTTCAAACTTGAATTTTACCAATTCTTTTTCTATTTCCTTGAATCTTTTTTGGGGTATGGGCAAAGACACCCTCTTAACATTATTCGAAAAACTCGTTCCCCTTTTACGAAGTTCTTAAAATATCAGGCCTGCAGGGCTGGGCGAAATCTAAAAATTAATTGCAGAATGCGGAACTTCGCGCTGAAAAATGTGAAGCATGCGAAAGATGAAAACTAGCCCAGCCCTTCTGCAGAACTTACTGATAGAATGACTTGGCCTTCCTTCAGTATCTTGGCCCAGGAACCCCAAAAATAATTTCTATTTAAGTTCTTGACCTAGACCCAACTCGAGTTTTTTGATTTTTTACCCTATTTTTTATTTTCCCCCTTTTAATTTTAAAAATAATTTTTTAGACCCTTCACCGAGCTTATCGAAACCAAAAATTTAAATGTGGAGAGGACGACGATGGATACTCTGTGAAATTAAAAATGAAATATTATTTGCATTATATGACTGCAAATTTTGATGATTCGCCTCTTTATATTTTTGATTCTGGTTTTGGAGAGGTTTTTTTTGTTTTTTTTAAATTATAGTCGGATTTCGAATTTAAATACTTGGGATTTGCCGGTTTCGTCTTTCACCTATTTTCGCCTTATTTCTCCCAATTTTTGTCGTCAACGTTGACTAACGGCCTCTTTCGCTTTTTAAAATCAGTTTCGGCACACACATGGATTTTTTGGGTACCCCCTAATGTTCTCTCTATTTGATGAATAATTTTTTTCATTTGGGGGAGATGGAGCGGTTTGTTCGGAATAATTCTGAGATTACATGTCAAAATTTTTCACTGAAATCTGGCCCTAAATACACTTTTGTTACTTTTCATACCCCTTTTTTAACCACCCAAGTGTTTGATAAATTCGTGGTCCGACTATTTAAATTTTTTAGCGACAAAAAACTTCAAAAATTTTGGATGATTATGAAGTTCCAGATTTTTTCAAGGACGACTTGTTTCGTTATGCTGCTGAAAAGAGAAGACCTCCCTATAGGTTTTTATTTTTTTCTTTACCCTTACCTTTTTAGCAAATTAACTAGTTTTTCAATTTTGTCCGCAAAAAATTTTGCGGACAAAAAATTTTTATTTCTTTGTTTTTTAGATGGTTTGTCATGGGTCCAGCTAGATCAGGCACAGCAATTCACATTGACCCCATTGGAACTTCAGCTTGGAATGCTCTAATTTCTGGCCACAAAAAGTAAGAAAAAAATTTCTCTTAAAAATTCGGAAATGTTTTTAAGAACTTTTTTAATTTCCAAAAATTCTCTCAATTTCCAGTTGCAGCAACAAATATATGCACTTTGAAACTGAATGTAATTAAATAAAAAATTAATAGACCTTAATCAATAAGAAAATTTGTAGGGGGAATTTTTGAGAAAACAAATCTAAAAATTTATTTTTTGTGGAACATTTTCCTTCTTTTTTCTATCTTCGGCATTTTTTAAAAATCGTCTGCAAATTTTTGCGGACAATTTTTTGCGGATTATTTTTGCGGATTTTTATTAAAATGAAGTGAGGCCAAAATTGAAAATAGTAAATAAATATCAAATTGACAATAATAGAAAAATCCGCAAAAGTTGTCCGCAAAAATCAAAAATAAGCAATTTTTGTATTTTTGATATTTAAAAAAATTTTTTAATTTTTAGATGGTGCCTAATTCACCCTTCAACGCCCAAACAATTAATTAAACCAAAAACTGAAGAAACTAAAAATCTTGTACACCCAGATGAAGCAATTACTTGGTTTGGAACTGTTTTCCCTCGAGTTTGTAGTCCAAATTGGAATAATGAACGTTTTCCTGTTATTCATGCAATTCAGAGGCCGGGAGAGGTTTTTCTTTTAATTCTGGTTTTTAATTTATTACGATTCTGATTTTTGTTATCAGAATTCTGATTTACTTAAAATTTCTGATTTTTCGAAATTCTGATTTTCTGGGTTTTAAAAGTTTGTAGTCCACATTGGAATTTCTGATTTTAAAAATTCTGATTCTTCTAAATTCTGATTTTTGAAATTCTGGTTTTTCGAATTCTGATTTTTAAAAATTCTGATTTTTTTAATTCTGATTTTTGAAAATTCTGATTTAAATTCTGATTTTCCCCTTCTAAAATTTATATCTATATTTTAAGTTAATGTTCGTTCCTTCCGGTTGGTGGCATGTTGTAATGAATTTGGAGACTACAATTGCTGTTACACAAAATTTCTGTTCTGTGGTTAATTTGCCTAATGTCTGGCCTAAATTAATTAAACAGTTTGGGAATTTTTTAAAATTAATATAAGGGATTTAAATTTATTTTTTGTCAATAAAAATCTGCAATAAAAAAATCCGCAAATTATGTCCGCAAAAAAGTTTTTTTATTTTTTGGAGTATTTGCCAGTCTCCAGATTTGAAGAGCGAGTTTTTGGGATCCTTATCAAAAGACAAAATCTCCTTGGGGATTTTTCAAATTATAAAATTTGATAAATTTTTGCAGACTTTTTTTCAATTTGCGGACTTTCTTTTTAATTTGCGGACTTTTTTTTTAATTTTGCGTATTTTTTTGATTTTAAAATTCCTTAAGAAATTTTTTAAATTTATTTTTTAGACGTCCTCAACTTGCACTACATTGGTTAAAAGTGGTAAATAAATCTAGGCCTGAACTAATTGAAAAAATTGATGAAATTAATAAATTGAATGGAATTGCTTCCTTGGATATTAGCGAGCCGTAAAAGATTTTTTCAATTAATTTTTTTTAAAAATTCAAATGTCTGCAAATTTTGTCCGAAAAAATGATTTTTTGGATTTTTAGTTTTTGTTGGTTATTCCTCACATTTTTGCGGACAACTTTTGCGGACGTCCGCAAAAAAATAAATCAAAAATTTAAGAATTATTTTTTTTCAAGTTGTGATTCATCAAGTTCATCCTCTTCTTCTTATGATTCCTCTTCAGATTCTGAAGATGAATGTTGTGATGGAAAATCAAAAATGGGAACAACAACAAATTGTGAAAAGATAAATAATGACAAAAATGGGCAAAATTTAGAACAGCAAGATAAAGAATATTATCGAGGAACTAAAAGGTTTGTGGTAAAAAATTGATAGAATAAAATTTTAAATTGGGAAAAAAATTAAAAATTTTTTGGGAAATTTTTTAAGGGGAAGCTGCCCAAAATTTTAAATTTTGCGGGGCCTTCAGTCTTCCTTCGAATAAATTTGGGGTTAAAAAATACTGGATTGAATGGGTTAATAAATTAATTTTATTTTTAGGAAGCATACTACTTCCCCTCAACAACACAACAAAAATAATAATTACTCTTCTAATCATAATGGAAATCGACACCAACACGACAGAAATTATTACCCTAACCACTACTATGATAAGCACAAAATTAACAAAAATGGAGTGAATAAATAAAATAAAAATGAAGGGGTAAAATATATTTATTGACTATAAAATTAATTTTGCTGGGAATTATCATCATTAGGGCCTTTTTTTCATTTTAAATTTTTTATATTGCCTGGATTAAGTTTTTGAGTGTCAAAATCGGCTGACACTCAACCCCCACAAATTGAGTGCCGGCTGACTTTGATCGGCCATAACTTTTTGATACTTGATTCAATACAAATGAATTTTATATCATTCGAAAGCCCTTGGTAAGCGGTATCTTTCTTACAACAGGATGGATAAGGTCTGATCAAGTGTTAAAAGTTATAATCCGATAAGTCCTGTTTATTTGGTGTTTTTCACATTTATCGGGTTATACCTTTTTAACATTTGATCAGACCTTATTGTTCCTGTTGTAAGAAAGATAGCGCTAATCGAGGGCTTTCGAATGGTATAAAATTCATTCGCATTGATTCAAGTATCGAAAAGTTATGGCCGATCAAATTCGGCTGGCACTCAACCCCCACAAATTGAGTGCCGGCTGACTTTGATCGGCCATAACTTTTTGATACTTGATTCAATACGAATGTATTTTATATCATTCGAAAGCCCTCGATAAGCGGTATCTTTCTTTCAAAATGATGGACCAGGTCTAATCAAGTGTCAAAAAGTTAGAGCCCGATATGTCCGGTTATTTGGTGTTTTTCACATTTATCGGGTTCTAACTTTTTAATACCTGATTAGACCTGATCCATCAAGTTGGAAAAAAGGTACCGCTTATCGAGGGCTTTCGAATGATATAAAATTCATTCGCATTGATTCAAGTATCAAAAAGTTATAGACGATCAATCAACGTCAGCCGACACTGTTATATCCATTAACGGACGGATAAGTGCCAATTTTCTTTATGTAATTGTTATAAGGGTATTACATTATATTTTTCCAAAATATTCATTTATCAAAAAAAAAATTATTTCTTTTCGCAAAAATCTTTTTTGTTATCATTAATTAAAAAATTTTTTTGTTATTTTTGTAAAATAAATATTTATTTTATAAATTATTCTTTTTTTTAAATTAATTTTTGTAGATTTCAAAAATCACAATATATTTATTATATTTTTGTATTTATTTATTTATCCCGTCTCTCGTCGTTTTCTTAATTTTCGAGACCGATCGACATTTTTGCCTTGCATTTTTTTGGAGCAACACCTTTTTTTAGTATTTTTCTCTTGTCTTTTTTGTCAGCACAGTCCCATCGATTTTAAATTCTAAAATTTTATTATTATTAAACTTTATTTGGGTTTTTAGCTTTGTTTATAAGCTTAAAGTTCAAATAATTTTTTAATTTAATTTCCTTTTAATTTTCACATCTCCTAGTCTTTATAAAGACTCACTTTAGCAATTATCATGTCTAGACAAGCATCTAATACAAATTGAACATTCTTAAATTTGATTTGTATTTAATAAAGTATTCAAAGAAAATGAGATTGAGTAATGAAAGGTGGAATTGGAAGGGGGGACCGAGAAGGAACCAAACCGAGAACGAAAGACTGGGAGGGAGAAAGGTGGATGGGGGAGAAGGGAGGTGGATTTGGGAGAAACGAGGAGGATTGGGGGAGAAAGGAGGCGGATTGGAGGAGAAAGGGGGAGCAGTCTAATGTCATCACGAAATCTCAACAAACTTGACAGGGAAACGAAACATAAACCGGGAATATCCGCTACCCATTTCCTCTTCCCTGTCCCATTGTCCACCAATCCCTACACTAAAAAATTAAATTTTACATTTGTATCGGTTGCACAAGTGTGGTGGCCTTTAAAAAATATTTTTTATCATTTTTATTTTTAAAAATTCCTTACAATAAATTTCCCTTTGATTAGATCTATTTACTTGTTCAAATTTCCATTGAATATAGTTTGTACATTCTGTTTGGTTTTGAAGGCCTTTGTATTCCGGAAAGCAAACGTTGAGTGGGGAATGGGCTATTTTTTCGGCAAAAATGTCCTTTTTGTTGAGGAATACTGTAATTTTGAAAAAAAATTTTCTAGCCCTAAGAGTGTATGTAAAATTGGGATCCGACTGTTTCCAACTAGGTTTTAGGGAAAAGTGAGGTATAACCGGTAGGTAGGGAGGGTTATAACAGTTATGGGGCTATAACCCAAAGTAAGGGGATGAGGTTCATCAAATAATTTAATTAAACCCCCCCCCCCCTCACTTACAAATAAAGTGAATTTCTGAAAACCAAGGACTATTACAAATGGAATCGAATAATTTAAGTGATTCAAGCATTCTATTAGTGCAATTATCCTCCCTTAATGTTTGGTCGTATTCAGAAAGTGAAGAAATAAATATAATTGAGTTGACGTTGTCTACAAAACAATGTATCCACTAAAAACATTTAAAGATTTATTTTGTTAATGTTTTTCACTTATGTTTTTCCGGAAATGTTTTTAAATGTTCGACAAATAATTATTTAATTAAAAAACCAGTTATGGGCTATATCCAAATACATTCCGGAAAATTCCGTTTTTCTGAAATATTTTCCAGTATATTCTTAGATGTTTTTCCGGAAATTTTTCTATATTTAATGTTTTTCCGGAATGTTTCTCCTGACTGTTTTTATATTTGCTTGTTTTTCTGAAAATGTTTTTACATGTTTTTCCGGAAATGTTTATACTGAAATATTTAATGTTTATCCGGAAGTGTTTTTAATGTTTTCCGAAAATGTTTAGATGTTTTTCTGAAATATTTTTACAGGTTTTTCGGAACTGTTTTACAATTTGTTTTTATATTGCAGTTTCTAGTATTAGGTACATTGTTTTCCGGAAATTTTTAGTCTGAAGTCATACCTTTTTCCGTTCAGACCGCTGTCCACCAACATCAATTACTCTAAATGATGTTTTAATTATTAAAGTGTTTTTAAATAATTATTTTATATTTTACCTAAACGTAAGGCCTTTAAGTTCAAAGAGCACTTCAGTAATCCCACTTGTCTTAATAAAAATTATTTTTTAGTTTAAACAAGCTTCCGCCACACCTTTATCCTCGTTCTAAGCAAATCCTGTTCTGTAGGCAAATAGTTGTGGGCGCCTAGCCTTGCTAGATTGTCCAAAAAATACTTTGCGGAATCATCTATCTTTAATTAAAAATATTTTTGGGTTTAAAAATATTTCTTCAACTTGATATTCATTAGACCGCCTGAAGCCTAAAAATAATTTTATTTAAAAAATATTTTTTTTATTTTTTACATTCTTGGACGCCTTCGTCCTTCCATAGCCTTTGCATGGCGTCAACTAATTCGTCGGTTAATTCTTCCCTGTTGGCATGAATTGTAGCAAAAACAAGTTGACTATCTTTCTACACTATTAAAAAATTTATTTAAATATTTTTGAATTTTTTTACCAATCTTTCGGGGTCGCCATAGTCTATATGGAGGTGAAACATTGCTCGAAGGATAGCAAGCATTGAATGAATAGTGTTGCTAAAAAAGTTGGGAGGGAGTTGTTTTGAAGTAAAACAATTAGAGGAAAATCAGAATATTAGATAAACATTTTCCGGAAATCAGAATATTAGATAAACATTTTCCGGAAAATCAGAATTTTAGAAAAACATGTTGGTAATAGTTTGGAATTCGCCCCCCCTTTTTTTCCTTTCTATTTTTTCTTAGTTTTTTCTCATTTTATGACAAATTATAAATCATTCGAAAGAGCTCTTCGAGCTGAGTCGAATGACATTAAAATCAACGAGATCTGACTTAAGTGAACAAAGTTGTGACCGCTTATTTTATCCACTTGCATTGGCACAAAAAGTTTACCCAAATAGGATTTAGCTTCACAATTTTGGTAAAAATGATCAGATCTAGCCAATCAGGGTATCATTCGACCGAGCTCGTAGAGAGCTTTCGAATGATATATGATAAATTAAGTATCAAACAAAAAAGCTCAAAATGGTCAGGGAAACGGTGAAAAAAAGGGGGGGCGAATTCCAAACTATTACCAACATGTTTAACAAACAGCAGTGTAAATAAAACATTTTTGAAAATCAGAATTTTATTTGAACATGTTTAAGAAACAACTAATTTCTATTCTCTTTTCCGGAAAGATGTTCCGGAAATAATTGAATTTTTTAAAACCAGAATTTTAAATAAACATAGAAAATAAAATATTTTCGAAAATCAGAATTTCATATAAACACGCTTCAAAAACATCAAATTTTTAACTAAAATATATTGTTCGGAAAGCCATAAATATCCAAAATTAAACTAAATATTGTTTTTATCTTTTTACCCACCAAATAACAACAGGTTTAATTAATTCCAAATCTTGTCTTGAGAAGCCATCTTTGTGTAGAATTCTTTGAAATTAAAGGATTTAAATTTATAAATTAATTTCAACCTCATTTGTTTTAGAATTGTGCTTTTCCCGCTTTCTCCAGCACCTGACATAAATTAAATAATTTATTAAAAAAATTAATTTAATGACCAAGTAATAATAGCTTTATAATTCGCATATCCATTGAGTGCTAAAAGAAAAAAATAAAATATTTATTTTAAAATTAATTTCTTTCTATCTTTCCTCTAAAAACAGCTACCTCCTTCCTCAACTGTTCATCAATTTTTCTTGTTTGTTTCTTCTGGTCTTTTTGATATTTGGAAGTGCAACGGCCCATTTTATAAATTATTTGTTGTTAAAATATAATTGTTGTTTAAATAAATTATAAATCAAAATTTAAGTTTTTGGTAGAAAATCAATTAGAACTATACCAGAATTATTTTAAAAAATCAGAATTTCAAAAAAACATATTCCGGAAAAATCCTATAAATAAAACATCTAAAGGAGCAGTAAATAAAACATTTTCCGGAAAACATTTTAACTGAAGCAATAAACATAAAAACATGTTCCGGAAAAATCAGAATTTAATTAAAATGCAAAAACAGAATAATATAATAAAAACATTTTTCCAGAAAAAATCAAAAATTAAAAACATGTTTTAAAGGGTTACTCAACATGTTCCGTAAAAATCAGAATTTTATTAAAACATTCCGGAAATGAAACAAACTAATTGATTAAATTTATAAGTATTATCCATCCATTAAATAATTCCTAGACAATTTTTAATGGATAATCTTCTATAAAATAGTCCTTCGTTTTATATTAAGTAATAAATAAAGGAAAAGGAAAAGCGCCTTCCATTTCTATATTTAATTGGTGTACCTACAGTTGTTGCATTTTTATTGAGTTGTAAATTCCTTCCCCTCCCTTTTAAAAAATTTTTAAGGCATTTCTTAAAATATTTTTTTGGGTTATAAATTAAAAAATTAATAAATTTTTTATATAAATTTAATCTGTTAATTCACTAAAATCTAGAAAATATAAATTTAAAGAGTGACGCGCGGAAGAAGCTTAAAATTTGATTCATAAACATTTCTAGCTGAACATGTTTGTTTCACATTTTTTATTTCCGGAGGATATTTGTCTGATAAGTTATTTAATTTCCGTAAGATGTTTGTTTCATCCTTTATTTCCGTAAACATGTTTATTTCATAATTCTGCTTTTTCCGGAAAATGTTTATTTAATAATTCTGATATTTCCGGAAGATGTTTGTTACATAATTTTTTTCCGGAAGTGTGTTTATTTTATAATTCAATTTTTTCTGGAAAATGTTTATTTCGTTATTTGTTTCATTTCCGGAAAATGTTTATTTCATGTTTCCGGAAACAGCACAAGTACATATTATAACTAGGACATATTTGGCATGTAAAGTTAGAATTCAAAGAATAAAAATATAAAAAAAGTAAAACTTATGTTTTCTCAACTTTCTTAACCAGTCAAGTGCCATTTGAAAGAAAGAGGTGAAAAAACGCCATAGGGCAAGTAAAAGATGATGAGGGAGGGGAAGGGTCTCTGTGCTTGTTAGCAAAAGCAAGTAACAACTCCAATCAATTTGGCGACTTATCCATCCTGTTCTGAGTTTTTTCTCCCTTCTTTCCGCTCAACCCTTCCCCTTCCTTATATAATACTAACTCAGCTTCTTCATCCGCCTCATTCTTGTTATCCCCCTCAATGGCCATTGCTTCTATAAATATATTTTTATTTATTTCTCACAGCTTCATCCGCCACTTCCTTTCCTTTTTATTTTTTAAAACTCACTCATTCACACATTAAATAAAACTCTCATTCGCATGCTTAACAAGGAGCGCTAACAAGGGAAAGAAATGCCTCAAGACATGAATGATAAAAGGAAATGTTGAGCTTGTTGTTTAAGAAACTACTTTATTAAGCGTTCAAAATCAGAATTTGAAATAAACATCAAAAGGAAATATCAAAAACATTTTCCGGAATAATCAGAATTTAAGAAAAACATCTAAATAAAATATCAAAAACGTTTTCCGGAATAATCAGAATTTTAAACAAACAATAAAAATAATAAAATATTTTCCGGAACAATCAGAATTTTAAACAAACATCAAATTACAATATCAAAAACATTTTCCGGAATAATCAGAATTTTAAATAAACATCAAACAAATATCAAAAGCATTTTCCGGAATAATCAGAATTTTAAACAAACATCAAACAAATATCAAAAGCATTTTCCGGAATAATCAGAATTTTAAACAAACATTAATCTATACAAAATTGTATTTAAATAAATTTTATAAAAATATTTGCCTTTTAAAATTTTAAGTTTAAAACAAAAGTATAAAAAAACAATTTTTAATCACCAATATTTCCATTTATAGCACCAAAACCATCATTAATACATTGACTATCAATTTGTAGAAAATGCAAATGGCCATCATCCGAAGCTACAGCTAAATAATTTGTTGTTTGTTCTGATTGTTGCTTTGGCCTCCAAGCTAAGCAATTTATCTATAAAAATATTATAGGTGAATTAAGGAAAAATCAGAATTTTATTAGAGGATTCTGTATAAATTTATTATTTACAAAAATAAACAAAAATCAGAATACAAAATAAACATAAAATATCAGAATTTTAAATAAAGATTCTCGGGGAAAATCAGAATTTCACTAAAACAATTACAAAAAATCAGAATTTTAATTAAACATTTTGCGTGAACAATCAGAATTTCAAACAAACATAAATAAAATTGTTTGGAACGTGGCGCGACACATGGGGATATGACTTTTGAGGACCAGACATTTGAGGACCGACTTTTGAGGACGCGACTTTTGAGGACGCAACCTTTGAGGATGCGACTTTTGAGGACGCGACCTTTGAGGATGCGACCTTAGAGGATGCGACTTTTGAGGATCCGACATTTGAGGATACTCTAATGTCAAAAAAAATTAAAAAATAAAGAATGTTAATTTTATGTTTAAAAAATTTAAATTTTATAATTTTATGGCTTGCTCAAGGCCTAACAAGCAAATAATTATTAATGAGAAATGACTTCGAAAATGAATGAAAAAAACTGGAACTATTGCTGGAGCTCCACCGGAAGAGCTTCACCGGAAGTCTGGTTCCGGTTGGCCAGAAGTTCCGGGATTTTTTGGTTCCGGTTTGGTTGTAAAGTTCCGGTTCTCGCCCTTAAGTTCCGGTTAACCGGAACTTTTTAACACCCGTAAGGATGTGAATTTAGCAATAAAGGATCTTCGGCTCTATGACTGACCGTGTCTCAAAATTGTCCGTGTTTTACTGTTTTTCAGTCAAAATTGTCCCTGTTTTGACTGTGAAAACACGGTCAGCTCTGAAAAATGAAGACTTTTGCCTTAAGAATCTTCCAAAATTTTCAAAATTTTTGGCTGATAGAAGAAATATCATCAAGGGATTTCGGAGGTTTCTGGTAGTTAGGGTATTTACCTGGATTTTCTGTATTTCGAAGAATGTCGGTGATTAAGTAGGTTGTTTATAATTATAGTGAATGATTAAAAGTAAAAATTTTTATACAAATTTTTTAACAAAGTTCCGGTTACGGTACGAACAAAAAAATTAGACCCGGTTCCGGATCTGGTCAAAATTTCAGTTCCGGTTCCGGTGAAGCACTACTATTTGCTCGTTAGACATTAAACAAGCATTTTTTATTTTTTTATTTTTTTTTGACATTAGAGTATCCTCAAATGTCTGATCCTAAAAAGTCGCGTCCTCAAAGGTCGCATCCTCAAAGGTCGCGTCCTCAAAAGTCGCATCCCCAAAAGTCGCATCCCCAAAGGTCGCGTCCTCAAAAGTCGGTCCTCAAATGTCTGGTCCTCAAAAATCATATCCTCAAGTGTCGGGTAGCCGTTTGGAAAACTCACTTCGCTAGGTAGCCGAATTGAAGAGAGAAGTGAAAGTGCTGAATTTTCCACATCAAAAACAAATAACCTTTAAAAATTAAATTCTGATTTTTAAATAAATTTAAGTTTTGATTAATTTCTGATTTTATTCACCTTACAAGACAGTCACCGCCTCCAACAGCAATTATACCATCACAATTCCAAACAACCGCGTAAAGAGGCCATCTAGTCTCCAAAATAGGCAAATTCACCGCAATTTTCCAAGAACACCTATTTTTATTTTTTTTCTTGAAAAATTCAAATTTCATTCTTACCAACTCTGTCCTTCTTCTGGTCTTTTCTCTTTACTCCAAATTTTTATTGTTTTATCACCACCAACTGTTGCCAAATGTTGACCGGTTAAATTATCGAATGTGGCGGACCTACAAAAAAAATTATTTAAGAAAAAAATAATAAAAATTAATTTTATTTTAAAAAATAACCAAACAGTTTCGGAATGAGCATCAGCTATTGCTTGTGCAGTAACCCATTCATCTCCATCAAAAATATAGAAACGAATTGAACAATCATAACCACCGGAAACTAGTATCTAAAAATAAAACATTGTTATATTCTATTTAATTTACAATTAAAATCAGAATTTTAATTGAACATTTTCCGGAAGAATCAGAATTTTGAAAAAAACATCCCCTGGAGATAATCAGAATTTTAATAAAACATTCCCAAAAAAACATCAGAATCTTAATAAAACATTTCCAGAAAAATCAGAATTTTTAAAAAACATTCCTAGGAAAAATCAGAATTTTATTAAAACATTTTCAGATCAGAATTGCAAACAAACACAATTTAATCATTTTTCAAGTTAGTACTTGACAACTTATTTAATTTTCCCTCACATGTGCCGCTATAGCTCAGCCGGTTAGAGCGTGGGTCTAATAAGCCCAAGGTCGTAGGTTCGATCCCTACTAGCGGCATATATTTTTTCATGGGGAAATAATTGTTTTAAAAATTTTAGTAATTTTTTTCTTCCTAAATTATTTTTAAACTTATTTTAACGATTTCGAAATTAAAAAATAATTTTTTGAGTGGATATGGGGAAAATATATGCTAGCGGCATATATTTTTTTATTGGGAAATAATGTTTTAAAAATTATAGGAATATTTTTTAACCTTAAAAAATATTTTTCTAATTTTTTTCTCAGCCTTAAAAATATTTTTTATTTCCCCACAGATTTTAACACTGAATTAATTAAAATTTTTACGTCTTCTCTAGGATGCCAAACAACAAATTTAACATCAGCAGTGTGTTGTTGAAGGATAGAGAGAACTTCGTAATCTTCGTCATCGTTTTCAAAAGGAACTAGAAAAAATAAATAAATTTTATAAAAATTGTCCCCATATTTTTCCCCATATCCACTCAAAAAATTATTTTTTTTTAAAATAATTTAGAAAGAAAAAAATTACTAAAATTTTTAAAACAATTATTTCCCCATGAAAAAATATATGCCGCTAGTAGGGATCGAACCTACGACCTTGGGCTTATTAGACCCACGCTCTAACCGGCTGAGCTATAGCGGCACATGTGAGGGAAGATTAATTTAATTACTAAATTTAAAATAAAAAAAGTAAAACTGAATTAAAACCTTTCCAAATCCAAACAGTTTTATCTCTAGAGCAAGTTGCAAAATAGTGTCCACTTATTGAAAAACTGCAGCATTTTACCTATAAGAATCTTTGTTTATTTAAAAAATAAATTGAAATTTTAATTTAAAAAATAAACCTCACACTCATGTCCCTCAAGCTTATGGAGTTCTTCAAATTCATTGGAGCTTCTTTTAAAAAAATTTTTAGCATAAATTTTACGCTAAGAAAAATTTCTAAATTAAATTTTCTCTTTAAATTTTGTATGGAAAATCTTATAAAATAATTATTTAAACAAGGAAAGACTCGTTTCTTTAAAAAAAAATCCTAAGAAAAATTTCCGTTAAGGTAGCAAAATCGATTTTGCGGGCTAATTTAATCACAAAATTAGTAAAATTGTTTTCTTGAAGTATTAACCTTATAAAAGTGGGATCTAACCAAAATTAAAAATTCTCTAAAAAATAAAAATTTTAAACAAACTTATTTCTCTCATAAATAATTATTGTAGCATCAAAACTAGCTGCAGCAAGGAATCTTCCACAAGGGGAAAAACACACCCAACGAATTGAACGAGTCTGATCGCCTCGGATTGTTCCAATTTTGCTTATGGAGAGGGGGGAAACTTGAAAAAAAATTTTTTTGAATTTCTTTAAAAAAATTTCAAAAATTAAACCTTCAGAAGCTGCTTCAATTTCTCCATTATTTTGTTTATTCTCCTCCTCTTCACACTTCCAAATCTTTTTTTAATTTTAAAAATCCCTCAAAAATCCTTCAAAAAACCTTGATTGTTTTATCCTCTCCAGCTGAAGCAATTAAATTCCCACTAAAATGCCAAGCACAAGCCCAAACACGTTCACTCAAATAAAGTTGTTGTTCGTCTACATGACAAGCCTTTTTTGGGAAAAAAAATTTTTGGGGAAATTATCAGAAAATGGATAAAAACGAAAAGAAATTAAGAAAACCTTCGATACATGACGGGCAATTTTAGAAGAAGAGGCACTTGTAGACATTAAAAATTGAAGTAAAATTTGGCTGAAAGCTTCGAAAAAATGTGGAATTTGAAGTAAAATCTAAATAAAATGAACAAAAAAATAAAAGGAAAATTTTAAAAAAAAAGATTCAAAAATTAATCAAAAAACCCCGAAAAAAATCAAATGAAAATAGACATTATTTAATATTTTTCACTGCTGAACATTTTTAACTGCTATAGGCTTTAGGTATTTTGAAATACCCAACCGCTTTTGATATTTTGAAGGAAAATAGAGAAATAGTACATGTTTAAAATAGAGAAAGATGAGAAGTTAGACAATTTTTAATATTTTCTTCTATTGGACATTTTGAAAACGTCGTTGTGTAGATATTTTGAAATATTTTATTCGAGTTTACATTTTTGGAGAAAAAAGTGTTAGACACACACAAATCTGTTTAAAATTAAAGAAAAATAGAGAAGGAGAAAAGAAGATAAAGTAAAATATAGAGTTAAAGTTTTTTTATCGAAATCATTTTTGCCTTACGATTTTCGATTTTGCGGGGTTTACGTGGTTCGTGTTTTTTGCGTGTTTTTTGACTTTTACGTGTAATTTTGTTAATCTTTCTGTTCATCTTTTTTATCCCATTGTTACTTTACTCGATTTGTATAGAAATTTGAACTTAGGCGTGGACTTTAATCAAGAGCTGGATCTTGGCTCGGTACATGAAAACCTAGACCCTTGACTCAAACTAGAGATCGGCAAAATCGCATTTCCGGGATCCCGCGGGATTAATCCCGGTAATCCTGTTTGTCTATTAAAATTTATTCCGGGACGGGATCCCGTAAAATCCCGCCCGAGATCCCTCCAGTGCCGATCTTTAGCTCATACCCAGCTCTTTCTCTACTACTTATTTTTATATTTTTTGTTTATCCCATTCTCCATATTATTCAACCGTCTATTAATTTAATTGATCAAGAAATCCGGGCATGAACGCTTGGATTTGACCTGGATTAGATCCTGAAGCTGATCCTGGCTCAGGCCGGATTTTGTCCTTGACTCACAATCATACCCAGCTCTATCCTTACTATTTATTTATATATTTTCTCTTTTAGTTTTTCTTATTTTTTCATATAATGTCTTCTCGTTATGATGCAACTGAAGAACTTTCTGGGGCTGAGTATTTGGCCAGTATATATGGAACAGAAAAGGATAAAGTTAATTGTTCCTTCTTTTTCAAGGTTTCTTTTAAAAATCACTCACTTTTCTTTTATCTTTTCAAGATTGGCGCTTGTCGACACGGCGATAAATGTTTACGTGCCCATCACAGACCAACATTCTCCAACACTGTTTTACTCAAAAATTTTTATCATAGTCCAGCACTTGCACAACCTGATGCCTATGATAATTTAAGTTTGTTTTTATTTTTATAATTTACGTCTAGGACTTTGGGCTTACATTAATAGGAGAATGGTTAATTTTTGAGTAAGTGACTTTGGAGGGCCATATCTTGGCCAGACAAAAAAGGGCATAAACGTCTCAGAATCCTTGCTAGAAAGGGTACATTCCCTATCGAATGAGCATTGTCTCAACCGTTTTTAGGTCAGACACCTCGCAACCTTTCCTTGTTAGTGTTATAATATCTTTTCCAATAAGTCTGTTTTTCCTCTCGCCCGACCTTCGGCTTTCTTGCTAACATAGGACTCTTCTTTCAAGTTCCTCGGAGATAAGAAACTTCACATTTTTTCACCTAAAATTTTTCAGAACTCGGCAAGACCGATAATTTGGACCAACAACATTTTGATGAATTTTATGAAGAAGTTTTTACAGAAATGGAGAGGAAATATGGACCTGTTGAAGAATTAAATGTAAAAATTTTTATTTTTGAATTTAAAAATTTTTTTTAAAAGATTTGTGAAAATATTGGCGAGCATATGGTTTGAATTTTTTGTATTTTTTTAAATCATTTATTATTTTTATTTATTTTGTAGGTTGGCAATGTTTATGTAAAATTTGTTTATGAAAAGGATGCAGAAAAAGCAGTTCAAGGATTGGAAAATAGATGGTTTTTTAAATTTTATTTTTCTAAAATTTTTTGGCAAAAATTTATAAAAGTACAATTTCTTGAAAATTGTACTTTTAATGAGTTGTATCTTGAAGTTAGGTATCGTGGGCTGCTCGCTTCTCCCATTAGCCGAAAACTTTTCCTAAATAGAGGTTGGATTTAGACGAGATCTTGATTCTCGGTTGACCCTCCCAGCTTATGTCAGCTTTTCTATTTCATCATTCTTTTATTTTCCTCTGTTCCTATATTTCTAAATAATTTTTTTATTAATTTTTAACTTGTCAAGTCTGTTTAAATTATAAGGTTTAACGGCCACCCAATTTATGCTGAACTTTCTCCAGTATCCGATTTTCGTGAGGCACGTTGTCGTCAACACGAAATCAGTACTTGCGTAAAAGGAGGATTTTGTAATTTTATGCATTTGAAGGATGTTTCCGATGATGTGTATGTACATTAAAATCTTGTTTTTTGAACTTTCAAAAAAATTACTTTTTTTGGTGTAGTGGGATAAGCTTTAGTTTTTACTATTTAAGGGTCGTTGGTTCGAACCCCCTTCATGGGCAATATTTTTTTTATTATTTCTAAGAATATTTTTGATTGAAATATTTCGGGAGGCACCAAAAATTAAAAAAAATTTTTTTATTAAAGCTATGAACGTTGTTATGGAGGCAAAGGTGCTAGATATAGGAGTGGACGGCGACACGATCGTTTGTTTTATTTTTTGTAAAATTTATTATTTTATTTTTTTGAAGGTTTTTATGCTGATGATGGATATGATGACCGTCGTGATAGGTTATTTTATTTTAGAAAAAAATTTTTCGACTAGAAATTAATTTGCGGATGTCCGCAAAAAATTGCGGACATCCGCAAATTTTTTTGAAACTTTTTCAAACTTTAAAATTAACTTTACAAAATTTTTTTAAGAGACCGTAGCGATAGAGATCGAGGTGACAGAGACCGTGGAGATAGAGATCGTCGTCGACGGAGGCGGGATGATGACGACGATTTTCATGATTATCGTCGTTAAATTCATTTCAAGTTTATTTTTTTTTTTAATTTTATTTTTTTTTGTCCAAAATTTTTAAATTTTTTGATTAAATGTTTTTTAACATTTTGACATGAAATTTTAAAAATTTTTTGAAAAAAAATTTTTCGGCGAAATTTTTTTGGGAAAAATTTTTTTGAATTCTTGACGGATTTTTTTTACCTATAGTACGTATATTTTTCCTTTCTTTTTTTTCGAATAAAAATTTGATTTTTATATTGATTTTTGCTTTGTTATTATTTAATTGTACTATACAATTTGCAATTAATATTTTTCTAATTTTTTTTTCTAGTTTTTATTTAAATACCAAAGGTTTCTTAATTTTATAAGTTATTTACCTGATACATATTTTAAGGTTTTCCCAATAAAATCGTGATATTCAAAATTGCGGACGTCCGCAAAAAAGTTGCGGACAAATCTTTTGGCATGCTTATTTGAAATTTACCCATTTATTCTGTTATCGTTTAAATTGCGGACATCCGCAAGTATTTTGCGGACATCCGCAAAAATTTTGCGGACTGATCCTTTTTTCATTTATTAAGCAAAATTGTATTAAATAATGAAAGCAGACAGTAGCAGTGTTTCAACTTCATCAACATCATCAGAAAAATTGGAAGAAACTCGTCCTTCTGTATTAGTACGAAGAATTGATGACAATAATGAAGTAGAGGAAGGGGGCACAACTTCCTCAACACAAACAACTACCTCTACATCAACTACGACAACAACAAGTACAACCTCAACTTCTGATGTTTCTTCTGCAGCTATTAATAGTGGAACGAGAACGGCTGATTTGGACAGGTTTTTTAAAATCAGTTTTTTCTAAATTTAAATGGGAGAGGCCCGAGGGATGGTTTTTATGGGATTTCAGAAGTTTTGAATTATGCAGAAATTTTTGGACATTTTTAGTGTTTTTAGGATTGGGCTTGTTATTAACGCGTACCTCTGGATTTTCGGCTATCATTGGTTTTTGACCCTCCCCCCCCCCCCCCCAGTTTTTCTATTCTGATTCGGCTCCGTGGGTTTGGTTAACCATGTTTGTGTCCACCCCTAGTTAATTTTTTGAGACTATTTTAAGTGTGTGGTATTTGCTGCCATACACTAGCATAATTATGTTTTGTCTTTTCCACCTCGATCAAAAATTGATTACCTAGAGGTTTTTAATACGTCTTGTCTTATTGTCCCCTCTTTTCCCTATAGACTTTATTTTGTCCGCAAACATTTGTAGTGATCCCGGACACCCACTAATATCCGCAAATGTTTTGCGGATATTATCTGCGGACCTTTATACTTTTTCTTTTTTTAGACAAATCGAAACTTTAATGCGTTGTGAATGTCTCAGCGAACAAGAAGTCAAGGTTCTATGTGCTAAAGCTCGTGAAATCCTCATGCAAGAAGGGAATGTTCAACGGATAGATGCGCCTGTCACAGTTTTTTTTAATTTTGTAAAATTTTCTAAATTTTCCCAAAGATTTGTGGCGACGTCCACGGTCAATTTCACGATTTAATGGAACTTTTCCGTGTTGGGGGCCAAGTCCCCGAAACAAATTATCTTTTTCTTGGAGATTTTGTGGATCGTGGATTTTACTCTGTTGAAACGTTTTTGCTCCTTTTGGCTTTAAAAATTCGTTATCCTGATAGAATGATGCTAATTAGAGGAAATCATGAATCTAGACAAATTACTCAAGTTTATGGATTTTATGATGAGTGTCTTCGAAAATATGGTTCAGCTGTTGTTTGGTATATATTTTTTAAATTTTTTTATATTTTTGAAGTCCGCAAATTTTATTTTATTTACAAAAGGGTTTTTTGCTTGGACGTATCCAAGGATTGAATTTATAGGGAGCTTAAATTTTGAGGGAATAAAATAGAAAATGTCATGTAATTCCTCCAAAAGAATAATTTTGCGAGAATAAAACATTTATGGCTTGCGAATAAGAATTTTACTATTTTTTCGAAAATATGGTCCTTGCAATCAAAAGGAAGCACTGCAAGCAAAAAATTATTTTTCTTGCCCTGGACTCTCTTTTTGTCCATTATTCTTTCTTTACAAAGAATAATGTCCATTATTCTTTCCATTCTTATTCCATTAAAGAATAAGAATAATGTCCATTATTCTTTCTTTTTAAATTTTATTTTTTTGCAGGCGTTGTTGTACAGAGGTATTTGACTGTTTAAGTTTATCAGCTGTAATAAATGGAAGAATCTTTTGCGTTCACGGTGGATTATCACCAAGCATTCAAACAATTGACCAAATTCGTACAATTGACAGAAAACAAGAGGTTTTTGGAAATTTAAAATGTTTTGGATGAAAAGATTTATTTTTATGTCCTGGTCCTTAAGGTTTGGGAGGGGATGGAAACGAAAAAAAATTTTTTTGCCTTGGACCATTTTTTATCCTTTTATTCTGTCTGCAGATTAAGTTCGTTTAATAACATGGCCTAATTTTTCTTCTTATTTTCTCGAAATAATTTTCCAATGAAGTTTTTTCTTGCTTGACCAAATTTTGAATTTTATCCTAGTATAAATAATTTTTGGTGTGATTAAAATTAAAAAATTTTTTTTTATTTTTCTATTAATTTTTTTTCCTTTTTCAGGTTCCACATGATGGTAATATTTTGAAATTAAAAAAGTATTTTTAATATTTTCTATTTTGGGTCCAATGTGTGACTTGTTATGGTCTGATCCAGAGGTTTCTCATTTTTTATTTTATTTTTGTAATAAAATTTATTTTAAGGATTCTGTTGGTTTTGGTGTAAGTCCTCGTGGTGCTGGATATTTATTTGGTTTGGAATTTTTTGTTAAAATTTTTTTCATTGTATTTGGTGTAGTTTTTAATGTTTTTTTTTGTTTCATTAATGTTTGCGGACAGTGTCCACAAATATTTGCGGACAAACATGGCTTGACTGAAGATACTACACCTTATTATAGTGATCGATTTTTGTCCGCAAATTTGTCCGTAAATACTCAACCTCATTTTCTTGAATCTCATTAAATTAAAATAGAAACCTTATAGCAGGGATGTTACGGGTTACCCAAAATCCAGGCATTTTTCGAATTGAAATCCGCCCGATTTTTTTTTCTCAGCCTGTGACATCTCTGTAGTGAAATACAAATTTTATTTTAAAGGCTCTGACGTTGTAAAAAATTTTTGTGAGACAAATAATATTGATATGATTGCTAGAGCACATCAATTAGTAATGGAAGGATATAAATGGCATTTTAATGAAACGGTTTATTTTCTTTCAAAATTCCAAAAAAAAATTTTTAAATAAAAGGTGCTCACAGTTTGGTCAGCCCCAAATTATTGTTATCGTTGTGGAAATGTGGCAGCTATATTAGAATTGGATGAGCAGTTAAATAAAGACTTTACTATTTTTGAAGCTGCTCCACAGGTTTATTTTGAGAGAGAATTTTTTTGCGGATTTGAAAAATTTTTGTCCGCAAATATTTTGCGGACAAAAAAATTTTTTATTAGAGAATTTTTTAAATCACTTTAAATTCAAAATTTAACGAAAAAATTTTTGCGGACAGAAAAAGTTGTCCGCAAATATTTTGCGGACAGAAATTTTTGCTTTGATTTTTTAATTAAAAAATTACTTTTATATTTTTAATTTTTCTAATGATCTATTCATAATAAAAAATTATTTTTCAGGATAATCGTGGTGCTCCAGCCAAAAAGCCTCAACCAGACTATTTTCTCTGAATTATTAGAATTCGTCAAGTTTTTGTTTTTTAATTAATTATTTTGGGAATATCATCATCTCGTTTTACATTAATTTGAGATTTTTTTTCATCTCTAAAATTTAAATTTATTTTTTAAAAGTATAGATGAGACAATTCATCCCATTAAAAATAGTAAGAATTTTGTCCGCAAAATTTTTTTGCAGACAAAATATTTGTCCGCAAATATTTTTGCGGACAAAATTGAGTATCATTTATTCTTTAACGTTATACTGTGTAAACATTTTTAGGGATTTTTTGTTTCAAATTAATTAATTTAAAAATCCCTAAAAATAAATTTATTGCTCATTTTGTGTTTTTCTTTGTTTTAATAAAGATGGGAAATTTATTGTTTTTTCCTTTTTAAATTAATTTTACTATTTTAATTGTATTATCTTTAATTTTTATTTTTTAAATTATTTGTTGATTTAAATTATTTTAGGTTTGGTGTTGCTATATTTGCGGATATTTTTTAAATAAATTTTAAAAAATTTGTCCGCAAATATTTGCGGACAAAGTGAATATTTCAATAAAATTATGATTTTATATAGATCTTTCAATGTTTAAAAATATTTTCTGAACATGAACCTTTGGCCTTTTTTTATTTTTAATATGTTTCGGGGTTGTCCGCAAAATGTGTCCGCAAATTTTTTTCTGTCCGCAACTTTCAGAATCACAAAAAAAAATAAAATTTTTTTTTGTAATTTTTTAATAATTCAGAAAATATTTTTAAATTAATTTTAAATTTATTTTTAGACTTTTTTGAAAAATTATTTTAATTTTCTTTCAATATGTTGAAATCCAAGCTTTTTTCTTCATCTTTTATTGCTTCAATTACACACAAAAAATCAAATTTTAATTTTTTTCATTGTTCTGGACGTTTATTACTTGAAGATGTTCTTAAAGAACGAATTGAAAATTTTGTAAATCTTTTTAAAAATATTAAAGATTTTTTTTAATTTTTTAAAGGTCAAATCCACACCCGTAACTGTTTTTATGAAAGGAACACAAACAGAACCTATGTGTGGATTCAGTCGGAATGTTAAATTGGTTTATTTTTTCAGAATTTTATAAAAACATGTTTTTTGATTGTTTAGAATGTTTAGTGTTTTAAAAACATTTCAGAATTCTTTTAAAACATCGTTCTGATTTTTCAAGAACATTTAAATTGTTCAAGTAACGTTTCAGAATTTTATAAAAACATCTTTCTGATTTTTTAAAAAACATTGTTCTGATTTTTCAAAAACATTTTTTTATTGTTTAAGTAACATTTCAGAATTTTACAAAAACATCTTTCTGATTTTTAAAAACATCGTTCTGATTTTTATAAACATGTTTACAACTCTAAAAACATGTTTTTGTTTTTCTAAACTTTCTGGTTTTTATAAAAACATTCCAGAATTTGTAAAACATCTTCTGATTTTTCAGAATTTTACAAAAACATGTTTTTGTTTTTCAAAATATTTCAGAATTTAAACAAAACATTTTTTCCCTTGATATAAACATTTCTTATTTATGACCAGAAAAACATAGTTACCAAAACATCTATTAGGCATTAAAACAAAACATTTATGTAAACATTTTTCTGATTTCTATTAAAAATGTTTTTGGTACTGGAATTCTTTCTAAAAATATTTTTAAATATTTTAAAAATTATTTTATTCAGATTCTCGATTTACACCGCATCCCATTCAAAGATTTTAATGTTTTGGAGGATGAGAAAATACGTGAGGGAATTAAAGAATTTAGTGATTGGCCGGTAAATAAATCTTTAATTTTTATTAAAATTTCAAAAAATTTTTAGACAATTCCTCAAGTTTATGTTAACGGGAAATTTGTTGGGGGAGCTGATATTTTTATGCAAATGCACAAAGACGGCGAGGTAAAGGGTTTTTTGATTTAAACATTTTAATAACAAATGTTAGAAACATGTTTCTGAAAGATTCAGATTTTTAAAAACATTCTGATTTCTAAAAACATCATTCTGATTCCTAAAAACATGTTTCTGATTTTTAATAACATTATTCTGATTTTTTAAAAACATGTTCAGATTTTTAAAGACGTTTTTCTGGTCCTTAAAAACATGTTTCTGATTTCTAAAAACATCATTCTGATTTTTTAAAAAACATTCTGGTCCTTAAAAACATGTTTCTGATTTCTAAAAACATCGTTCTGATTTCTAAAAACATCGTTCTGATTTTTTAAAAAAACATTCTGGTCCTTAAAAACATGTTTCTGATTTTTTAAAAAAACATTCTGGTCCTTAAAAACATGTTTCTGATTTCTAAAAACATGTTTCTGATTTCTAAAAACATCGTTCTGATTTTTAAATGTTTTTCTGTTTCTTAAAAACATTTCTGATTTATTTTAAAAACATGTTATTTTTAGATACACAAATTCTTCGACGCAGAAGGTATTCCGTCAAGATTTTCTGACAAATTTGAAAAAACTGAAGGCTAAAAAGTTCATTTAAAATTATTCTAGACCGTTATAAATTATTTTTTATCAATAGTTGGACCAGTTTTTTAAATTTTAATTTTTTTTAATTCTAAAAATGCTCAAAAATTTATTTTTGTCAGTTTGACTCAAAAAAAATTTTTTTGGAAAATTTCAAAAATTTTTTGAAAATTTTTCAAAAATTTTTTAGACAATAAAAAACTCATATTCGAATTTATTTAATAAATTTATCGTACCTTTAGGCTTTCATTTTTGCCCATTTTTACAACTCCGCGCCGTAATTTCTTCGCGCCACAACAACCCCTGAATAAATAAAGTGGGAGAGGCATTGTCGAAATTCGGTTTGATTAGGTCCTACAACACTTGTTCCAAAATATAAATAAAATATTTATTCAAATATTTTCCAAATAATTAATTTTATTCCGATAATAAATAATAGAGAATTATTAAAAAGAAGTTTTTAGTTAAAGGAATATAGAGAATGAATGATTAAAATCCAAAGAAAGGGAACAATACATTTAGTTTTATAGGAAGTTAATTAGCGCCACTAAGGGCGATCTCTTTCTCAAGCCCAGTCATCACCACTAAGGGCGGAAATAATGTAAAAGCGAGAAAAGAATTATTAAGTCCTAAGAAATGAGATTACAAAGATTAAAAAAGGGGAAGAAAATATGCACGTGAAAAATATGTGAACAAATTATAATTAAATAATATTTTATCAAAATGTCGAACTTCGACATCCTCCCCCTTTAGAAGAAATTGGTTCCGTACATCCTTCTTTTGTTCTTTGCATCCTTGGCATTTGTGCGCATATTCTTTTTGACCAGTTTCTGTCCAAGTCTGCCATTTGTTGCATTGCTAGGTTGTTTACCTGCTTAGCTGAGGCTCCAACGTCTAATTTATTGCATGGTTTCTTCTTTACTTCTGCAAAGTTTTTACTGGGATAAAATTCCCGAAATCGGTATTTGTTGCTATTGCTCACAAAGGAGCTTTTTGGTTCAGTGACAGAAGCTTCAGTTAAATTCTTCTTTCCTAAATCTTTATTCCTCACTGAAATCAGCGGGGTACCCATTCTGTTCAAATTAATGAGGATTGAGTGTAGATGTTCCGGCTCTTGAAATGACGTGACATTATTCAGGCCATGAATTTCTAGTCCCTCAAACGGTTTAATCCAAACAATTTTCCTCATAATTTTCTTATTCTCGTTTACCTTATGTAGGACTTCAAACAGTCCTTTGTTGATGCTTTGCGTCCACACGACTAACGTGTCTACGCACTTAGTGAGTTGAATCTCTCTATTGAAGAGATTTGAATCCCAGGACTTTGGTTTAAAAACCATTCCTCTTAGCTTTTCCTCTCTTAATATTTTTCGAAGCTCTAAGGCTCTATCATCTCCAATAACTACTATAGGTGACCTTGCCACTAAGGGCCTTCGGTTGCCACTTGGTTGCATTCTAACATGCGTCTTCCATTTGAAATTAGATGGTCGCTTTTCGTCCTTTAAAGGACTTATAATTTCTCTAGTCTTCTCATGTTCTAATTTTTGGTTACTAACAACCTTATTCAAATTTATTTCGCCTTTATCTATTTTGATTTCCTCATCTAGCTCGCTTTCAATTTCAAAAGATACCTTACTAAGAAGGTTCGGGCATAATTTTTTCTTATTTCCATCTTTAATTCTTTCTTCAATTTCCGTATCCAATTTTTTACTGATGGGTACCTTCAATAACAATGACGTATTTGTCTCATCGTAGATCCCTCCCCCCTTAAAAATTTTTTGAGATACCTTTTCGCTTCTAACACCGTGATTATCTAGTTGATCACCGCTAACCTCTAAGGGTCTATCATAATGATCTGTTTCAACCGACTTTAAAGCTCCGACAATTTCTTTCTGTGTAGCCGCGGCACTAACGCCTTTGTTTAACTCTTGTATTTCTTTTGCCTCTCCGAATTTGCGCTCACACAATGCTGAATGATGGTGAGCTTTCCCGCAATAAAGGCATCTTCTCTTTGGGACATAACAGTCGTTGGCGAAATGCCCTTTTTTGAGACACTTAAAACAAAGACCTTTTTCACTTGCTTTGTCTCTTCTTTCCTCTGCAGTTCTAAGACTGCGGCATTCTACTTGTGTATGCGGTCCATCGCAGAACTGGCAAGGCCATTTTGTCTTACTTCTATTTAACCTACCTTCTTCTCTACCTCTAGGTCTTTCGACTCTTTCGTGTGAGAATCTTTTGGTAGTAGCTTTGTTGGAATAATTCACAGCAAAATTCAAAGTCGGTTCTTCTATCCTGTCCTTAAAAACGGAATTTGGCTTCTGCTTTATTTCCAATTTATTTCTAATCTGATCTATAGCACGCCCTAACGCGTTTCTGAATTTTGCAGTGTTCCAGTCATCTCTATCTTCAGCATCTTTTATCGTCAGATACTTACCTAGAACCTTAGACGAAACTTTCCCTTCTAAAGTCATAAAATAAGGCGCATCATCAATGTTCTGCTTTAAAGATTTTAGTTGCCTACACAATTTTTCTATCTTCAAATGAAGTTTTTCGTCGTCTTCAAATGTTTCACTAGTTGGCAAATTTAATAATTCTTGGTTCAGAGACCGAATTAGTTTTTTGTCGTTGCCAAACCT
This sequence comes from Meloidogyne arenaria, assembly GCA_036172955.1. Lineage (NCBI taxonomy): Eukaryota > Metazoa > Nematoda > Chromadorea > Rhabditida > Meloidogynidae > Meloidogyne > Meloidogyne arenaria. The sequence continues at coordinate 3,257,951 of JARQAB010000042.1, forward strand.
CGATAACAGAAGATCGATGGCCGTGTTATACCCTTCATTTGTCATCTGTAGACCTTCTATCAGGTCTTTAGCTTCTTTGTCAAGTATAGACTCTAAAATGTTGAACTTCTCCACATGACTTAGAGTACTATCTTCGTGTATTAAAACACGGTACGTCTCCCAAAAAGCACACCAGTTTCTATCCTACCGTCAAAGCGGCGTAGTTGTATGGGTGGACGTTGTAATTTATTCGTTTCCAAACGAATCATGTGCTGTGACGTATTTGGGGTTGCACTGGTGATTTCTGCAAAATCTAGTTGTACGTCTAATCTTTGCGCTAACTGGGCCCGAAATTTATTCCATAATTCTAATTTGGGCCTTGTTGCGACTATCATGGCACTAACGCCCAGTTCTACCAGTTTTTGATGAAATTGATTCTCTTTCAGCTCTTTCTCCTTGACTGAAAGCTTTTGACAGTCGTCTTTGCTGTTGCTGCATACTTCTTTTAATTCCTCTATATTTCTTTCCAATTCTCTAATCGTTTCTGTTATCCAATATAGCTGTCTTCTCAGCTGATTTTCCGTTGCGTTCGGCCCTAACGCCGCCGGAATTTCCCTTTCTAATACTCCTTTTAAGTTTCCCGCCAAGATTTCAACCTGCAGAATCGTAAATACCGACATTCTGCTAAATAGTTCAGGAAACTAAGTTCCGTTTATTAAATTATATAAAATTCTAAAAATTTTATACCCAATTCTTAGATTAATTCTAATCTATCCCCAAAACCTTTAAATTAACTTTTCCAAGTTAATTCTAGGTGAAAAAAATTTTTTAAATTCAAATTTGGCTCTTTCAGGCCTTTATAATTTAATTAAATTTAATTCACCTCCCAACAAGTGTTGTCCAAGTTTTGATGCCGTGCTCGCCAACTGTCGAAATTCGGTTTGATTAGGTCCTACAACACTTGTTCCAAAATATAAATAAAATATTTATTCAAATATTTTCCAAATAATTAATTTTATTCCGATAATAAATAATAGAGAATTATTAAAAAGAAGTTTTTAGTTAAAGGAATATAGAGAATGAATGATTAAAATCCAAAGAAAGGGAACAATACATTTAGTTTTATAGGAAGTTAATTAGCGCCACTAAGGGCGATCTCTTTCTCAAGCCCAGTCATCACCACTAAGGGCGGAAATAATGTAAAAGCGAGAAAAGAATTATTAAGTCCTAAGAAATGAGATTACAAAGATTAAAAAAGGGGAAGAAAATATGCACGTGAAAAATATGTGAACAAATTATAATTAAATAATATTTTATCAAAATGTCGAACTTCGACAGGCATACTTAAAAATTTATGTCTTTCTCCTTTATTACTCTTTTAATTTTTATATTACACATCAAAAATTAAGATCTTTGGGAATAGGGACAGGAAGAAAATAATCTATACTTAAGGAAAAGCTTGGGTTTAATATAAAACAATTTTTGGTCGGAAACGACATTTGCGGACAAAACTTGCGGACGTTTTTAAATTTTTTTGATTTTTTTCTAAATTCTGGTTTTCTGATATTTTCTCATTTAAAATATCAGAATATTTATTGAAATACTCCAGTCTATTAGTCTTCCCATTTTCACTAGGCTTCGATTTTGTCCGCAACTTCTGTCCGCAAATTCTGTCCGCAAATATTACTCTCCCCAAATTTTTTTTTAATTCCTCAAAATTATTTTTAAGTCAACGCCCAATTATCCCCAACTTCCATTTTATGTATTTTTCACGATTTTTGAATTCTTGTCGTGTTTTAAGAATAAAGAAGTGTTTACTTTAATCATTTTTTGTTCGTTTTTAGTCATCTTTTTTGAAAGGTTTTTTGCCTTTAAAAAATATTTTTTAAATAATTTTTTAAAAATTTTTCAGGAATTTTAAGAAAAAAAATTTTTTTAATAAAAAATGTCAACAATAACAGAAATTACTAGAACAACAAAAAGTGGAATTTCTCGAAATGTTGATTATGTTGGTTTTGCCAATTTTCCAAATCAAGTGTTTCGGCGATGCATTAAAAATGGATTTGAATTTACTTTAATGGTTGTTGGTTAGTTGGGGAATTTTTTTTATTTTTTTAAAATTAATTTTCTGAGAGGTCTAGGCGCTGATTAAGTCGATTTTTTCCTTTTAGAATTTTGCGGACAAACGTAAAATTGCGGACAAATCTAAAATTTGCGTTAACCTTTTACAATTTTACAAATATTTTTTAATTGTCCGCAAATAATGTTGCGGACAACTGTCCGAAAATTGCGTATAACTTTTAGAACTTCTGTGATCTGTTTGTCCGCAAAAAAAATCCGCAAATTAAAAAAAATCTTTTCAATCTAGGCCAATCAGGTTTGGGCAAGTCCACTTTCTTGAACACTCTTTTTATGGCCGAGTTGCACAATTTGAAGGATAAACCTATTGAAAGCAAATCTACAGTGAAAATTGAAAGTAAAACATTTAAGCTCGCAGAGAATGATGTTCGGTTAAAGGTTTATTTTTTAAAAGATTTTTTGGGTAATTTTTAGAAATTTTATTTTCTTGTAGCGTAAAATAAACGAAAATATGGGAAGATTAAAATAGGGCCGGGAACAGGACCATTGAGTACCGCCGTTTGTGTACCGCCGTTTGTGTACGGCCAGTTGTGTACCGCCGGTTGTGTACGAGGCCGTTTGTGTACTGGCCGTTTGTGTACCGCCGGTTGTGTACCCACCCAAAGGGGGACGTTTGTGTACCCGCATTATTTTTTTAGATTTTATATCCAAGGGCGGAAGTATTGCTGGTATGAACCAACTTTACGGTACATTATATAGGAATATAATATGGGAATATAGATTATATCCACCAATTCGGAATCTTATTAGGCTAAAGTACACCATCGGGGGATTTTAGAAAATCTGGTTTTGTGTTGCTACGGAGGGTATTTAAAAAGCAACAAAATCATCATTTTATATTTAAAAATAAAAAGACTAAAACAAAAATATTGTATCACGCATTATTACAAATAACAAAATATTTAAAAAATAATTCACTGGTCCATTTGATAATTGTAAGCAATCCCTCGCAGAAAATCAATGATTGGCTGGAAATGAAAATGTTGGTTTGGATCGAGTTGATAGGGATTTCCTTGATTAATTGGGTTATAATTTGCGACAATGTTCAGGATGCGTGCATCAGCCTCCCTGTAACGCCTAGCTTTTTTTGGAGGTTCTTCACCAGCAATGCATTTAGCCATGTCAGCATCTCTCGACTTTTGTTCTCGCTTCAACGTTTCAATGAATCTACAAATACAAAAGTTTAAAAAAATTGAGGGAAATTAATACTTCCAAATTGAAGGATGAGTACATGAAAATGCTTGCTGTAAACGACGATGTGAGCTTTCAGCAAAGTTATTCGTCCTACTATCATCATCTAATGTTCTGTAGTAAACGCTCCAAATTTCAGGCGGAAATCGAGCCACTGTTCTTGTACCATTCATACGCAGACGGCCTGTATAGTTGATGACGAACCTTTAAAAAATTTAAAATCATAAGTAAAATCATAATTAAACCAATCGATGATGGGATCTAATTCGTGTGGCATGAAACCAGAATCAAATGACATGACAGCAATTGAGATATCTTGAATCGGAAGGAAGGCAACGGCAGTTATCATTCGACACAAAACGGAAAAATCTGCATCCGCCCTATATCTCTTTAAATAAAAAAATTTAAATCATATTTATTTAAAAAAATTACTTGAGTTAGTCCTTCTTCTGCAAGTTTCCTTTTCAAATTATGCGTCAAATGATATAAGCATCCTCTAATCTCACATACTGGAAAGAAGACCCTGATAGAATTTATCGCAGCAGCCTCATAATCTAAGGAGATTGACGTTGGTTCAAAATTGGGCCACATATTGGTGATGAGCGTCCACATGCGCTCATAAGTAGCCTGGCTTTTGTCACTGAGAAGGCAATATAGAACAGGAAAGACCCAATTTCGCCTCCTTTTTTTTAATTTTACATTGTTAATTATATAATAAAAAAACCTTGATAGGATCACATAGATCTGGCTAAAGAGACCTGGCGCAATAGAAAATGTACCATCGGCAAAAACTTCTTTCATTTCTCTTGACCATAAACCATAGGATTCCCTCCCAAATACCAAAATCCTAAATAATAAACTATTGCTATATAAGCTAGAAATTATAAAAAAAACCTCTGTTCACGACCGCCCTCATTATAAACTCCACTGTCTGCTAGAAGAAATTGTTCCCCATCTTCCTCCGTTCTCATGTAAATTTGGTAATTTTGCGGTATCTGTAGTTCAGTAAGATTCAACGGCAGAGCAAGTGGCGCATCAGCCTGTTTTCTGGCTCGTTTGATTATCTTAAATAGTTTTTTAAATTTAAATTCTACATTTTTTTACCTTTTTTATTGCCTGCTTATTAGGAACTTGTGCTAAAATTGGTGTTGCCACGTTCTCAAGAATTTGTGCACGTAGAACAACAGGGGGCTCCATAGTCGCAACCGCCCTTTTTTTCAATGTTGTTATAACACGTTGTTTCCCAATGTTCTCAGCACCCGAAGGGCAATTGTGTTCACCCACTTGACGCAGAACATTTCCTTGAAGATCAGTATGAATTCGCCCTTTACAGTTAAAATCATTGGTGTTGCAAAATTCACACCTCCAAAATTTGATGTCTCCATCCTTATTGAATTTGTGAAATACGTATAAAAATCCATTGTGCTCATATTTTACATTCCCTCTTTTGGTTTTAATTGTTCCTTCCATTCTAACAAAAAAAGAAAATAAAAATAAACAATTGATAAAGATTGATAGAGAAGATAAATAAACAAAAAAATCTAAAAAAATAATGCGGGTACACAAACGTCCCCCTTTAGGTGGGTACACAACCGGCGGTACACAAACGGCCAGTACACAAACGGCCTCGTACACAACCGGCGGTACACAACTGGCCGTACACAAACGGCGGTACACAAACGGCGGTACTCAATGGTCCCCTACCGATAGGGCCCTTAAATTTATGAAAAAAATTAAAATTTTTGCGGACTTTTTATTGGACTTTTCGCATTTTCGCTTGTGGTTTTCCTTTCCCTGGTTAAAAATCGACCAACCAAAACGGCTTCTAAATTTATAAAAAATTTTTTTAAGTTAACCGTTGTTGACACGCCTGGCTTTGGCGATTTTGTGGACAATTCAAAATGGTTTTTTATTTTTTTAATTGAAAAAAAAATTTTTTTTCAAGTTGGGAACCAATAGTTAAATATATCGATGACCGTTTTGCCGATTATTTGGCAGAAGAAACAAAAATTGACAGATCACCACAAATTGAAGACAAACGCGTTCATTTGTGTGTTTATTTTATTCCGCCTACTGGACATGGGTATTTAATTTTTGAAAATTTTAAGTCCTGTGGTGTAGTGGGATCGCTACCAAATTTTGGCTTTTTTTCGACGAGGGTTCGAACCCTCTCCGGCTCAAAAATGACTTTTTCTTAGAATCTACCTATGCATTGTAGGGCATTTGTAAAATTGGAAAAATTTTTTTTGAGATCTTGTGGTGTAGTGGGATCGCTACCAATTTTTCATTTTTTCGACGGAGGTTCGACCCCTCTCCGGGGCAAACATTTTTTGCCTTTTTCCTCATATATATACCTTATATTTTTTCATTAAAAAATTTTTAAAATATCTTTTAAGCCTTAAACAACTGGATATTTCATTTATGCAAGCATTACAAGAACGTGTAAATATTATTCCAGTTATTGCAAAAGCAGATACTCTTTTGCCTTCAGAACTTGGACGTTTTAAGCAGAATGTAAGTTTGTAATTTTAAATTTTTGATAGAATACATTGGACCTCTCTTTATCCTTGTAGCTAAAAATTTTATCATTAAGGAGTTTCCCCTATCAAAACATGTTCCCTTCACTCTACCAAAAATGTTCCCTACGCATTACAGAAAATACATAAATACTAGAGACCGGACTGGAAGGTTAGTCAACGATATCAAGGGTTACCAGAAACCTGAACCTTCTTTGGATCTGAAATCTGATCCAAAGAAAATTTTGAAAATCAGTCCTGAGATTTGTTTTCAACCCAGGCTATCCCTGGTCCAATTTTTATTTTTGGACTTAAATATTGAAAGGAAGAAATTTTTTATAGATAATGGATGATATGAGAAAAAACAACATTTCGCTCTATAAATTTCCTGAAAATATGGAACAACAACAACCTCCCCAAGCACCTCAACCCCAACAACCTCTTATAAACGGAACAACAGCCAACGATTTTTTAGCTAATGGAAAACCTCAACAGAATGGCAACAACAATAATTCTGCCCCTTCAGACCTGTCTAAACGACTTCCTTTTGCTATTGTTGGTTCAACCCATATTAAAGAAATTTTGGTTGGAGGTGAACAACGTGCTACCAAACACAGAGTTAGGGTTAGAGAATACCCTTGGGGAACAGTTGAAGTGGATAATTTGGCACACAATGATTTTATGGCTTTGAGGGATATGATAATCAAAAATAATTTGATTGACTTAATTGATGTTGGTAGTTTTTTGAATCGGAGTTACATTTGCGAACAGACATTTGCGGACATAACAATTTTTACAGTATCCCACTAATATAAGATACGTATCCTTGGTAACGAGTAGAAGGCGAAGGAACAGACCAGGGTTGTGCCGATACATTTTAAAAGCTAAGACGAAACAGCAACAATGACGAAATTTTGACGAAAGGTGAAACGGTACACTCTGGGAACATACTAGGGGTGTGCCGTTTCGCCTTCCGTCTTTCGCTTTTTAAAATCTTTCGGCACACTCCGGTTCCATTGTATGTACGTTAAATAGAGAGGTCCTACCATATTATAAGAAATATTTCTCTTAATCCAATATCTCCCCCTCTCCTTTTAAAGGTAACCAAATGTGTTCATTACGAAAATTATCGAAAACGTAATTTACCTCAAAATAAATTTGAAGAAGAAGATCCTTTTACTCAATTAGAAAAGGAAACAACAACAAGATTGGCTGAAGCAGAAGATACACGTCAAAAACGGGAAGCTTTATTCAATGAGGGTGTTGCTGAACGTGAACAACGATTAGTGAAGAAAGCATTGGCGGTGAGGAAATTTTTCTAATTGTTATTTGGGAGAGGAATTGTTAGACACGAAGTTAGTGGTGTGACATATTAGATTGATGTTTTTGGGATTAGTTTGGGTCCTTTTTTATGGAATGGTTATAGTTTAGGCGAAGGGAATCAGGGTTAAAAGGGGGTTATCCTTGATAGTATGGCTTTGGAGGGATTAAAATAAACATTTGGGTGAGGTGGGTGTGTTATCGTGGAATTAAGAAGAGTTTGAGGGACGTTGAAGGCTTTGTGGGATTAAAGGGGATATTGATTTGGAGGTATATTAGTTTGGAGTTATAACTTGAAGAGATGCCGGTGGATGGGGGGGTGGGTATTGTTTAATCTGGAGGATATTAGAGGGTTAAGAATTATATCAGGGAATTTGGGAATATTTAAAGGGATGTGGAATGGATTAACGCATAGTAAATTTCACAGCCTTGTGGGTTAAGGAGGATATCGATGGATTTGGAGGGATTTGAAGAGATATCGGGGCGATATCGTTAAATTTGGAGGGATATCAGTGGACTAGTAGTGAGAAGAGATTAAGGGGGATATAAGAGATATTTAATGGTTTATATTTTATATCAAAAAAAAAAATTTTTTTATAGATGGATTCGGAAGAGAAGGAAAATCGTAAAGTTTTGGAAGAGAAGCAAGCATTGCTGGATAAACTTAAACAAGAAGTTTTCAAAATTTGAAAAATATTTTTCAAAAATTTTTTTTCTTTTTTTTTAAAGATTGCCAACACAAAAAGGGGAGCTAATTTGTCTGCTTCAAGTTTAGAATCTGGATCTACTGGGACAATAACTTCAACATCATTACGTACAAACAATACTTCGCCTCCCGACAAAATTACAACAAAAAAGAGAATTGGGCATTTGTTTGGTGCGAGGAATTGTTAAAAAAAATAAATATGTGAGAGAAAAAAAGATATTTTCTGGGATAGTTGAAGGAAAAAAATTATGAGTTCACTCCGATGTACCGCGAGTCCAATGTACCGCCGAGCTATAACTTTATCCAAAATTGTCGAATCCGTGGCGCCCTGGTATGGTTCGATTCAGCTGGTCGAGCCGCATCGAACCATACTAGTGCGCCACGGATTCGACAATTTCGAACAAAGTTATAGCTCGGCGGTACATTGGGCTCGTGGTACACTGGCCTGCTCCTAGTTGAGGGAAAAAAATTATATGACTGTTAAATATTCTTGGGTTCGGTTCTTCTCTTTTGGTTTCGAATATCCGAAAATTTTCTGTGAGAGGCTAAGAAATATTATTTTTTGTCGGTTTTTCCAAATTTTTCGTTAGACTGGAACACATATAATAAGCGCCAATCTCTTGTCCTTATAAGATTATATAATTCTCAATTTTTTAGGTAGATCAAAGACATATCTTCTTTTATCTAGAAAACAGAACAAAAACAAAGAAAAACCTTGTTTATTCTCTTGTATTTCGTTAAATAATTTGTATGGTTCTTCTAATTGAACTTCTTTTTTTCAGTCGAACCTCTTTTTTAGATACCCCCAATATTAGATCACCTTTATTTAAGCTACGTTTTCTCTTAAAGGTTGTGTGTGGACACTGCGAGGGACGAGCTCCTAGACACCCTCAGAATACCCCCTCTTTATAAGACACATCTCTTAATAAGCTACCCCTCTTTATAAGCTCTACCCCTTATTATAAGATACACTTATTTATATGTAGACCTCCCATTATAAGGTATGATTCTCTACAGGATACCTCTTGTTATAAGCTACCCCTTTCATAAGATACACCTCTTCATAAGCACCCCTCATTATATGACTCGATCTTCCAGTCTCCAAAGGGGGGATATTTAAAAACGTGGTTTTGACCTTTATACATACATTCAATTCTATTTATTATAGCTTTTTCAATGAAGCTTCTTCCTTTAAGACTTATCTTTAGACTCATATTTTTCGACTTATTTTAAACGTTCTTATTATACTTTATATACTCAAGCCTTTTAAAAATAGCCTTGCCATTTTTTACATGTCTTATTTAAAAAAGCCATTTTTGTCTCTCCTTTTTTTTAATTTTTGAATTATTTTACTTAATATATATTTATTTATTATACTCGAATTGCCTTTTTTATAGCAATTCTTTATTGTTCACAAGAACCTTATCAACTTTTGTACCTATTTATTTTTGTTATCAAGCCTTTTAATATTCACTTGAGGTTGGGAACTTAGCGCTAGGTGACTTTGATCAACTATAACTTTTTTGGTCCTGATCTAATCTGAATAAATCTTATAGCATTCGAAAGCTCTCGATAAGCGCTATCTTTTCTTCAATTGGTTGGATCATGTCTGATCGCCCATTAAAAAGTTATACCTCGATAAGTGCAAGTATTTGGTGTTTTTCACATTTATTGGATTCTAACTTTTTAGTAGGCGATCAGGCTTGATCCGCCCAGTTGGAAAAATGGTAGCGCTTATCGAGGGCTTTCGAACGATATAAGATTTATTCAGATGGGATCAAGCACGTAAAAGTTATAGCCGGACAAATTTACCTAGTGCTCAGTTGGCCCATATCGTAATCACAAGTTAAATATATTACCGTATACGAGAATAAAATTAAATACATTCCTTTGAATTTTACTTTTAGAGGTACGAGTGTAAGGGTAAGATCGGATCGTTGGCCAGTCATTAAAATAAAATTATTTCTCATTTCACTAAAAATTAAATTTAATTTCGCATCCATTAATCGAAAAAAAATTTTTGCGAACATACTGAAGCCCTCCATCCGAATACAACCGCTATGAGAGTTAAGAATTTCTTCGTCGATATAGAGCTCTTCAGCCATTAGACGACACTGTAGATTGCGTTTATTGTTCGCCGGACAATACAAAATTGACTTTGCAATCGTTGAACGCGGACAGAACAGGGAAACGTCAATCACTTGGTCGTCTTTATTAGCCATTGAGGTTTTATCAACTCTGTTGACTACCTAGAAAGGTAGACGTTCCCATTAGGGCTCAATAACCCTAATGTAACAGAACGTTTCTCTCTCAAAGCGGGAAACGGCGGCCAGTAGTTCGCACAACTGAACAATTTCTTCAACGTATATATTAAGGCAGAATATTTGTTGGATAAATTTTTGATGGGGAGCAAAAAAGAGAGAGAGTTATAAATTTATTAACTTCTCTCTCTCTTCGATGTTTTTCCCTATGTAAGAGGATTTTTGTATTGTCTGGGCATCTGCCACAAAAAAGTTGTCCGCAAGGGTGTCCGTAAATATATGCGGATTTAAATTTAATAAAAACAAATATAGACAAATATCCCTTTATCAATAAGATAAATAAAAAATTTTCTTCCCAATTATCGAATATAAACTAGAGACCATACCGTATCCCTTCTCTAATACTAATGGAACGGAGCAGGACGAATAGGCGCGGCCGAATGGGCGCCGACGAATGGGCGCCATTTTTTCGGCGCAGGATATTTTTGGCGTTGAGGGCAAAAACACATAAACACATCAATTTACGCGGAAAAAAGTTTTTGCCGCTGCGGAGGAAGCCGGGCATGTCGAGCGGAACGACGCCCGCCGCTTCGCTACGGTCGCCGCGAGCGAAGCGAGCACGACCGCAGCGAAGCACGGCCATCGTGTAGCGAAGACCATGCCCGGCCTACCCTCCGTAGCAGCACAAAAACAGTTTTTCCAGCGAAGATTCTGTTGGTCATAAGTTTATGCATAATTTTGAATCAAGCTGGTTTCAGTATCATCGATAAAGCTCGTCTAATTCATGCAAATGAGCTATTATTTGTATATTTAAATTTTTTTCCCTCGACGCCGAAAACATGCTGCGCCGAAAAATGGCGCCCATTCGTCGGCGCCCATTCGGCCGCGCCCATTAGTCGTGTACCCTAATGGAATTATATTTATATATTGAAATAGGGCACAAAAATGACCTTGGTCATGAACAAGCCTTGACTTACCAGTGTCTGACCATTGAGTTCTAATAGAAGAAAGACAGAAATGACCAGTGATAGATGAAATAAAAAAATGGAGAGACAGTGGTCAGTTCGCGGGCAGGCGCTTCAGTGATTTATTTAAATATAAATCCGATCCCTACTAATGGAATGCCGAAAAATATTTTAAAAAATACTGTAGGAAGTACGCTACGGTCCGTTCTCTAAATAAAAAATTTAAATAATATCCCGATTTGAATAAATCTTTCCAGTATTCTTTATAGAATTCTCATTCGTTTGTTGAATGTATCACGTTAAGATCCATCACAACTTCCACAACATCCCATGCAGTTACAGTCAATCATTACACCTTCAACTTCAACTTGGTTTTTAACACAGCATCCATCAGCACAACAATCGCCAGGAATCCAAGCGGGACAACTAGTACTTGGATCCCCATACTAAAAAAATATATTTAAAATTGTGTAAAAAACCTCTTTTAAATAATTACCCCCTCCACCAGCGTTTGAATTATTCGAGAAAGTTAAAATTTCTAAGGCTCTTTAAAGGTAGCAATGGTAACATACACAAAAGTGCGGCTAGGAGATATGTCGAGGTTCGCTCCCAGCCTGAAGGGGTTACTTACCGTATTACGGCCGTAGTACGGTACGGTCCACTCGCTATTTAATATAGGTAGAAGCAGCGCCCAGTCGTTAGAGACTTGCCGGCAGTGCTTCGAAGCTCGTACCAAAATTCGTACTCGTACCTCGTACTCGTACCTGGTACGAAGTACGAGTACGAGCAAAAATTTTGGGCAGGTACGAAGTACGAGTACGAGTACGAGGCCAAAAAAAAGTGAAAAGTACGAGTACGAGGCCTAAGTACGAGCTCGTACTTCTCGTACTTGGTATTAATAGGAAAATTGAAAGAAATATATTTAATTCCTTTCATTTTCCATTATATGAGCGAGTGGCTGAGTAGTTAAGGTGCTGGGCTGCACCAAAGTCGTTAATGATTTAAAGGTGGGTTCGATGCCTGGTCAGAGGACAAGGATTTTTCATATTTTTCTTTCCATAAATAACTTATTGTATAAGTTTAATTTTGTTTTAAAAATTTTTCTATTTTTACATGGAGAAATTATGGGTCTTTGGCCCTCTAAAATCTTAAAATTTTTTATTGTACCATTAAAAAGTGAATTTTTTTCGCCTACGGCCTTCGAAATTTTCAAAATTTTCGCCTGCGGCGCTGAAAAAGTAAAAAAGTTGGCTTATTGGCTTTCAAATTCTAAAATTTTCGCCTTCGACGGTGAAAAATGGAGGAAATCTGGCTTCATGGCCTTCAAAATTTTTCAAAATTTTCGCCTGCGCGCAAAAAAATAGAAGAAATCTGACTTAAGGACATCCAAAATTCGCAAAATTTTTGAAAAAGAGGGATTTGAGATTAAGAGGGATATCAGGAGATTAAAATGTGAAAAGTTCGGTGGAGAAGATAAAAAGTTCCATGTAAGAGATGGAAAATGTATGAAAAATGTCGAGTTTCGGGTAGCCCGACCCATCATGGAGGAAATATTTCTCATTGCACTCCAAAAAACTCAAAAATTTCGCCTGCCAAAAAAAGAGGTAGTACGAAGTACGAGTACGAGCAAATTTGAAATTTCGAAGCACTGCTTGCCGGGGCATTTGCAGTCAGCGGCAGTGATTGCCTATGCGGTACTCCTCATCAAGAGATGGTTAATTTTTCAGGGGTGAGGTTATCTACCCTCTCTCTCAAATAATTACCATTCCAGTGAGAGGTTGAAACAGTAATTACCCAAGGTAATTATTCGAGCGTATACGGTATTATTTTACCTTTTCTCCTCCTGTCATGCCAGTAAGGCATAAAATTGTCACAAAAACCAAAAAATAAACTAAGAAATTTAATTTTACCATTGCAGAGAATAGCTTAACAAAAATCTAAAAATGAAACTATTTCAGTTTTTTTTGCTGTAATCAAAGCTCTGATAAATACGAGAGGGCCCATCCCCGGTAAGGATTTACCTCGGGAAAAGCTAGCCCACGATTGCCTCCCCACTACTCGGGACGTGCCAGTTAAGCGTTATACAGTGACTAAACTAAAGCAGACTTCACCAGCTCCCGCCAGGCATCGAACCTGAGTCCCCAGTAACTGCAAGTTTGGGGTGCTAACCACTACACCAAGAATAAATTTGGCATAAAATTTAACCTCAAATCGAGAGGGAAAGAGGGGTGAGGGGCAGATTCTTATAATCCCCTTACCTATTGACTAACTCAAAAGGAAGATGACTGATTTTGAAAAAAAAAGAAAGTGAATAAATTTGGCATAAAATTAACTAATTTTATAATAATCCAAAATTAATATTCTTTTTTCTCCATCCAATATTTGAACAGCAAAAAATTATTTTTTTTAATTTTGCAAAATTAAATTTAAATTTATTTAATTCTCAAATTTTTGCAAAACTTAGTTAAGGATGTGAGTGTTATTCTTGCAAAATTTTATCTTTAAAGGTAAGCAATTCACTGTTTTATAAGCCCGCGCCAAAACTGCCCTGCGCCAAAACGGACCCAGTCCCCTTATATTTTTTTGCCCAACAAAAAAAATTTTTTTTGGGTTTCGCCCCTAACATAAAGTTTTGGGCAAAAATAAAATTTAAAAAAATATCCACATGGCAATAGAGAGAAAAATTAAACTTAAAAAATAAAATTTTCTAAATTGGAGGGGATCAAGCTTTAGCAATTTAAAAATGCTTAAACCAAGTTTGGTTTAAAATTAAAAACAGGGGGAGAGAAAATTAGCAATAACTGCCAACAATTTTTAAATAAAATATTGTGTATTTTATAAAATTAAAAGAAGAAAAAAATAATTTTTTTTCATGTGATTTTAAATAAAAAAATTTTTTTTTAAATATGTAAATTAATTGCTTATCCAAGTTCTTCAAAAATTTGAAAATTTCAGCAAAGGCTTTTTCCGGTTGCCGATACGGCGCCTTAAATTTTTTCAGAGGTTTAAAACAAGAGAGAGAGAGAAAGAAAAAAGGTTTTGATGTTCTTAAAGGTGATCAAATGGATCAGATATTTTTACATTCACCAAAATCTAGCTTTTGAAAAATCTTTAATAAATCCATAAAAATCAATCGTCTTTTTCTTTGCTTCTTTGTCCATATTTGTATAGGGAAATATTAAATTTAAATTTGTCCGCAAAATATTTGCGGACTTTTTTTGCGGACAGAATTTTTTGTGATGGATGAATTGTCGCAACTGATTTTTAGCGATAACTTTTCTGAATTTCAACCGATTCGAATAATTCTTATACCATTCGAAAGCTCTCAATCTGAGGATTATTTTAGCAAAAGAGACTGATCAGATTGGATCATACTCTAAAAAGTTAGGAGCTGTTAAGTGATGAAAATCGTGATTTTCTGGACTTTTATGCCTCTAACTTTTAGTACGGTGGTTTTATCAGATCGATCCCGTTAGAGAAAAGAATAAGCAAATCAAGAGCTTTCGAATGATATATCACTTGTATGGAAATTGTTGAATTACAAAAAAGTTATAGACCAAAGAAGAGCACAAAGTCAACACTTATTTTAAATCAAAAAAATCCGCAAAAATTTATCCGCAAGTCTGCGCAAAGCAATTCTTGTACAACTCAGCTTCCTTTCTCGCGCATTCACTCTTTTTTTTATTGAATTGATTCTTGTCTATATAGCAATAAATCAGTCTAAAATATGTTGGCCATTAATTTTTATTTTAAAATTCTTTGAAATTTCGTAAGGGCCACTAGAGTCTCTAACCATTCAGCATTCTTTGCTCTATAATTCTGTTTCTCGAAAACTGTTATTCTAGTTCTTGGTGTTGTTCGATAGAGAATTGAATTGGCTACAAAATAAGCTATAAACCTTAATTTTCTGAAAACTTGCAAAAAAGTTGTGATCGAAAAACTTGATGAAACTAGCGAAATTTGGGGTTTTTTGCTCATATCTTTTTTGTCAAAATTTTCAAATTTTCTATTTTTTGTTATTTTATAGCTAATTTAATTCTCTATCCAATGATACCAAAAATACCTCGAATGGTCCATCCGTTGTTGAGTTACCCTGCTTGGACATAAACAGCTTAGACTCAACTGTCGAATTTTAAAATTTAACAGGACGTGACAGTCGAGTCTTGCCAACTGAGCAACATTTTTGGTCTATAACTTTTTTGTATTGCAACAATTTCTGTACAAGTCATATATCATTCGAAAGCTCTTGATTTGCTTATTCTTTTATCTAAGGGGAGCGATCTGATCCATCTTTTCTACAAAAAGTTGGAGTCATAAAAGTCTAAAAAATCACGATTTTCGTTACTTAATCGACTATAACTTTTTTGAGGGCAATCGGATCTGATCAGTCTCTTTTGATAAAATAATCCACACAATTAGAGCTTTCGAATGGTACAAAAATTATTCAAATCGGTCGAAATCCAAAAAAGTTATAGCCCAAAAACAAACCCTTAACCACCCAGACTCTTCTGTCCCTCAAAATTTTAATTTGAAATTTTTTTTATTTTTTCAAGATGCTTAAGCCTACAAACTGATTTTAAAATTTCCTTAAATTCTTGAAGATAATATGTTTAAATCATCAATGCTTCCTTCTTTTGTTGTTCTAGCTTTGTTACCCAATTTGGTCAATTCTGTTGGTTTAGCGCCCGGACTTTATTGTGGGACGGTTACTTGTTATGACGGTTTGTTTGTTTTTTTCTTGTATTTTTAAATTTCAATCAGACCTCATTATAAGAATCTTACCTTATAATTAGGTGTTTATTAAATAGAGGGTTTCCTTTAGCAGCTCCCCACAGACCTCCTCTCCTTGCCCCCTCCACCCAGTAGCCACTAAAAATCGATTTTTCTGAAAAGCCTGGGCCTGCTCCTGGGTTCTGGTTTTGATTTATTGACCTGGACCGGGTCCTGGAAAACCCCAGGAAGGTCAAAAAATGCCTGGGACTGACCTCTGGGTACAGGAGAAACCCCGGCCTTGGTCCAGACCAAGCTGAATCCCCCAGTAGCCACCCATCTACTTTAAAAAGCGTATTTTATATAGAAGTGTATTTAAAATAGAGGGTATCCTATAATGAGGGTGTATGTTGTAATGAGGTCTGACTTGAATTACTAAAATATTTTTAAAAAATCAATAAAATTTATTTTTTAAAGTTCTCGAAATTTCCCGTGATGATTTTAACAAAACCGACTTACCTAGAATTTATAGAAGATTGGCAAGGCAATATCATCCAGATAGGGCTAAAAGAGAGGTTTATTTATTTTTTAAATTTGATTTTTGAAAACTTTTGGTATTTTTGAAATTAAAATATTTTTGCGGACAAAAATTATTTGCGGACAAATTTTTGCGGATTTATTTTAAAAATTATTTGATCAAGTGAAATGTCTTTTCCGAACAAGTTTATTGAAATTTATGAATAAAAAAGAGTCCGCAAAAATTTTGCGGACAAAAAATTTGTCCGCAAAAAAATTTATTTTTTAAAATTCCGAAAAAAATTTTTTTTTCAAGCAAATAGAATCAAAAAAAAATTTTTTTCAAAAATTTTATAAAATTTTTAAAGAACCGAGAAGAGGCAGAAGAACAATTTAGACTAGTAGCCACAGCCTATGAGACCCTCAAAGACGACGAAACGCGTGAATATTATGATTATTATTTGGATCATCCAGAGGAGCGTTATTACAATGTTTTTATTTTATTAAATTTTTTTAAAAATTAATTTTTAAGTATTATCAATATTATCGGTTGCGGACTGCTCCGAGGGTGGATGTCCGCATTGTTATTGTGGTGGCTATTTTGTTGGTGTCGACTATACAGGTTCTGATTTGAATAAATGAGCATTTTTGTGAAAATACAAGAAATTCTGATTTTTGAGGAAAAAATACAAAAATCAGAATTTTAAGAAAGAAGAAAAATACACAAAATTCTGATTTAATTTGTAGGAAAATACAAATCAAGTTATTGTATTTCCGTTGTTTTCCATTTTCCCTTATAATTCTGATTTTTGTGTTTTCCTTTAAAATCAGAATTTTCTACGTTTAATTATAAATCAGAATTTGTGTTTTCTCTTATTCTGAGTTTTTGGGTTTTATTAAAAACAGGCGGAAATATTAAAATTCTGATTTTTAATATTTCCGCCTGATTAAATAAAACACAAAATCAGAATTTAAATTAAACAGGCGGAATTATTTAAATTCTGATTTTCAGAATTTTCGTTGATTTCCGCCTGTTTTATTAAAATTCTGATTTTTTTGTATTTTCTCAACTTTTTCCTTTACTTACAAAACTAGAGTACGTCCGAGTCGGGTCGAGTACGAGTATACCCGACTCGATCTCTCGACTTTTTTACAACTTTACTCGTACTCGATACTCGAGGTCTTAGTACTCGGCATTACTCGTACCCGAAAACTTCATACTCGACGTACTCGGTGTAAATCGAGTATTTTTATGCCCCTATCTGCGGCGCAAAATGGAAGATTTTTGGCTTAAGGATCTTCCAAATTTCCCAAAATTTTCGCCTGCGGCGCTGAAAAAGGAAGAAATTCTGTCCTTGGCCTTCGAAAATTCTCAAAATTTTCGCCTGCGGCGCCGAAAAAGGAAGAAATTCTGTCCTTGGCCTTCGAAAATTCTCAAAATTTTCGCCTGCGGCGCCGAAAAAGGAAGACTTGTGTATATTGGAGGATGTGAATGGACTTGGGTGGATTTTAGTGATAGTCGGATATTTCAAGGGAAGGATCTGGCCTTCCAGAACTTGGGTGTTCCTCTTGGCCCTCAGAAATTCTCAAAATTTAAGCCAGCGGAGCGAAAAGAGAGGGATAGAGCTACGGATCTCGTGATTACCTTTCGACGACATACCTAATCCAATGATATCCCAATTAATCTCTCGAATTTCCCAGATTTTGCTCTTAATACACCCAAATCCCATGATAACCAGCCCAAATCCCGCTTAATCCCTTGATATCCATCTCATTCCTCTGTTATCACTTATATCCGCATAACCTACACAAATCCCCCGAAATTATATTTTCCACCCGAAGCCCGGAGACAACATAGATCTTGGGTGATATCATGGAATTTCGGTGGATTAAGAGGGATATCGGCGGATTAACGAAAATAACTTGGATTTGTATGATGATCACCTGCATCACTGTCAACAATGCCCAATACCCTCATTTATGATGAATAAAAGTGTTGTTTTTATTAAAATTATTTTAAAATACTGTTTTATAAAAATTACTCGTTTTACCCGTTTTACTCGTACTCGTACTCGGCCTAAAAATTGAAACTCGTACTCGTACCCGGACTTTTCATACTCGGCTTTACTCGTACTCGGGTTTTTCCAAATTACTCGTACCCGGACGCACTCTATACAAAACACAAAAATCAGAATTTATTTCTTTTTTCAGTACCTTAGCGCTCACCAAAAGTACCGGGAAGCTTTAAAATACGCTAAAGAGCAAGTCAAATTTCGAACAATGGCTATTGATATTGCAAGGGAAAGGGGAGTTTTAGACTTTGACAAACTTACTGGTAAAGTGAAGAAGAAGCAGAAAAATGGAGTTGATGCGGAGGCGGTTATTAGGTTTTTTTGGAAATTTCTGAAAATTTTTTTGAAATTTTTAAAAAAATTTTTGGACCAAAAATTCAACCAAAAAATTAAAAAAAAATTTTTTTCAGTTCAATAATAGAAGAAAACATAAATATCAGTGGCGGATACAGGCCTCCTTCAGTCTATCAGACATTAGCTTGGCAATTGGTTATTTTTAAAAATAATTTTTTTTATATTTTTAATTCGATTTTTAACCCTAAAATCACCCAAAAAAAATTTTTTTCACATTCAGATAATTTTGCCAGTAACCTTGTTTGCTCAACTCCGTTGGGGAGCTTCTTGGATATTTAAATTTTGGATTTGTAAAAAAGATTATGATGATGAGGCAAAATTGTATTTAATTAGGAGAAATTTGAAGCTCTCTGAAGAACAATTTCAAGTATATTTTCTATAATAAATAAAATAAAAAAAACAGAATTTTTAAAAATATTTCCGTAAATTCTGATTTTTTGTGTTTTATTTAAAACAGGCGGAAATACATCAAAAATTCTGATTTTCATAATTCGTTAAATATTCCGCCTGTTTTAAATAAAATCAGAATTTAAATAAAACAGGCGGAAATAAACAAAAATTCTGAAAATCAGAATTTTTTAAATATTTCCGCCTGTTTTATTGAAATTCTGGTTTTTGTGTTTTACTTAAAACAGGCGGAAATACAAAGGAAATTCTGATTTTTAGAATTTAATCGTTTCCGCCCGTTTGGAATAAAATTCTGCTGTTAATTTTTTTTAATTTTTCAGACAACAGAACAGAAATTAATTGATGAATATTTAATTAAAGAATTGTGGAAAAGAGATGTGTTCGATCAGTGGAAACATGACAAAGATTTGGAAGAAAAGGAAAAATTGGCAAAATCGGGTCGTTATAAACAATATCAACGATTTCAACGGAAAAATGCTGGGTAAGGAGAATTATCAGAAATTTTTCTGAAAATCATTTCAGAATTTCTGAAAAAAATCTGAATTTTTTAAACCAGAATTTCCCATCAGAATTTTTAGAAACCAGAATTTTTTTTAAAAATCAGAATTTCTTTAACCCAGAAATTTTTGAAAAAATCAGAATTTTTTAAATTTTACAGGAGTACAATATCATTTCTGGATGAAATGTGAGGAGTGAAGAAATTGTTATGTTTGCAACAACGAGGTTATAAATATTTAAAAAATACAAAAAAAGCTTTCTAGCAAATATTGATATAATTTGTGATTTTATATATTTAGCTAGTATTTCCAATTCAAAAAACGGTTGTTTTATTTTCCTATTTGTTAAAAATGCAAGCTTGTTGTGTCAAGAAAAACTTGCGGACTAAATTTGCGGACAAATCAGAATTTTTTTTTAAATCAGAATAAAAATCAGAAAAATCCGCAAAAATTTGCGGATTGTCCGCAAAAAATTTGCGGACAATCCGCAATTATACAAATATAGTCCGCAAGTCAACTTCCCCTGTTAAATATATTTTTTGGCTGGAAACAATTTATATATCTGTAATTTTTCGTTCCTATCTAAATTACATCTTTGCCATTTTACATACTCATTTTTTCGTTTTTCATATATTTTTTAAATTTACTCAAGTTTTCTTTCTTTTAATATTTCTGTTTAATTTATTCATTGTTTCACAATTGTTTGTTGGTATTTGAGTAAAATTTTAGAAGGGAATTTTTTTATTATTTTTTTAAATTTAATAGAATGGAAAAGTTTTAAAAAAATTGTCCGCAAAAAATTTGCGGACATCCGCAAAAAATTTTTTTGCGGAATCTTCTGAAGATTTTCTACTTTAGAGGGAAGTACTAGGTCTCAGAACGATTTAAAATAGAATATCATTTAATTCACTTTGTCCGAAAAATGGGAACATTTTTAAAAAAATATTTCAAGACCAACCCCAAAAAGGTCAATTGACAGCTTTAAAAAACCCAAAATCATTTATATATTAAAATTAAATTAAACATTGAACCAAACGAAAGTTTGTAAAATAGTAAAGTCAATAGAGAGAGATCCTTCCTCATTCCTTCATCTCATTTTGGCTTGGCAGAAGCTTGTCCACGAAGAAGAATGAATATTTGCTCTTTGATAAAATCCTTGCCCTATAAATTGGGAGAAAATTTTTTAAAGTTAAAAAACATTTTTGAGAAAAAATTTCAATGAGGAAGTTCTTTACCAAAACCTTGAGCAGTTTTTACTAACAATTGATTTTTAAAGGATTTTAGGTCCGTAGAAGAGTTGTTTCGAAACAGAAAAAGCTTCAAAAATAAACAACTCTTCTCTGCAATTATTGCTAAAAGCCTTCGCTTACCACGACTATAAAGGTGCTCAATCGATAAAAGGTATTTTGGGGTGTTAGTTGACATTCCCTTCTATTAATCGATCCTCCCCACCAGGCCCGTAGCCAGGGGGGGGTGGGGGGGGGGGGGGAATTCCCCCCCCCCCGAAATGGGAAAAGGAAAAAATTTGGGGAAGGGCTGGGGCAAAAAAAGTGAATTTTTTTGGCCTAAGGCCTCTGAAATTTAAAAAATTTTCGCCTGCGGCGCTAAAAAAGGAAGAAATCTGGCTTCTTGAGGTCCAAAATTCAAAAAATTTTCGCCTGCGGCGCTGAAAATCAAAATTTTGGCGCCTGCGGCGCCGAAAAAGTGAATTTTTTTGGCCTACGGCCTTCTAAAATTCTCAAAATTTTCGCCTGCGGCGCTGAAAATAAAAATTTTTGGCGCCTTCGGCGCCAAAAATTTGGCGCAAAAAAATTTCCCCCCCCCCCCCCGAAAAAAAATCCTGGCTACGGGCCTGCTCCCCACCTAGTAAACGCGTTTTAAATACTCGAAAAATTTGCCCGATTTTTTCAGATTCCGCTTTTTATTTTTCAAAAAAAAACTTCCAAAATCACTAAAACTATCCCAAAAAATGTTCCAACAAACCTTTGGCACATAAACATTTTTATCTAAAACCAAACAGCACAAATCAGCTAAACGGTCAATAAATTTGAAAAGGTCCGAAATGTCGTATCTAAAGTTTGAAAATTTCAAAAATAAATTTTTTGATTAAAAAAAAATACTGAATGCATGGCAAATCTGGATTTAATTTTTTAAGATGTTCCTCATAAATTTTGCAAACTGCCTCCATGCAGTCTGTCATAGTTTCATAATCGCTCCTAAAAAGGAAATTTTAAATCAGTAAAGGAATGCCTCATAGGAAAGCCTCATTAAGATACCCGGGAAGCTCCCAGGTAGTAGAGAACTTGAAGATAATGAGCAGAACTTATAACAATAACTAATAGGTCGTCAGGCTTATGCCAGTCCGCAAAAAATTTTCAATCCGCAAATTTTTTGTCCGCAAAAATTTTTTATCCGCAAAAAATGTCCGCAAGTGAATTTTGACAGAATTTAGACAAAAATGAAAGTCAGAAAGGCTTGAACTTTTTAAAAACCCCGAAAAAAATAAAAACAATTAACCATGTTCTTGAGTCCACTTTTGCACTTGATTGAATCAACAAAATAGTATGCGTCATCTTTTAAATAAGCTTTAAAGAAACCTAAAGTAAAAAATAATTCTGATTTTGTATTATTCAAAACAGGCGGAATATTTAACAAGTACTAAAAATCAGAATTTAAATAAAACAGGCGGAAAAGAAATTCTGATTTTTGATACTTCCGCCTGTTTATAACAAAAAAATTCTGAAAATCAGAATTTAATGTATTTCCGCCTGTTTTAAATAAAATACAAAAAATCAGAATTTAAATAAAACAGGCGGATTAAATAAATTCTGAATTTTAAATAAATTCTGATTTTTCTAAAAGTTTAATTAAAACAAGCGGGAACAAATTGCGCCTGTTCAGAAAGGAAGAGTTTTTAAAAATATTCTGATTTTTGTATTTTCTCAGAAATTTAAACATTTCTGATTTTAAACAAATTGAAAAACACAAAAGTAATTTTCAACAAAATTTATTTTAATTTTTACTCGGCAGAAAAGGTTCACAATTTACGTAATTATTTGCCACAAAGAAAAATTTATTTTTAAAAGAAAATATTTTTTTGCCCTAGAATTCAACAGAAAATTATTTTTCTTCCTCATTTCTTCTCCATTTTCCTTTCATTTTTCTTTATTCAAGCATCTGCTTCTTACGACGAGCCTTGCAATCCTTGAGCAAATCATTGAAAGATTGACAGAAACTAACGTCATTTTGGCGCTCAGTGCTTAAAAATATTTTTAAAAAATTTAAAAAAATTTCAAAAAAATTAACCAGTCCAAGAATTGACGCCACTCAACTTCACAGTCATTAGAATATTGCTTCTGTCCACCGTTCTGTTGCTCGTTATACATTGGCTGCTGCTCCTGCTCAGCAGAACGACCTCCAGAGAACATGTTGCCAACAGCATGACCCTATAAATTTAAAAAATTGAGTATTTAAAAAGGGACGGACTGTCCGCAAAAATTTTTTTATCCGCAAATAAATTTTGTTGTCCGCAAAATTTTTGCGGACAAATTTATTTTTTGCGGACAGTCCGCAACTTATTTCGGACAGAATTTTCTCGCGGACTTTTTCTTAATGTGGAATTGATGTCAACATATCACATCGTGATGGGAGAATGGCGAAAATTAGAGAAGGGTTATATCAACTAACCCGAAGCTAGCCCATCTACCCCCCCCCCCCAAAATAATCTTTAAAAAAAATACCACAGCCGATCCAATAGCAACCCCACCAGCAGTCGCAGCCATTTGCCCCAAAAGTCCAGGTTGACGTTGCTGAGGGGCAGGAGGTGGAACAGTTGCCGGAGTGGTGGTACGCATTGGAGACGACGGAGCGCGACGAACAGGTCCACTGGAACGAGGAGAAGCACTACGACCACTACGACGACCCATATTTATAATTTATAATAGTTGGTGATAAAATAGTTTGACTGAAAAAGTAAAAAATGAACGATTTATTCGATTAAGAAAATGAAAAATGAGCGAGTTCACGAGACTAAAAAGCCCCAATTTTAACACAAAATTTCCTCTAAATTGACTTTAATAACTTAAAAGACGTTTCTAGAACCTTCAAAAATTTGGAAAAATAAATCTAAACACAAATCGAATGACAAAAAGCTTTCAAAACTAAGCGAAAACGTCAATAAAATCGAACAAAAATCAAATGACTGCAAAAGAAATTGATTGTCAGTCTTTAGATATTTTGCCAATTCCACATATTGCCTATAAGAGATAAATCATACATTTTGCCAACAAACTTGTTGACAAAACGAGAGTTTTTAGTCTTATTGGCAAAATATGTATTGGCTAAATATTGCCTCATTCTCTCATAAATTTATTGAAATATACATGTTGAGAGGAGAGATAACGGTAAATAACGTTAAAAATAAGAGAAAATAATAGAAAAAAAGAAAATAGTCACTACATAAAAAAAGAAAAAGACTGCAAATTATTACTGTAATTAAACGGAATGCCAAAATCAATAAAAGAAATCTTTTTAAATGGCAAATGGAGGGAGCGGAACGTTTTTGTCCGTGTTTTCTTCGATTTTTAAGGGCTTTCAACAATTTTTTTTTGTTTTCTAACAGTTTTTCCTACTCTTATTTTTCGACATATTGTTAAGGAGTGTAGATAAAAGTTTCTTTAAGTTTTGAATAACTCAAGAAAATGGGCAGAAAGAAGAAGAAGCCGCAGAAGCCTTGGTGTTGGTAAGCCTTTTTTTGAAATTTTTGGTAAAATTCCGACGTCTCATACTTTGATTAGGACAATCAATATGCCATCTGAAAGGACCGACGAGCTTAGTCGAATGACGCCACACTTGAGCTTGGGAACTAAAATTGACCTTAAATGCTGAGTTATGGTCTCATAATGGTCAAAATTCGTAAGGGGTTACCGAGCTGATTTTTGGCGTGGAATTCGAATATGAAAGTGATAACTGGCTTGAATTAAGTCTCATCCTATTCAGCTCGTCGGGCTCTTTCAAATGCCACCATATTGATCGTCCTCATCGCAGTGGGGGACATTTGACGGAATTTTTCCAAAATTTTTCAATATTTTTCAATTGTTTTCAGGTATTGCAATCGCGAATTTGAAGACGAAAAAATACTCATTCAACATCAAAAAGCCAAACACTTCAAATGTCATATATGCAACAAAAAACTCTTCACAGGCCCAGGGCTGGCTATTCATTGTATGCAGGTACACAAGGAAACGATTGATAAAATTCCTGGGGCTGTGCCAGGGAGGGACAATGTTAATATTGAAGTTTATGGAATGGAAGGATTGCCGCCTGATGCGTTTGTTGATTTTTTTAAATTTTTTTGAAAATTTTTGAAATTTTTTGAAAAATTTTGAAATTTCTTTAAAATTAATCCAAAAACCCCTTTTCAGAAAGCCTAATGAAACAACTCCACCGCCTTCTAAAATCCCCCGTCCTGCAATGCCGCCTTTACCACCTGTCGCTCCTCCCATGTTAATGCCTGGGATGGCAGCAATGCAACAATTCCAGGCGGCTGGTGGTTTGATACGAATGCCTGCGATAGGGATGAGGCCTTTTATGCCACCTTTCGGTTTGTTTAGAGTTTTTATTTTTTGGCCACTGGTACATTCGACCTGGACACTGACATCTACTAATTATCTTGTAAATGTCTGCGTCAATAGGCCATGGTGTCCGTTAGCCAACTCCCGATCTTTTTTGAAACAAAATTCAATGTCCGATTTTGGAAAGTTTATTACTAGCCTGAGATCCTCTCTTAATCTCACAACCCTCTCCCACCGGTGCTGTCTCGACGCGAAACCCGGACTTTTTCGGTCCGAAACTCCGATCCGAAAAAAATTTCGAAACCCAATCCAAACTCGGACCTAACATTTCTCGCCCCAGCCATCCCTTCTGTATGTAACGCCAATTTATTCCCTTTTAATTCTTTAGGCCCCAACGGCTCTTTTCCAATGATGCGACCACCAATTCACGGCATGCCAGCACAAATCATGTCAAATATGATTCCCACAAGTTCATCGTCAGCTCCAAATTTCTTACAAATGGAAGATGCCCCGCCATTGCCGCCAACACCTGCTGCTGCTTTTGCTGCTTATCAAGGTTTTTTTAGACTTATTTTTCTCAAAAAAATTTTTTTAAGGTGGAGAATCAAAAGATACGAGGGGCGAAAATAAAAATGATGAAGGAGGTGAACCATCAACTTCAAAGAAACCTGAAGGAGGGGTGTTTATTGGCGCCAAAACGAGGATAATTTGCCCGGATGAGTATGAGTCATTGGTATATTTTTTTCATTTTTTTAAGATAAATTTTGAGTGGGGTGGGAGTCCTCAAATTTTATTTCCCTTACTTTTCAGGGGAATTGAAAACGTACTCCCATCTCATTTGGATTCCCTTTTTAGGCCTTATTTTGTGCTACTGAACAGTAAGCCCGTGTTTGAAGCCCCTGTGCATTCTAATTTTTTGGTGGGAACTTTTGGGAGGGATTGCCCTTCCTCTCCAGTACAGACTTTTTGCCGCTATAATTAACCTATTTTTCTTCAATTTCTAGGAGGAATTAATGGCAATACGTATCGTTCCACAATTTGCTCGGAGTTTAGCAGCTCATTTTCGACCTTAAAAAACGTATTGGGCATGTCTCATAATTGGAAGGGTATCTATATTTTTTTGTAAGTTTATAGCGTTAAAATTTCAAAAATATTTCTGACCTCCACCCAGTTTTTACAAAAAAAAATTAATTTTCTGTCAATTTGTTTTTGTTGTTTTCTCTTTGCAACGTGAGAGGTTAGCGAAAAAATTTCCTAAATTATTTCCTAAATTTATTTAAGTAAAAGGAGAGAGAAAAACATGATTTTTTTATAAATGGGAAAAAATTATTCGTCAAGGTTTGAATTATAAAAACCAAAAAAAAGATTTTGGCATTTAGCTATGTCGCTTCAAGAACTGGAAAGATCAAGGGGTCTTTATATAAAAATTTTTTCTTATTTTCCTAAAAAAATTTTTTTGAGAGGGCCCTTTTTGAGGTTTTTATATTTTTAAAAAATTTAAAGTTTTACTTTGAGGGATCTTATTATGTCATCAGAAGGCGTTCCCTCGTGTGACTTATATAATTCTTTGAAAAACATTTCCCTAATATCCTATACTTTTTATCTAAAATAAAATTTATTTTCAGATTTGTCCTATTTGAAAACGAGGAAATGTGAGCGGTCCTCTCCACCAAAATTCTTTTTTTACGATTTAAAAAAAATGTTTTTTTTTGAAAAAAGGATATTGATAATTTTGTATTTTTTTTATTTGATAAATATTTTAATTTGAAAATTTCTATTTTCGAATTCTAAATTTAATTTTAAAATTGAATTAAATATTTTTTAAAAATTATCTGATTTTTTTCGTATTTTATTAATTAGATGCACCGGATCTCAGTTTTTTCTTTCTTTGTTTTCTGACCATTTTGATTTTCCTTTCCACTTTATTCAGAGGGAAAAAAGGAGACAAAAAAGCTCAAAATGGTCAGAGAACATTTTTACTATATGAAAATCCTTATCCCACTAGGGATAAAGGAGCTAAGCGATACCCTCTATTTAACATATACCTTATTATGAGTAGCCTCTATTTAAGGTACACCTCAATATAAAATATGACTTATTTCAGTCCCCAAAAATTAATTTTAATTTTTAAGAAAATATATAAATTCTGAAAATATATTTCAATGACTTCAACAAAACATCCATCAATTTTGTGGGCTCAACGTGTCAATCAAATCTTTTTGACAATTGAAGATGGAAATTTAAAAATAAATGAATTGGTGTGTGAAGAAGACAAATTCAAAATTGTGGGAGAAAAGGGTGGAGAAAAGTATGAAGCTGATCTCGTCTTGTATGGCAAATTGAAAGGAGCGGAACGGAAGAAAGTTGACACTAGTCGAAGGTTTATATTTTTTAATTTAAATTTGGGGGAATTCTGAGGGTTCCTTTGTTTCTAAGGAAGTGGTTTGGGTTCTATTTTTCCTGAAAGTCCGTAAATTTTGTCCGCAAGAGTACACTGGACTTGCGGATAAAATTTGCGGACTTTTGGGATAAGGAAACTTGTCACCTGTCTCAATCTAACCCTTCTAAAAGTTTATAGGTCGAATTAAGGATCATTGAGGAGTAGGGGTTGAGAATAGGAGCACAATGGGAGCATTGAGAAAACAGGATACGAGGAGGAAGGAAAGTAGGGTCCTGGTTTAGTCTGGTTAGCTCACATTCTCGAATCCTGTAGGGCTTTCCTGTCCCAATCCAGCCCTTTCAAAAGTTTATAGGGAGCATTGAGAAAACAAGAGACGTGAAGAGGGAAGTAGAGGGTTTAGTTTACGATTACAATAAAAATTTTATGAGTGCCGAAAGTAGAGTAGTCCCTACGGGAAGTCTTTTTATTAACACCTAAATATTCTTTTCAAAGGTTGGAACTTGTAATTCCAAAAGAAAAGGAAGAATGGTGGCCTCGACTTTTAAAAATGCCAGGAAAAGTTCCATGGATCAAAGTTGACTTTAATAAATGGAAAGATGAAGATGAGGTTTCTGATTATGAAGATGAGGGTATTACGGCTCCAATGGATTTTTCTAAATTTATGCCAGTCAATGGAGGAGGAGGAGGAGGAAGAGGTTTTGGAATGCCTGGAGGATATGAAGGTTTTGATGATTTGGAAGGGATGGGGGGAGAGGAAGGGGAGGAAGACTATTTTGAGAATAATGAAGGGGAGGGATTGAAAGAGGATGAAATTGATGAGAAGAAGAAAGGTGGGGAATGCTCTAGTGAAGAGAAGAAAATGGAAGAAACTTCAAAGGAATGAAAAGTTTTTGGAGGTTTTTTTTTAATTAAATGATCTTGACTTATTTGTTTTTTCGATATTTCGACTCGTAATGAAAATCTCTCAAGTTTTGTACTAAAAGCCTTGGAATTTGTAAAAGGCCTGGGAATCACCTTTATCGAAATTTGTGGACAAAGCTTGCGGACTTTTTTTACAAGTAATTGATTATTTAGAAAAATGTCTGCAAATATTGTCCGCAAATGTGTTAATTTTTTTCAACGAATTTGCGGACTTTTTTTTCAAATAATTGATTGTTTGGAAAAATGTCCGCAGATTTTGTCCGCAACTTTCGTAATTTCAATTTTTGTCCGCAAATTTGTTAAAAACTTGCGGAAAAACTTGCGGACTTTTTTTTCAAATAATCGATTATTTGGAAAAATGTCCGCAAACATTGTCCGCATCAAATAATTTTTCGAAATTTTTCTTCTGAAAAAAAGGTCTTTTTGGTTCTATATTCAATGGCACACTTAAAAATACATACAATCACTTTATTGTTACTTCAAAAACACATTTTTTTATAAAAATAAATTTAAAAAAATAAAACTATCGTTCAGCAGCCCTTCTCTTTTCTGCCAACATTTTCCTTTTTTGTTCAAACTCTTTTCTGTCAAGTTCAACAGATTGTAACGTTCTTGCCAGAAAACGCTTATTTGTAGTTAAAGCGCGGGGTTTTAACCTGAAAAAAGAATTGAGAAAAAAATACAAAAAGGAGGGAAAGGTGTGGGGTTATCCCAAGTCAGTTTTTTGCGGACATATTTATGCGGACTCATAATGGTCAGATATTAAAAGAAAATCCCAGTCAGCCCCCCAAATATTTCCCCCAATTAATTATCACGTACTCGACTATATGAATCGAAAAAAGGGGAAAATATGGATGCTCTGACCATTATGAGCCCATTGTGATTGTGAGTCCACATAAATTTATCCGCAAAAACTGTTATGGGATGGCCAACAAGTACCAAATTTTGGTCTTACGGAAAATTGTATTTCAATTTTAATTCTGGGGTTTCCGGAAACTTTAAGGACTTTTCCAGAGAAGATTTAATTGTGAATTTTTTCCGGAAGGTTCAAAAAAATATTTTTTTAAATTTAATTTCTTACCATCCTTGCGGCCCATATTCTTTCGCCCTCAGTGCAGAACGATTAGCTTCCCTTATTAATGCTTGTGTTGCCATTCCTCTCAACAAAACCTCCTCTTTTCCCTTTACTTTTTCAATTGTTTTATTTTCCCCAATAAATACAACCTCTTCTTCTTCCTTCTTTTTAATTTCTTTTTTTGTGTGGTAAACAACACAAATTTCATCGTCTTTTGAAGAAGTTGAAGAGGACTGAGAATGATTTATAAAAATTTTTAAAATTTATGAAAACCTGTTGATTTGTTTCAATTTCGTTTACCATACGACGCTTTTTAGCTTTACTTAGAAGCATATTTTGCATTTTACGGCGCTTTTCGTTGTCTAAATCGGTTGAAGTTGCCATTCTTTTTCCTTAAAATTGGTGAAAAATCTGGGGAAAATTTTTGCTATTTTATCATTTAAATTTAGCAAAATTAATTTATTTTTGGCAAACTGTTTAATTTTAGACTTTTCGTACCTTTCTCTGTTGCTCATATTTTGCCAATTCCCTATTTTGCCAATAAGGGTAAAATTTGCATTTTGTCAATATGCCTCCTGACAAAATGTAAATTTTTAGCCTTATTGGCAAAATGTGTTTTGGCAATTTTCCCGTTGGAACCCTTTTCCTTAATTTTCTTCTTTTTCACTCTCCTATTTTAACACACTATTTTCTTACATTTATCAAATTTTTGTTTTTAGGAATCTTTTTTAGATTTTTTTTTCTAAAATTTTCGGTTTAATATTTTAAGATTTTTTAGGTATTATAATCTCTTTTTTATTCAACTTTCATCTTTGTACAAATTATGAACAATTTTAATGCTTTTTCTGTTGCTTCAAGCAGTGGTAAATTCTTTTTTTTTGTTTAAAGTTGAAAACTCAAACTTTGGGAGGATTCGGTTTAAATTCAATTTTGAACATTTTTCTATTCCTCAAATTTTTTGCAATTAGAAATTGGTTCGTATCGAGCTTTAGGTTCAACCTTAATCCCTTTTCCCCCAGACTCCGTCCATTTTTTCTGCCAATTTCTTAACTCTTCGTCGCTGGTGAGCAGGTCTTTTTATGTCATTCAGAATTTTTTCTAAATTCATTACTCTTCTTAATTCTATTTTTTAGCTGATCCTCCTCCTCCACCTTTAGCCGAATCAAAACGGGAAGAATATCTGGCCAAAATTCTTCACACTGAAAGGCGCTTTAATGATTTGAGATTAAAATTGCATAAAGCTAAAATGTCGCAGGTTTTCCTTTTTTAAAATTTTCAACTTTTTAAAATTTTCTAAATTCAGTTCGAAAAACTTCAAGACGATATTTTAAATAGGCGTTGTAGTATATTTTTGAGGCGGAAGGCTCAATTGGATTCTGAATTTGATACAAGGAGAAAGGTTTTCTTTTAAATTAGATTTGATGAGGGACTTGATGAAGCATGAGAACCGATCGTCATCATTTTTATTAAAAAATTTGGGGTTCTTTGTTGAATTGGACCAAAAAATGGCCGAATTTGTATTTGGGTTGTTCTTTCCTTGTCAGTCTTCTCAAAAGTTTCTTGTTCCCTTGTCGCCCTTATTGTTCCCTTATCTGTTCCACAGTTGTTTCTCTAGAAGATTCGGTTGTTCTCTGCCAATCTTACCTTAAAATCCTTATTAACCGGAAAACATGGGATAACCACAAATCTTTTCCAATCTTTAGAAACACCATCTATCTGTTACCTTATAGGTTCACTTGTCAGGCTGATCTGTTCCTTGTTTGTCTAACACTTGAACAGACAGGGCAGATAACTTTGGGGGACAAGCAAGGGCGTTCGAAACGCCAAGATTTTAGCGCCTACCCAATTCTAGCCCCCTGACTATGCCCTTGGGGACATGTTTGGGAAACAGGACTTTTCCAGTGTCAGACTTATTGTCTGTTTCGGTTGTTGTTCCCTTGTCAGTCTTACCAAAAAATCCTTATTAACCAAAAACACGAAATAATCACAAATCTTTTCCATCCATTGAAAACCCCCACATTTTACTTTTTTTTCAATTTTTAGAATCTTCAAATAATCAAAACTCTTCGACTCGATGCCCTCACAAGAAAACTAAATTTTCAACGAGAATTTGCTTTAAACAATTTTGAACATGACAAGGAATATACAAAACAACAAATATCTAAAAAGATTGATGAAAAATTGGAACAAGTTGAAAATGAAATGAAACAAATTGAAGGTTTTTTTTGAAAATTTTTTTGAGTTCTTTAAATGTTGAAAAAATAAATGTAGTCGTACGGGTATAAAAATTTTTCCAGTTTTGAATTAGTCTGGCACTTTTTATGTGCCACATTAAATTTCCCTTTTTGCACAATTCTTCCTCTTTTTTTACCAATTTCATCTCTTTCTTTGAATAAGGAGGGAATGAAATGGGGCCTTTAAAGTTCAAAAATAGGATACCATCACATAAACCTCGACCGAACCCCAAAGGCTATACCCCGGCAAATCCCGAAACTTGACATTCCAGTCCCCGAAGGCCTGCCCTAGTTCAAAATTACCCGAAAATTTTTTTTAATTGTTGGACTCTTCTAAAATAATTTTTTTCCTAAAAATTTAATTTTTCTTCCAATTTTTTTTCAGATAATTTCTACCAAGAAATTCTTTCTTCCTTCAATAAAAATAATAATTTAACAACAAATAAATCATCAAAACAACATTTAGGAAAATTAAAATGGGGAATTAATCGTTATTTAATTGAAAATAATGAAAATTCTAAAAATAAAAAGGAGGAGGATTTAAGAAGTAAAAGAAGTAAATATTCAAATTTACCTTTAATGATTGCACAATTGTCTAAAAATAAAATTATGGAAGATTTGGAATTAATATTATAAATAGTATTTTTTAAATTTAATTTTTTTATAATTGTTTTTTTAAAAATTTTTTTTTTGACCGAAAAATTTTTTGGAAAATTAAAAAAAATATTTTGGATTTTTTGAAATTTTTCAGAAAAACTGAAAATTTTTTGTGTAAATTTTACCCAAAAAATTTATTAAAATTTTTATAGGATTTCTGAAAATTTTTGAAAATTTTTTTGGAAATTTCGAGTTTTTTTTTTAATTTTTTTGTAAATTTTCTTTGGGATTATTAAAAATTTTTGACAAAGGAATTTTTTAATTAAAAAAAATTTTTTTTCGAAAAATTCAAGAAAAATTAACCAAATATTTTTTAAAAATATTTTCTTTTATTTTTCCAAAATTCAGTCAAAATAAATAAAATAAAAATTTTTCATGTAACCTACATTTTGTGTGTGTATTGTAAATTAAATGAAATAAAAATTAAATAAATTCTAATAAAAAAATTAATTTTTAAATAATTGGCTTATGTAGCCTTTAAAAATATTTTTTTATATTTTATTAAAAAATTTTTTTTTGAATTTTTAGATTGTTTTTTTAATTGAAATATGGCCTCTGACCTTGACCAAGAAGTAAGTTTTATTTTTAGAAATTAAAATAAATCAGAATTTTATTACAAATTTAATTAAACAGAAATAAAACTTGCTTCAAATTTGTTGGGGAAAATAACTTAGAATTAAGATTTTAAAGGAAAATCAGATTTATTTTAAAACTTGAAACAGAATTATTTTTAAAAAATTAAATCAGAAGCATAAAAAGCATCAGAATTATTAAAATAAACTTTTTCAGAATTAAATGTTTAAAAAATCAGAATTATTTAAAGAACAATTTTAAACAATTCTGATTCAAGTTTTTAAATTATTCTGATTCTGGTTTTGAATAATTTTAAGAACAAACCAGAATTTTTGTTAAAAACTTTTTCAGAATTTAACGTTTAAAAACCAGAATTAGTTTAAAACTTGATCAGAATTATTATAAAAAATCAGAATTTTTATTATAAACTTTTTCAGAATTTCAAGTTTTAAAAAATCAGAATTAATTTAAAACAAGTTTAATTAATTTTACCAGGTTCGCCTATTCGACAACAATTCTGAACGTGACCGTATAGACAACATGTCAGAATTATATGCAATGATAAATGCTTTGGAATGTTTAGAAAAAGTTTATTCAAGAGATTATGTGCCTTCTAAAGGTTTAAAAAATAAATTAAAATTCCCCCAATTTTTTTATTTCTCCCTAGAATACACAGCAGAATGTTCAAAATTATTAGTCCAAATAAAAGTTGCGCTTCGCCTAGTTCCGGGTATGAGCATTGAAGAATTTGTTCGTCAATACAGAATTCAATGCCCGGCTGCGTTGGAGCGTATAAGAGAAGACAGACCAATTACTGTTAGAGACGATAAGGTTGTGTTTTATAAAACTTGAAGCAGAAATATTAAAAATCAGAATTATTTAAAAACTTGAAACAAAATTGAAAAAATATAGACCAGAATTATTATTAAAACCTGAAACAGAATTATCAGAATTATTCAAGGCTTGGAGTATTAAAACTTAAATTAGAATTCTTAAATTTTAACCAGAATTAATTAAAACTTGAAACTTATAATTATTAAAACTTGAAGCAGAATATGATTTAAAACATCAGAATTATTTAAAACTTGAAACAGAATTATTTTTTAAAACTTGAAGCAGAAATAGAAGCAAACTTTAAATTTGTTTAAAATGAATTCAAACTTGAGAATTAATTTTAAAACCTGTTTCAGAATTAATTAAAAAACTTTTTTTAAGGGAAATCAACTTAAATGTATTGCTGACATTGTTGAATTATTTATTACTTCACTTGACCAACTTAAATTAAATATTCGTGCTGTCGATGAACTCTTTCCGAATTTGACTGAATTGTATGCTTCAATTAATGCGATGAGTACTCTTCCTGATGATTTTGATGCTAAAGTGAAGGTTAAATATTGGTAAGTTTTTGAGGTTCTGAAAATATGAAGCTTGCTTCTAAAAATGTGAAGCATGCTTCTAAGATTTGAAGCATGTTTTCTAAAAAACCTGAAACATGTTTCTAAGGACCAAAGAATATTGTTTTAAATCTGAAGCATGTTTTCTAAAAACCTGAAACATGTTTCAAAAACATGAAACATGCTTCTAAAGGCCTGAAACTTGTTGTAAAAACTTGGTTTAAAAATATGAAACAAACTTCAAAAATTCTGAAACATGTTTCTAAAAAACTTGTAACATGCTTTAAAAAGTGGAAACATGTTTCTAAAAATCCTTAGCAAGCTTATAAGAGTATCAAGGATGATTATAAATTTTGAAACAAGTTTCACATGTTTCCAAAAAGCTGAAACATGCTTCTAAAAACCCGAAGCATCCCTCAGAAAATATTTAAAAATTAAAGGTATGATAAATTGCATGGTATGGCTGCACACGAAGAACTTTCTGACGAAACAGCTCGTCAAATGATTTTTGAACTTGAAGCAGGCTATAATGCTTTTCAACGTTTTTTGCGAAGCTCATAAATATGGATAAAAAAATAATTTTTTTTATTAATTTAAAAATTTGTGTTTTTTTAATAAACATTTTTGGATGTATTTTAATTTGGAAGATTTTTAGAGGTTTTTTCTCCTTTGTGATTTTTTGTAAATTGCCTAAATTTCTTTTTCAGCATTCTTTTTAGCTTGGAATCTGCCTTATTTTTTTTAATTGAAAAATATGTGGTAAGGTCAAGTGTTGGGGATAAATTCATGGTGGGTTTTCCTCAGATTTTTTACCAAATCAAATTTCCATAAGTTTTGGCAAAATGTTTTTTTAATTTAATTTTTTTGTCTAACCCTCATTTTTAGTGCTCACACTTTTTGCCAGTACCACATTTTGCCAATAAGGGGAGAAATTGGCGAAACGTATTTTTTAAGCTTTATTGGCAAAATATGGATTTGGCAAAGTATGTAGAACAACACCCTCATTTTCATGTTGTCTTTCTTATTTTATTTTTTCTCTTCAATTTTTTCACGTGCTTTTCATTATAAAAAAGCATTTTTCTAAAAAATTTTTTTGCTTGTTTCTAATTTTGTAAAGCTCCCGAATCTTTTCTCTTTGATTATTGCTTTATTTTAATTTTACAAACTCTTTAAAGACCCCCTCCATATTTAACTGGCATCTTAACAATTTTTAGTGTTGTTTCCCTCCCATACCCAATTTTTTAAAAAAAAATGTACATAATGGTCAGACCCCTTTCTTTCATAAATTCATCGCTTTATTTTCCCTGTAGCAACGTTCAATCAGTCAATTTTCCTCGTATTTTTTAAGGACCTGGGGAAAGAATCAGAAAATTTCAAAAAAATTTAGGGTGGAAGACTGACTCTTTTTAAGTATGTCAACAGATTTTTAAATCGCGAGGTCAAAGTTTAAATAATTCCTAGAGTTCTCCCTATTGATTAAATATTGTATTTATTTTACATTTATTTATTTAGTTCATTCTCATTTTTTATTTCACCAATTTCTAGTTTTGCTGTGCGCCAAAAATTTTTTTTCAAAAACGCCAAAATTTCAAAAAAAAATTTTTTTTTTTCAAATTTTCTGATTTTTTTTTCTGTTCCCCAGTTCCTCAATGTCTTCTTTTGTTTTTTAAAAATCGGAAAAAATTTTTTTACAAAAAATATTTCGATAAAATTACAAATTTTGGCGCACATTTTCTCTCTTCTCTCTCACGTTTGTTTATTGACTTTTTGTCATGTAGGGTCATTTCGGCGCAGAAACCATGTTGCATTTTGTTTAATAAATTAATCCCTATTTTAATCGAAAATCATTTTTCTTTGTAAATTATAAACAAGTTTTTGATTAATCTAAAAGGACGATTCATGCCAAACCCTTGCTTTTAAATACCCCCTCAGAGGCGAAAAATTAAATTTTATAAGGAGGTGTATCTGGCCGCTCCTACACCCAAGGGTCAATGGGGCTATCTTAAACTGAGGTGTCTCTAATATTGGGAGTATTCTATAGAGAGGTTCTACTGTATTTAGACACGGAAGGTTACCTAATCGACGCCCATCTACAATTTGCGCCGAAATAATTTACCGTGCCTCTTTTGCGCCACCCAGTACCCATCAGGCTATCTTGAGACTGAGGTGTCTCTAATATTGGGAGTACATTATTGAGAGTTTCTACTGTATTTAGAAACGGAAGGTTCCCAAAACAACGCACATTTAGCGTTAGCGTCCAAACAAACTAAGCTTTCCATCGGCGCCCAAACAAAACTTTTTTTGCCTCTGCGCCTAAACAACCCCCTTTCCCACAACTAGTGTCACTTAACTTCACTATTTAATTTTCATCCAATTCTTTTTTTTTTATTAACTAACACAAATTCTCTGTTGTTTGCTGCTCTTTTTTTCATCCAATTTTTTTTTCTTTTTTTTTTCATTTTTGAAGAGCCACCAATACTTTGCATAAATTTAAAAAATATGTTTTGATTTAATTGATTTTATTTAATTTTTTCTCTTGTTTTAAGGCTTAATTTTTCAAAAAATTTTTTTTCAGAAATTTTTTTTTTCTTTCTGAAATTTTTTTCAGAAATTCTTTGTCCCGAAAATCCAGATATTTTAATAAATCAATTTATTTTTTTTCAAAATGTCACCTGCCTAGAAATTCTCAAAATGTCCAAATTTCAAAATGTCCAATTCGCCCAGAAATTTGTCTTTATGCCCTTAAAAATTAAATATGCGAATGACTCACTTATTTTATTTGATTTAATGTCATATATGTCTTTATCCGTGACCCTATGCGTGTTTTTGTCGATTTAATTGGTCTTAACCTCAATTTATTTTTCAGCTTTTTTCTTAATTAAAAAAAATTTTTTTTACAAATTTTAATTAATTTGGGGCTTATTTTTCCTTTTCTTCTGACTTTTTAAATATTTGCCCAAATTATTTGACACAAAATGGCAAATAAAGGAAGCAGTAGCGGTGGTAGCAGCACTCCTCGTCCAGGCAATAATGGAGGTGGAAGTGGTGGTGGTGGACCTACAAAGACATGTCAATTTAAGGTTTCTTTTAAAGCTTTGGGGATGGGGTAAGGATAGTATTTGAACGGTTCAAGTCGGGTGTCTTGTTATGGTTTAACTTTCTGAAAATTAGGGGGGTGACATTTTGTCCCAAAAAAATTTTTTTCGTCTTTATTTTCTGCTTGGTGATTTATGAATGTTGGTGTAGGGATTGGGCGAGCTTTTGGGGATGACTTAAGGACATTGGGTGGATGGGTAAAGTCTTTGTAGCTTATTAATCGAAAATTAAAATGATGACATTTTGTCCAAAAATTTTTTCCGCTGTTTTCCGCTTGGATGACCCATGAACCCTGGTATGAGGGAGGTTCCAAAGCCGATTCTGCTTTTCGCCTCTTAACCTTCCCTAAATTTCTTCTTAACCTTCCCTAAATTTTTTCTTTTCGAAATCAGGCAAAGCACTGTTTGTGTTTGGGCGAAGGATTCCCCATTGACTTTCCTTCTCGATATAATGTCCAACTCGGGTTTGAGAAAGTACATGCCATCTTCTAGAACCTTCTGACATGAGTTTCACTCCAATTTACTAAAGTCCTATCCAATTAAGTCTGAGGGGATCAAATGTCATCATTTTTAAACTTTTTGAGAAATTTTATTTTTTTTCGTTTCGCTCAGTTGGTTTTGCTTGGTGAATCTGCGGTTGGCAAATCCTCCCTCGTTTTGCGTTTTGTCAAAGGCCAATTTCATGAATACCAAGAATCGACAATTGGAGCTGCTTTTTTAACTCAAACAATTTGTTTGGACGAAGCAACGGTCAAATTTGAGATTTGGGACACTGCTGGCCAAGAGCGATACCATTCTTTGGCACCAATGTATTATCGCGGGGCTCAAGCGGCGATTGTTGTTTATGACATTACTAATCAGGTTTTTTACTTGTTTTGGGGGTGGGGGGTTGGGAAAAATTCAGGATTTAAGTTGGGTTTGTGCTCCCTTGAGGTCTTTCAGAACATAGTGAAGGTCTAGTTTAGACTTAGAGATCTCTTGTTGCCCCTTAGAAGTCAGTGAGGAGCTTAAGGAGCATCTGTCCGCAAATGTTGTCCGCAAAAATAAGTTGGGGAGGACCACTACTCATTCGGTTAGTCTTATTGTTAGTGAATTGTCTATAGAGTGACTCATTCGATCTCCCCACGTACTTTTTATGTCTTATCGATTTCTGGGTCCTCTGAATATCAAAGCCAATAAGCGCGGAAGTATATAGTTAAAAACTTCCCCGCATAAATTGTCCGTAAGGTACAAGTGTTAAGGAGAGAACCAGCTACTTTTAGGGCTTTGAAGTTTGTAGTTCCCCATTTCAAGTGGCTTCAGCCCAGAAGCCCCCCCCCCTCCTGGCTACTCCCTCAGGGGATTCAGCCCCAGAAGCCCTCCCCCCGTCTTCTGGCTACTCCCTCGGGTTCCTTTAAGACTTGCTATTCCTTCAATACCAATAACTTAGGGCAAATTAAAATTTTTTGTCTTCAAAGGAATCCTTTGCCAAAGCAAAAAATTGGGTTCGTGAACTTCAACGGCAAGCATCTCCAAATATTGTGATTGCCCTTTCTGGTAATAAAGCAGATTTGGCAGCCAAACGTGTTGTTGAATATGAAGAAGCGCAGGCATATGCTGAAGATAATGGACTTTTGTTTTTGGAAACTTCTGCAAAATCGTCGATGAATGTCAACGAAATATTTTTAGCTATAGGTTTATTTTTTAAATTTATTTTTTGAAAAAAATTTTCTTTTGGAATTTTTAAAGTTTAATTGGGTCTATTTTTGGTTCCTCATTGGGTCCTCACGTCTATACCACTTAACCAAAAAAAGTTGCAATTTTTTTATAAAATTTTTTCGGAAACAAATAATTCTGAGTTTTCCGGAAATTTTTTATTTTTCTGAACGGAATTTTATTAGGGAGAGAGATGCACTATGCGACCCCCAGAGTTCCGGAAAAAAGGCTTTTCTAATTATATTTTTCCAATTTTTTTCAATTTCAGCCAAAAGATTGCCCAAAAATGAGGGAGCTGGTGGTGGCGGTCCAGCAGGTCGAGGCCGGGAAGGTGTCAACATTGGAGAGGGAGAAGGTCAAAACCAGGCTCGACGTTCTTGCTGTGGTGGTGGAAGTGGAAATTGACAAAGAAAAGAATAAAATCAAAAAAAAAAGAAGAGGAATTTATGGTTTGAAAGTGATTCTTAAAGGTTTATTGTGTGATGATTTTGTTTTTTTTTCTTTTCAAAAGTATTTTTATAATCTTAAGATTTTTTTCAAAAATTTTTGGAAATCTTTTCGGAGGGGTAGGACCACGTTTTGTAAAAATCTTTTTATTTTTGTAGGGTGGGACCTGGGATTTTTTTGGAAAATTTTTTTTCAGAGGGGTGTGGCCGGGATTTTCTAAAGAATTTTTTTTTGGATTTCCTCCATGTTTTTTTTAATTTGGAATCATTTATCATCATCACACATCTTTTTTTATACTTATATACATTTATCTTTTTTTGCTTGTAAGCACTCCTTTTATTATTTTACATTATTCCACTTTTGGGGAGGTGGTTAATTTTCTACATTATAATAAATTTGACTACTTTTTTTTAAATTTTGGTTTATTTAATGGATTAAAAACCCATTTTATTATTTTTAATTTTTTTGTTTGTTAATTTGGCTTGAACGAGAATTGCGGATTTTAATTGTTTTTGCGGATTTTTTTTGCGGATTTTTTTTTGCGGATTTTCAATTTTATCACCGGAACGTGGGAGTTTTTATTTGTATTTTCTGTCAAAAATTAAATGTTTTTTCTGTGTTTGTTTTAAAATTCGTTTTCAGTTCATACCGATAAATACTCTTAAAATCCGCAATTCTTGTCCGCAAAAGTTTTTTAAACATTTTAGAAAACCTAAATTATTAAATACTTTCAAAACAAAAACAATAAATGACAACAGATTATGAAAACTGGATTGGTGAAATGGAAAAACTTGCTTTAGCTAGAGAAAACAATTCGAAGGTTTTATTTTAATATTAAGTTTAGTGTAAAGGGTCTACTTAGAAGAGTCCCCCTCCCAATAAAGGCCCGCTAATTTCTCTGGTTATCCAGTGGTTTTTTTTGGTAAAATATCCTTAATTTTGTTGAACCCAAACTGATTTCCTTTGACGTATAGTTAGATCTATAAGCTCATATAGACGAGCTGTCTTTTGTATAATTCAAAAAAAAGGAAAGGAAAATGAAATTGTTTTTTAAATTTAATTCAATTATTAGGCAATTCAAGAATCCCAGCCTCTTGACGTGGAAAAACTGAGTGCTTTGGATGACAACGTGACAGTGTTTCTCAACAAATTAAAAAATATTTCGGCAACAACTATAGAAGAATTATTACTGAACTTGGAGGAATTAAATCTGACCAATCATTTGGATGAAATTGCTTTGATTATTTGTACAACAAAAGTTGAGGAAGCTCAGTTTGCGGCGTTTATTAATTTTGTTGTCAAAATTTCTTCTTTTTATCGACAATTTGGTGATTGTTTGCTGAGCGAATTTAAAAAGCAGATGCCTGATACTGACCTTTTGTATCATGAAGATCCTTTAGCATGTTTTGAAGCTGATTTGAGGTTTGAATTTTTTAGTTTAGCAATTTTAACGGATTTTTAAGTTGGGATAAATTTTTTAATCCCGAATGTCCTCTATCTAGGATTATACCAAAAATTATCAAATTTGTAGTTTAAGATAGAATTTTAGACAGGTTTTCAGATTTGGGGGGGGGGGTCTACTTTTTTGTCTGCTTTCTTTCTAATAAGCTTATTTTTGTGATTACAATCTAAATTCGAGTACAAAATTATTTTTTCAGATTTTTCAGTGAATTAGCGCTTGTTGGAATATTTGGAGATAAAGGACTTAAATTGATTTGTCATGTTTTGGCTTTGTTTGTTAAGACAGATGAACAAGAACATTTAAAATCAAGTATTTTATTGCCTTTTTGTAAGGCACACTTCTATCACATTACTGGAATTTCACCTTACTCTCTGCAACAATATACAAAGGGTTTGCCAGCATCGAAGGAAGTAGCTTCAGATACGAGACAGAGAGACATTATTATTAAAATACTTGGGGATTATCGCAAATCTTTGGTTGAACA
Source organism: Meloidogyne arenaria (assembly GCA_036172955.1). Classification (NCBI taxonomy): domain Eukaryota; kingdom Metazoa; phylum Nematoda; class Chromadorea; order Rhabditida; family Meloidogynidae; genus Meloidogyne; species Meloidogyne arenaria. Next base: position 3,299,596 of record JARQAB010000042.1, read on the forward strand.
TACAAATAAAAAATATGAAGAAATGATAAAGTTGGAAATGTCAATAAAAACTGAAGGTTTTCTTTTTTTAATTAAATTTTTTAAATTTTTTTTCTGAAAAGTTTTTTGAAAAAAAACATTTAAGGGATATCCAAATCATTTTTCTTGAAATTTTTCTAAAAAAACTTTTGATTCTTTTTTAAAACTTTATCCTAAAAATTTTTTTCTAGGTGCTTCCTCCAAACAACGTTTTGAACAGACTAACAATAAACAACAGTTTGAGCGTCTCTTAGAATATGAAAACAAGCTGAGCGAAGTTTTAGGCCAGGCACCATTGCAATTCCCTCAAGAAAATGCTAGTGTTGATGAACGCGGAGTTGACGCGAATGTTAAGGAAGTGAATCAAGGGATGAATAATAATTCAATTAAACGTGAATCTGCTTCAAATGTTAAGACTACAACTTCACAAACAGAAAATCCTCAGTCTAATTTGCCTCCGGAAAATCTTCAAAGTTTGTTTTATTTTAAACATCCTTTGCTTGTATTTTGGGGTATCTTTTTTTGGGTTAGAAATGAGTCATGTAGGTTCTATTATTTTTTTTAAAGATCCATTAGCTTTCACAATGAGTAAATTATTGAGGGGATGTTCAAATTCTTGGTCGGTCAGATTTGATAAGTCTTTAGTTGGTCATAATTTTTGTTTACTTTTTGGGGACCAATTTTTAATCTTTGTAGTCAAATTTTACATTTATTGTTAACTATAAATTTAGTGGAATCAAATACTCCACCTAATCGTCGAGCTGGACGCAGTCTTGCTGATTATTTGGATCAATTCAGGCGAAGTATTTCAACCAACTATCGTCGATGCAGTAGAAGTATTTCAACCTACTATCGTCGTTCTAAGCGAAGTGTTTCTCAAGTTTGTATTATTTTAAATTTTAACTTCGAAATTTTGATTTAAATTAAGTTTTTCGGTTTGTTCTTTTAGTCCTCAATTTATTTATTAAAACATTAATTCAAAAATTGATGTTTAAATTTTCTTTGATTTTGTTTAATTATTCAAATTTAGGTTTGTTCAATAAATGTAAATGTATTGGGTCTTATTATTGCTTGTGCTGGTTTAGGTGTTGCAGTTTGGGTCTTTATGCATTCTCGAGTGGAAGCTTTTGAGAACACATTGGATAAACGTTTGGGTCTTTTTGAAAAAGACATAAAGCTGACAATAGGAAACCTGGAATTGAATTTGTCCAAAAATTTTACAAATTTGGAAGGAAGAATGAACAGAAAAATTACGAAAATGGAAAGAAGAATGAACAAGAAATTAACGAATTTTGAAGGAAGAATGGACAGAAAATTTACAAAAATGGAAGGAAGAATGGACAAGAAATTAACGAATTTTGAAGGAAGAATGGACAGAAAATTTACAAAAATGGAAGGAAGAATGGACAAAATGGACACAAAACTCGGAAATCTTACTGAAAGAATGGACAAAATGGACACGAAACTCGGAAATCTTACTGAAAGAATGGACAAAATGGACACAAAACTCGGAAATCTTACTGAAAGGATGGACAAAATGGACACAAATATCGAAAATCTTAATTATGTTTTCTGGCACTTAACCAATGTAAATATAACTTTATGGCGACGCATCGATGACGTCAATTCAAGTTTAAGTTCAAAAATTGATGCTTGGTATAAACAAAAACATTTGGCTATTTATCCGGGTCATAATTAATTATTAGAGACATTCATTACGTGGTTTTGAATTTTTTTGGGGGAGTTTTTTTTTGTTTTATGGTCACGGGGTCAAAATTTTTTTTTGGTTTTTGGGTGCTCGAATTTTGTTTTGGTTTTTGGGGTGGAGTTTATGTTTTGGTTTCGTTCTTTTTTTTTTGGAAAAAATTTTTGGGTTTGGATGCCTCTCTATGAACGTCTCTAAATATATATATTTTTTATTCCCATTCTAAAAAATTTCAAAAAATTCTTTTATAATTATAAATGCCAGAAAAAATATAATTCTCAAATTATCTCTTTTATTTACAAAATCTGTTTTTTTGGCAATTTTTTTTTGGCAATCGCGCTCAATTATTATGATTTCTGCTCAATTTACTTATGACCCAGTTTATTTTTTTGAGCTTCTAAATTAAAATCTAAGACCTCTATATAAATATACCTAATGTCTATTTTATTCAAAAAAATTTTTTTTTTATATTTATCGATTTAATTTTAGGATATATATTTTCTCTATATATTTTGTCCTAAAAAATCGCTCAGACCTCTCTATATTTTTACTCTTTCAAAAAAATTTTTTTTTAATTTATTTTATTTTAAGTTTTAGTCTTTTTCAAATTTTAGTCATGTCGAATCTCGATAATACACTACCCTCGGGAACACATTGAATCACATTTATTTTGAAGAGACGGGTTATAAGGGGATAAGTTATAGCCTAAAAACACGTCCCTCTGGCCCGGATGATGTACTAAGTAAAATAAAAGAGCTATCGGGGAAACGTGTGCTATCGAGATTTCGCGGGTACAGCCCAAGTAGGCGCGCGGCCAAGTAGGCGCAAAGCCATAACTTGCTTCAAAATTTCCAAATCTTTCAAAACTTAGTATTAAAAGATTCCTCTCATCGAGCTAAAGAGAATGGTATCAAAAATATTAAGGTCCAAAAATTTTCCAAGTAGTTATGGCTTTGCGCCTACCTGGCCGCGCGCCTACTTGGGCGTGTCCCAGATTTCGCCTATATATCGACTCCTATAATTTTCACTTAAAAAATATTTTTTATAAATAAATAAATAAATCTCAATTTCTATATATAGAGTGCATTCAATTTTTTAATTGTATTGATTTTTACAATTTACATATTTTTTTTATTAGAAATTTTTTATTTTATAGCAATATAGTGTGTAATTAACTAAAAAATTTCAAAGCAAGGAAGAAGAATAAAATGACGCAAATTTATAGCAATTGGATGTTGGAAATGCAAAAAATTGTTGAAACTAGGGAGAAGAATATTAAGGTTTTTTTTTTTAAATTTTTGTTCTAGGCTGGGGGCGTTCGAGTTTGGGACCACCTTTTAGTTTTTGATTCTTTGGCTCTAGTGCTTGAGACAAGTCAGGCACCATTTGAATTAAGTGCCCGACCCAAAAAGTTTTAAGAAAATTCAAAATGACCCCCAACCCCAAGGAAAAATGCAGGGAACCAGTTTGACCATTCATTACCTTTCTAAGGGCAAATGTTTATTTTCTGACTGACTTGCGGATTTTTTCAAACTTGCGGATTTAAATTTGCGGACAAAAAAATCTTTTGCCTGCAGACAATTATTTAAAGTTCAGTACCTTTGCCTAAGTTTTAAGGGAAGATTTTGAGGGGTTTTGTGGTTGAATTGAAATTTGTTGACTCCTTTTTTTGTCCACAACTCCTACCAGATAATTAAATCAAAAAAATTTTTTTTTCTAGTTTCTCGAAGAATCGCAACCTTTTGATGACCAACGTTTACGTTCTTTAGACGCTACAATAAAAAAAGTGACAGCATTTACCAAAAAATTAAAAAATCTATCGTCAACAACAGTTAGTCAATTAATACCAGATTTGGAAAAATTAAATTTGAGGTACTTGTGTAGTTTCCCCCCCCCCCCTTCCCTATAAGTCACGCCCCTTTACTTATTTACCTTTTTCCTGCCCCTTATCAATATGGGCCCAAATTCATGCTTAAAAAAGGAAGAGGGAAGAAAAAGGGGCGGGGCTTAAGGCAGAGGGGGGGGGGGGGAAACTACACAAATACCAAATTTAAGTAAATATTTGGATGAAATTGCTTTTAATATTTGTGAAGCAAAAATTAAAATTGCTGATTTGGCTGGTCTAGTTGATTTTATTGTCAAAATTTCGTCATTATATAATCAATTTTCAACACATTTATTGAATGAATTTAAAAAGCAAATGCCTTCAAAAAAGACGGATAAAGTGGAGAATCCGTCAAAATTGAGAGTTGATTTGAGGTTTTTTTTATTCTTGATTTTTTTGACGGGGGGATAGTTTAGGGATTTTTTAAAATTTATGTAAAGTGAGGGGTTTTTAATGTAAGCGCGTTTTTTCGGGGAAATAAGTTCTTAAGGACATTTTTAAAGAACCGTTGGTTAAAAATCCCAACCAAATTCTAGTATTATAACTTTTTTAAATTAGTACTTGAGATCAATCCCCTAGTTAGACTAGACAGGCAAGAACATTTGTAAGGCTCTTTTATTACTTAATATCGAGTTTTGATCGTTTTAGGTCTTACAAGAGGTAGATTTCAGCTCGATATCTGAAACCAGACCTTTTTTTCAGCCCGAAATTTGAAACCCAATCCGTAGAAAAAATTTGGAAACCTGAGCCTATCTTCTAATTATAAAAAAAAATTTTTTTTAATCTTCAGATTTTTCACTGAACTTTTACTTAATGGAATTTTTGGACGTGAAGGACTTCAATTACTTGGTGCTGTTTTAGCTTTTTTGGTTAATACAGATAAACAAGAACATTTAAATACAAGTGTGTTGATGCCTTTTTGCAAGGCTCATTTTTTTCCAATTACTGGAATTTTGCCGTATTCTATTCAAAAGGAAATTGGTGAATCAGAACATGCTAAATTAATTTCAGCGGTAATATGTTTATTTTAAAGGTGTACGGAAAATTGGGCTCTGGAAAATTGGGCTCCAAGATTTTTCGGAAATTTGGGCTCCAACTTTTCGGAAAATTGGGCTCCAGTGGTAATTTGGGCTCTGCGTGAAAAAATCGGAATATTGGGCTCTAAAATTTTGGGCTCCGGAGGAATTTTGGGCTCTGAGGAAAAAAGTCAAATTATGCAAAAATTAGAGATGAGTCTTCGAAATCGGGAGATTTTGCGTGTACGCCCAACTGTTATTGGAAGGAATAGGATTTCTTTATCAAATTCCACTGAATCGGACCAACCAATTTGAACCAATTTGAGTATACTGTAAAGGAATAGGGCCAAGTACTCACCCAGACCAACTGGCCGTAGGTTCCGAACCCAGAACTCGACTTCGCTCCGTAGGTTTGCATAATTTGACTTTTTTCCTCAGAGCCCAAAATTCCTCCGGAGCCCAAAATTTTAGAGCCCAATATTCCGATTTTTTCACGCAGAGCCCAAATTACCACTGGAGCCCAATTTTCCGAAAAGTTGGAGCCCAAATTTCCGAAAAATCTTGGAGCCCAATTTTCCAGAGCCCAATTTTCCGGCACCCTATTTTAAAATTCCGGAAAAATACAACACGTTCGATTTATTTGTCTCCGGAATACATGAAAATAATTCCTGAAAAGTTTAAATTTTTTCCGTAAAAATATAAAGAGAATTTCTGAAAATACAAATCAGGGTTGCCGCCCGAAACCCGAAACCCGATACCCGAAACCCGAAACCCGGCCTTTTTTTGTACCCGAAACCCGATACCCGAAATGAAAATTTTCCAACCCGAAACCCGTACCCGATATTTTTTCCAACCCGAAACCCGTGACCCGAAATTGGTTAAAACCCGAAATTTCTACCCGAAAATTTAGCCTTACCCGATTTTTTAAAATAAATTTAAAAAATTATAGAAAGAGAAAAAAGGAAAATAAAAGGAAGTATTTATAATTTTTTCAACATTTTTCATTATGTTGATCGTTGGTTGAATGGGCTAGGCGACTGGCTCGATATTTTCATAGGGGTGGGTTCGAGTCCATAGCTGAAAAAATGCTGTAAAAATTTTTCTTTTCGGAAATAAATGTTTTTTAAACTTGGATTTTCATTTTAGATTTTTAAATTTTTTTTTTTTAATATTTTAAGCTTGAAAAAGCATTAAAAATTTTAATTTAGGCATGAATTTTGCAAAATTTTCGCCTCCGGCGGTGAAAAAAGGAAGAAATCTGGCTGTTGGCCTTTGAAATTTCTCACAATTTTCGCCTCCGGCGGTGAAAAAAGGAGAAATCTGGCTTAGGAATCATCAAAATTCTCAAAATTTTCGCCTGCGGCGCAAAAAATGGAAGAAATTTTGAGGCTTTAATGGAGATAAAGCGGAGGAATATTACTATATAGTGGGATTTTACGAAGGTGGATATCCCTATTAATCCCCAAATCCCACAATGTCTCTTTAATCTCTTCAAATTTGCTTCTCTCTATACCACCCAAAATCCTATTATGCAATATAGCTTGCCTCCTACAATTTAGTTCGTCAATAGCCGAACACCCGAAAATAACCTGAATTTTTCGCCAAACCCGAAACCCGTACCCGAAATTTTTGCCAACCCGAAACCCGATACCCGAAATGAAAATTTTATAACCCGAAACCCGAAACCCGTACCCGATATTTTTGCCAACCCGAAACCCGATACCCGAAATGAAAACGCTCCAACCCGATACCCGAAACCCGTACCCGAAGATTTTTTGTACCCGCGGCAACCCTGATACAAATACAACAGGAATGTAAAATAGAATTGTTTAACTTTCCGGAAGAAATACAAAAGTGTATTCCGGAAAACAAAATTTATAAAATGTTTTCCGGAAAATATAAATTATAGTGTTTTTCCGGAAACGAAAACACTAGAATACCTGAAAACAGACACCGCAATAAGAATTATTTAGCTTTCCGGAAAAACACAAAAATTATTTTCTGGTGTGAACATAAATTAAACTGTTTTTAGGGAAAAAATATTCTGGAAAAATAAATGAAAGTATTTTTCGTAAGAGAAAATAAAATTTAGGAAAACACAAGCATTTTTAAAAAAAATACTTTTTAAATCAGAATTTTTTTTTCAGTTATTTACTACAGAGCAGAGAAGCATTCTTTCAAAAACACTTGATGATTATTGGCAATCTTTGGTAGAACATACAAATAAAAAATATGTTGAGATGAATAAACTGAAAAAGTCGATAAGACGACAGGAGAGGACTAGAGGTTTTCTTTTTTTATGGAAAATTTTTTGGAAGTTTTCTGAAAATTTTTTTCTTGAAAGTTATTTTCCGGAAATTTTTTTTTCTGATTTGCTTTTTTCGAAAATTTCTTCCGAAAATATTTCTGAAATTTAAAAAAAATTTTTATTTTTTTTTGTGATTTTTTTTGAAAATTTTTCTAAATATTTTTCGAATTTTTTTACTTGAAAATTATTTTCCTGTAATCCTTTTCGGATAAAAAAAAATTTTTTTCGAAAATAAAAAAAAATTTTCTGAAATTCTTAAAAATATTTTGAACTTTTTTCCACAGAAAAAATTTATTTTTTGAGGTGATGCTTCCGCTGATGATCGTCAACGTTTTGAACAAACCAAACAACATTTTGAACGTCTCCAAACTTCTTTGGAAGAATTAACCGAGTGTTTAGGTCATCCCCCAATTCAACTCCCTCCAGAAGAAACTAGTGAAGATGAAAGGGAAGCCGATGCAGCTGTAAATCGTTTAACTGAAGAATTGAGTGAAGGAAGAATTTTAATTTGGCCTGATCGTGATACTCAATTATTTTATGAATCTTTAATTGATGTGACTGCTTATACACCTACTGTTGCTGCACAGGTGGCAGATGCGGGAATTGAACAGCAACAGACTAAAGAGGTTTTTTTATTTTGATTTTTTTAAATTTTTTGGTCCGGGATCCAATACACAGATTTCTTTCGACCCAAAATCCGATTGAAAAAAATTTCAAACCCCCGACCAGAAATCTGACTTTTTCTCAAAACACCCCTGATCTGAATTGTTTTTAGATACCCATACTTCGATCGAAAAAAATTTCGGTTTTGATTGACCTCCCTCTCAGGTCTAACAATAAGGGTATCTATCTGCTAATAGGGTTTTGATTTAATTTGTATTTTTAAGCATATTGTAACTGAATCTATCGAAAATGTTGATTTAAGCTGCTTGGAAGAAATACAGCCTACAGATGAGATGGAAACAACTGCTGCTGCTACAACAAATTTACTGGAAGTACCTGAGGAAGAGGAAATTTCACAATCAACAGAACTTGTAGAGGAGCAAGAAAGTATATTATAAATTATTTTTTAAAATTTTCTCATTATAAACGACTAGAAAATTTCACACAAAAAATTTTTTTGTGCACGCAATTGGACTGCGCCCTGGGGATATCATTTAGAGTAGGATTGGTCCTCGTCCCCGAAAGTCGGGGAATTTGAGAGATTTTTTGAAACCTCCCCTCTCGTGGCCCTGTCTCAACGAAAATCTATCCCCGTGGCCCCCTCCCTCTTCGGGGACTAATTCTAATTTAGAGTCCTTTCCCTGTGATTAACCATATTCTACATCGAATTCGGTAGGTATTCTGTCTTATATCGAGAGGTTTGATCATTCCGCAACCTTTTTCAAATTTAAACAATCTTTTCAATTTTGTCTAAAAATAACGGAAAATCCCGCCTTTTAATGGGATTTTTTTAATTCGGGGGATTTTTTAGCCCCAATTAAATCATAATTTATTTAAAATTTCGACCAAAGTTTAACCAGAATTAATTTTAAAAAATCAAAATAAACTGGAATAATTAATCTATTTTTTTAGCAATTTATCAACAACCACCAGATTCACCAGCAACAATTACCAGTACTACCAGCAATTTTTCTGAATTACTTGGACGTCTCCCCCAATCAATAAATAAAGAATTAATTGATTCAATTTCAATAGATTTTTTGAAAAATTATTCCAGAATTAAAAGTAATCGAAAACGTTTAATTCAACATTTACAACAACCGCCGGAAGGACGTTTAGATTTGTTACCTTTTTATGGGAGGTTTATGGCTACAATTAAACCTGCTTATCCGGAAATTACTACACAGGTTTTTTCTATTTAGAAATCAGAATTAATTTTTGGGAAAATCAGAATTGGGTGAAAATTAAATCAGAATTTTATTTTTAAAATCAGAATTTATTCAGAAATTGACCAGAAGTTAGAATTAATTTTTAGAAATCAGAATTTAACCAGAACTTTATCTGAATTAATTGTTCAAAAATCAGAATTTGACCAGAATATAATCAGAATTAATTTTTAAAAAATCAGAATTTGACCAGAATTCGGTCAGAATTAATTTTAAAAAATCAGAATTTGACCTGAATTTGGTCAGAATCAATTTTTTAAAATCAGAATGTGATCAAAATTTGACCAGAATTAATTCAAAAAAATCATAATTATGACCAGAATTTAAAATAATTATTTAAGGTATTGCATGAATTGTTAGCCCGTTTCCGTTCAATTACTACCCCAAAAAGCGTTAAATTTCCAAAGAAGGCAGAAATGCAACAAGCACTTGCTAGAATTGAGGCGAAGCTTCACCTGTGTGCTTACCTTTCTGAATTGGTAAATTTTTTTGGAGGTTTATTAAGTCAGAATAAGGGTAAAAATGAATCAGAATATGAATTCAGAAATCAGAATTAAATCAGAACTTGACCAGAATTCATCAGAATTGTTAAAAATTAAGGTAGAATTAAATTATAATTTAGCAGAATTTAATCAAAATTACTGAAAATTAGGTCAGAACTGAATCAGAATTTACCAGAAAATAAGAATTACTGAAAATTCTAATTAGAACTCACCAGAAACTTATCAGGGTTAATGAAAATTTAGTCAGAATTTAATTAAAATTCACCATATAAAATCAGAAATTTCATCTAAACTCAGAATTAATTTTTAAAAACCAGAATTAATATTTTAAAATCTACCAAAAAAAATTTTTTTAGTGTAAATTTGGAATTCTTCCAAAAGCTGAAGCATTAACATGTTTACGTTCTTTATTAGTACACATGCATGTTTACAAAGTTGATATGCTTTGTATTATGATTGAACAAATGGGTTCATTTTTGTATCGTTCACCTGATGCTCATTCAAAAATGGCTGTAATAATGCAAGTTTTGAAGGATAAATCGGCTAATGTTAAAGATCCAAGGCATAAGGTTTTTATTTTTTTAAATTTTTTTTTATTTATCTAACAATAAGTAAGAAGGGAGTCTAGTATATTTAAACTATGTTTAATAGGCCAAGGTTTTAAGATTTATAAAAAAAGGGAATGCAGCGCTTTTGTGACTCACATCAGTCATTTAAGTATCTTTACGTGGTGAGCGAAAGCGCCTAACAACAGCTGCCAAAGGGCAGCAGGACAATGCCTGCCCGGAGCTAAACTTTACCTCTCTTTTTTATTATATTCTGATTCTTTTTTTTCTCTCCTATCTGGAGATTTTCTTTAAAAAGTTCTTTCCCGCACCTATTCAGTGGACCCGTAACCAGGATTTTTTCGGGAGGGGGGGGGGGCAAGGGGAAAAATTTTCTGCGCCGAATTTTTTTCTCACCTTCCTTAATCTGACTAGGGAATTAAATTAATCTAAATTTTTACGATTCTAAATTCAAAATTTATTTCTTAAGATTCTTCTAGAAAATGCTTATTTTGCTGTTATTCCTCCAGATGACCAAACAATTAATTCAACAACAACAGCAGCTCGACAACCACCAATGCATGAATTTATTCTTCACAAGCTTTCAACAGACATTAGAATTGGTATTTTCCGTCGTATTGATTGGGATGATGAGGAGATTAAAGGTTTGAGAAATTTTTTGAGAATTTTTTTTTTGAAATTTTTTTTTCAAAAATTAAAAAAAATTTTTTGAAAAATTTTTTAAAGTTTTTTCAAAATTTTTTCATTAGATTTCACCTTAAAATTGCTTTCTTGTCCATGGCGTGTTCATTTTGCTGATATGGCTTCTATGGCTTCTCTAGTTTCTGCACTTTCTGATCATCATGAGTATTTTTTTTTTAATTAAAAAATTAATTTTAAATTTTATTTTTTTAAAAAGTTGGATTGGTGTTTATGTGTTAGACTCTGTTCTCGAATTTTTACGTCTTTCTTTAGAATTAAATGCTCCAGCATTGCAACAACGTGCACTCACAACTGTTGCTTATCTTGGACAATTATTTAATTATAATGTTACAAATACTGCTACTTTGTTTAAGGTTTTTTCTGTTTTTTTCTTAATGTTTAATTAAATGGTTGCCGGGGATTTAAATTATCTTTTTTAATGTTAGAGCTAGCCTTGGTTGAGGGAAGAACAAAATTTCCAGAGAGTCTTACCAATAGGGTTGTCGGTCGGTTTCATCAAATTCTTCTGTTAACCGAACCGAGTCGATTTGGGTTAAAACTAACAACCCTTCGACTTACCAAAATACAGCCTAAAGAAAAAATTTATCTTGTTTCGTCCAAAATTTCAATCCAAAAAATATTCGTTAAAATTATCCTCGTTGTTTGAACAACCCTTAATTTTTCCATGTTGTTGAATAACCTTCCCTGTGGTAGATATTTTTTCTTTTGACTATATTTTGGTCGACTCATTTGATATGAATTTGTTTTAAGCGGATTAAATTTTGTCTGGGCTGTGTATTAGCCTGACACGATTTTGGTCCTTTAGGTAACAATAGTTGTCATTTTTTCTAAACCTTGGAAATGACGCCACGTTTTGGAATTACGGAGCGCTGCATTATATACTAATCTCTTTTTAAGGTTTTGTACCAATTAATTTCTCTTGGTATTCACCCTATTACCTCTACTGTCTCCTCTGATTTACCTCAACAAGAAGGAAACAATGAATCGTCATCAGGTCCAGAACAATTAATTATTCGATTACAACGAATTCGACTTGTTACCCAATTAGTGGACACAGTTTGTGAATTTTTTTGTGCTCCAAAAAGTAAAAGTACAAGGAGGATGGATCAATTTTTGTTCTTCTTTTTAAAATTTTGTTTGTTTTTTTTTATTTTTTAAATTAAAAATTTCCGAAAAAATTTTTCCGAAAAAAGTCCGCAAAAAATTTGCGGACAAAAATTGCTAAGTCCGCAAAAAATTTTTGCGGACTTTTCTAATAACCTTTAAAAAATATTTTTTAATTATTTATTTAATTTTTCTAAAAATCAGATTATGAAACACGTGATGGTTGGTCTCTTTTTATCGACGATATAGGCGAATTCCCTGATGATGTAATTCAATTAGTTACCGAATTATTGCGTACTTGGAGAAAAAATGAAAAATTTCCTGAAAACCTTAATGAAGCGCAATTGAAGGTAGCAGAGATTGAAGCGACTTATAAGGCAAAAGTCGATGAAATTTTGGCTGGAATGCGTAATGCTCTTGAAGCGGCAACTAGAGATGAAGAAGGGCAAAGACGTCTTAATAGAATTGCTGAAGAAAATGAGGAGGAGGAAGAGGATGATTATGATAGTGAGGAGGAGGAGGAAGATGAAGAGGATTCTTTGGACGAAGAATTGGACCATTCTTGGTAAGAAAAAGGGTATTTCTAAAATTGGTAAAATCCGCAAAAAATGATGTCCGCAAAAAATTTGCGGATTTTACTACTAAACTTTTATTTAAATTATTAAACTAGGAAAAATACAAAAAAACTTGAAAAGAATTAAAGTCTGCCGGAAAAACACAAAATTAATGTACTAAAATACAGATTAATTAAACTTAAATACAACTTGAATAATTAAAAGAAAAATAAACTTGGATTAAATAAACTTTTTTTGTATTTTTTCTGTCTTTTTTAATCTAGGAAAAATACAATAAAGTTTTAAATAAACCAGCAAAATACAAAAAAAAGTTTAATTAATCCAAGTTTATTTTTAATTATCTAAGTTGTATTTTTCCAAGTTGCATGAATTATTGTATTTTCCGGAATTTTGTATTTTCAGGAATTGATTAAAAATGTGTTTTTCCTAATTAAACTTGAAATTATCCAAACTTTTTTTTTTGTATTTTTTAAAACTTAAGTATTCAAATTTTATTTATGTTTAAGCTTTAAATTCTCAAGTTTAATCTTAAAACATGTTTTTAAGTGATAATGAAGAAGAAGAAGATGCTGAACATAAAGAAAGGCCCCATTCAAATCGTAAACAACACAAAAAGAATAATATTTCTTCTTCACAACCACAATTATTAGAAAATGCTGAAAAATCACCAACTTGTTATTTTGATGGAGATGAATCTGAGCTTAGAATACATACACAACAGAAACAGTTACTTCCAGAAGATGAAGATTTTATGAGAGATTTTGATAAAACTATGAATGAGTCTTTACAGGCAAATAAAAAATTTTTTAAAAAATAAAAAAATTTGCGGACAAAATTCTTTCCGCAAATTTTCTGCGGACGTCCGCAAATTTTATCCGCAAAAAATTTTTTTGGCGGAAATTTTAGTTTCATTATCTTATTTTTAATTTAATTTTTATAGTCAGCTCCAGTAATGCTTCAAGGTCCTATTAGCGATTTGGTTGTTCCACCCCAAGCAAAACAAAAATTTGAAAGGAAATTGACTTTTGGTAAGAGAGAGGGAGAATTAATAGAGGATTAAAAAATTATTTTTAATTTTTTAGCAATGTCAGAAACTCATTCAGTTGATAAAAGCTCCCCACATGATCTTTTGCCACCTGAAGATGTTGGGGGAAATAATTATTATGGAAGGAGCTCTCAACAGCAACAACATAGACAGAAAGGTTTTGACTATTTTATTAAAATATCAAGTAGAAAACCCCAAAAAAGTTGGCTTTTGCGTTCTGAATTTTACCAGAATATAATTTTAGAAAATTCAGAATTTTACCAGAATTATATTATTAAAATCAGAATTTGACCAGAATTGGGCCAGAATTTAATAAGAATTCTTACCAGAATTAACTCAGAATTTAACCAGAATTCGAAAAAAAACCAGAATTTAATCAGAATTCAACCAGAATTAAGTCAGAATTTTATCAGAATCTTATCAGAATGACCAGAATTAAGTCAGAATCTGGCCAAAATAAAATCAGAATTTTTTAAAATTTAATTTCAAGGTTCAGCTGCTTCCCCCCAATCTAGAATGGCTTTAATGCTTCGTGCTAACAAAGGTGTTGGAGGTAGTAGTGGTGGCGGTGGTGGTTTAGGAACAAGCGGAGGAGGAATCGGAGCTAAAGGCAATGTTTTGTTGAAAGCAGTAAATATAGAAGATATTGGTGATAATTTGGCTGAAAAGTGGCGAATGGCACAGGAGGAGCAAGAGAAAAATAGAAGGGAAATGAAAAAGGTGAGAATAGCAAAATTGAGTTTTTTGCAGTTGGACCTAACAAATAGATACCACACCTTGGGGCGAAGAAAGAAATTGTCGCTTATAATGAGGTGGATAACCCCCCCCCCTCCCACCCAGTGACCAACCAAGTTTTTTTTTGAAAGCCTATCTTGAATTGAGGGACATTTGGGACCCCAATTTGAAAATTGTGGACCCCAACGGTACTCCAATTTTCGACACAATTGTGCCAATTAAGGTGCCTTATTTTTGGGGGTATCTTAGAGGAGGCTTTTATTTTGTATTTACACAAAGGATTATTTTAAATTAATTCAGGTAACTTTGGCTTTAAATGAACGTATGGCGCAAGAAGCTGATGAAGCAAATAGGCAAGAACAAATTGCGGAAATGGAAAAACGTTTTATATTTACTGGAGGTGGGGGTGTTGGGGGATCAACGACATCAAATTTGGGGGAAGGGAATGAGTAATTAAAATATTAAATTTTATTTTTTTTTGATTATAAAAATTATCTTTCCGGTTAAAAATATATATTAAAAAAAGTCTTGTTAATTCAAGCATAAAAATTCAGTGATGGCTTAGCGGTTCAGGGCGTTTCATCTTTTCCAATTGTTTGCGGGCATGTCTGTGAAAAAAAATTTTTTTTCTAAATTCTTTCAAAAATTTTCTATTACCAGGGATGGATTAGGTTCCGAAAATATTTGGTCCGAAACCCGACCCAAAGAAAAAATTTTTTGATACCCCGTCCCAATGTTTTTCTATCAACCCGGCCCCATTCCCCTGTTTTTTACTTACGCTCCAAAAAGTTGATCATTCGAAACAAGAATTTCAGTTTTCTTGGCATTTATAAATAAAAGTGATTGTGCCATTAAAGCAAATATAGCTAAGAAAAATAAGTAGAAACGCATCTTGATTTTTTTTAAATTTTTGAATTAATTAAAAAGGCAAAAATGGGGGGTTTTCTAAATTATTTATTTTAAAAATGTGTAAAAAAGATGTTTAATTTTACTTTTTTTTTGTTTTTATTTTCGTCAAAATTACACATTTTAGAACATAAACAGGTTTTCTGTTAATAAACACAAAATTTTTTAAATTATTTTTACGAATTTTTGATAATTTTACTGTACATATTTCTCTTCTTAATGACATTTTGTCAATATTTGCTCGATATGGCAATTTGTCCTGTACCGTTTTGTCAGTTTGGTTGAATGAAATTTATAGGAATTAATTAGACATTTTTCTCTTCATATTGCACACTATTTTCATTTTTTATCTTTATTCTCTTTTGTTTTTGATATTCTCTAATTTTTGGTCAAATGAAAAATTTTCTTATATTTGGTTAAATGAAAGTTTACATTTTAATTTTTCATTCTGTCACTTTGTTGTTTTTCGTACAAATGAGAGAAAAATTTTTCTTTTGTTTTAGGGACCGTGTCCCCATAAAATGTCGAATCCATAAAATGTCGAAAAGTTTAAAAACCCACAAAATGTCAAAAAAGACTATAAACCCACAAAATGTCAAATAATACTATAAACCCGCAAAATGTCAAATCATATAATGTCGAACCCATAAAATGTCAAAAAGGCCAAAAACCCACATAATGGCGATAGAATTTTTATTTGTTATTTTTATTTGTTTTGTTTGTTTGCTTTGATTGCTTTTTGACAATTAAAAGTTATTAATTGTCTCCCATCTTGTATTTGTTATAATAATTTTTCTAAGATGGTTAATTTTATCTTTTAGATGAGAATCAGGCTTAAATTCACTGAGTTACAGAAGTAAAGAAAACGGCGATTTCCGATCGATGTATTGTCTGAATTTAATCAAGAACAGCAACAATCCGAGCCTTATTGTACTACCTCAAAGATATGTGAGACGAGGATTTAGTTTGGTGGTCAATTCTTCGCCAGGCGTTCTGTCAACATTTCTCGCACATTTTGCGTCAACATATGTAGGTCTTACCCAAATTGAATTGCAATTGGGATTAGAAGCTTTTCAAAGAGGGTCCAAGTACATTCAATACAAGAAGTTGATGAAAATAGTTATAATTTTTCAGGTTTTTTGTTTTGTTATTTTTGTTCTGTTTTTGGCGATTTTTTATTTGTGTACTTATACTGTTTTACCGATTCGGTGTTTTTATGAATAAAATTGTTTTATTTTTCCAGCTTAATTTTGCTCAATACAATTTTTAGATCAGTGCTTCTCTTTTTAGATTTTTTACGCTTATTATCAATTTTTTAAAATTTCGCCTTTTTGACATTTTGTGGGTTTGTAGCCTTATTTGACATTTTGTGGGTTTATAGCATTTTTTGACATTTTGTGGGTTTCTAGCCTTATTTGACATTTTATGGATTCGCCATTATATGGGATTTGACATTTTGTGGGTTTTTGGCCGTCTCGCCATTTTATGGGTTCGCCATTTTATGGGTTTGACATTTTATGGGGGAGCCTTTAGGGACACGACCAAAACGGCGCTCGGCCATAACGGCGCAAAGCCATAACTTGCTTCAAGATTTCCGAATCTTAACAAATTTGGTATCAAACGATTCCTCTCATCGAGCTGAAGAGATTGGTACCAAAATTGATAAGATTCAGAAATTTTCCAGCAAGTTATGGCTCTGCGCCATTATGGCGAGCGCCGTTTTGGGCTGTACCTTTTGTTTTTTACTTTTTTTAATTTTTAATTAATTTTTTAGTTTTTACAAAATGTTTTGGTATTGCTGTGATTCTTTAAAATTTGGATCTGCTAAACGCGAAATTAAACAAATAATAAAAAGCAATTCAATAGAAAATGATGAACGATTTGCTAGCATTTTTACATACAATTCAGAAAGGAATTATGGAGGGAATCGGTATAATACTGCTTTTGGTATTTATTTACTTTATTGGTCTTCTGTAAAAAACGGGCAAAGGAATGTCTCGCGATTTGAGGTTTTATAGGTCTAAACTGGATTTTCGATCCTAGACTTTACAGATTTATTTTGCGGCCTGTTTCTTCTTGCCTGTAAAAAATATTTTTATTTGCAAGTCCTTGATTTGTAAGGAGCGTGGGTTACCTAGAATGGATCCTGGACCTCTAGTTTAAGAAGAAAGCACTTTTAGCACCAATCCTGGACATGGTATCAATTCAGTCTTTTTTTAATCTAAAATTTTCCATAACCTTCCCCTTGTCCAGTTAGTCCATAAAATACTAGTTTTTGATTTTTTTCAGATTGGGGTGGCAACAATCAATTTTCTCAACTTCCAACGACTTTGGAAGAACAATTTCCTAACAACCAAAATGTTTCTAATAAATTTGGAGAATTTATTTGTACACTACTTTCCTTGCTCTTTTTTATAATTACCTTGCCATTTTCTCTATTTTTTACTTTGAAGGTTTCTTTTAATTTAAAAAATGGGTACTTGTGTAGTTTACCCCCCATAAGCCCCACCCGTTTCATCTATCTTCTTTTCTTTTAAAATTCACCACAAGCACCAACCTCTTGACTTAAAAGGTATATTGACCCAAGTGGTCATTTTATAGGAGGAAAAGAGATGGGGTTTTGGTTATTTTCTCTTAGGAAATGGGGTGGGCTTATGGGGGGTAAACTACACAAATACCTAATATTTTTAATTTTCAGTTTATCAATCCATTCCAAAAAGCTGTTGTAATGCGACTTGGAAAATGTCAAAATAAAGTTTATGGGCAAGGAATGATTTTACTTTTGCCCTTTATTGATGAAGTAACGATTGTTGATTTGAGGTTATTTTTGAATTTTTTGGGGATTTTTTGTGTATTTTTAATTTTTCATTAGGATTTTTACAAAATTTTTATGTCGTCGGGATCATTGGGAATCCTTTCCCCCATTACTAAAATTAAAAAAAATTATTTCGTGTTTGGGTCTTTTTCATGTTCACTATTTTTAGACTTTCATTTGACATTCCCAAGTTCTTTAATAAACCCTAGAACCAAGTTGTAGGTTTTTTCATGCCTTTTTCAAGCGCCAGCCTTGACCCACTCCTTAAATTCTTTTTTGGATTTTCCTACAAAAATAATATTATTTTTATTCCTCAAATTTTTTAGAGTCTCCACCATAGAATTACCAACAATCTATTTGTTCACCACAGACCGTGGAATAGTTGAATTAACTTCTGTTGTGCTTATTCAAGTTATTGACCCAATTATAGCTTGTTGTACTGTCCAGAATATTAAACAGGTTTTTTTTGTAAATTTTTAACTTTAAAAAAAATTTTTTTTCGATGTTAAATTTGCTCGTCTATACAGCATTACATAGACATTTGGGTAAACGAATATTGAGCGATATTACAAATCCAAATTTTCTTTCAAAACATGTTGCTGGTTGTCAGGTAAGAAATATTAATTATTAGAAGTTTTTGTTGTGTTGTCTTTTCCGGAAAATACCCAATTGTATTTTTAGCACTTCCTGAATTTATTTTTTTTGTATTTTCTTTTCCGGAAGATATTAAATTTTCTGGAACGTATTTTTAAAATTATTCTTCGGAAAATATTTTCTTTTTAGTATTTAACATTTGATTTTTTTTCTTCATAGAATGAATTGGATCAATTTATTAATAAATATGGAGTCAAAATAGATGCAATAAACATTACAAAAATTAATGTAATTAAGCCTGGAGAGAATGGGGCTGTCTCTATATTTAAAACTTTAATTCGTTCTGATGTTGGTAAACAATTTTTGGATGTTTTTGGATGCCCTATTAATAATTTAAATAATTTTATGAGTGAAAGTGGGGGAGGAGGAAAAAATAAAGAAAAGAATTTAATAAAATTGTCAAATGATGAATCCAAGGTTTTTTAAATTTTTATTGAAATTTTGGGGTTAGAAAAACGGGTTTTAGTTTTTTTGGATATGTCTTCCTCCCTTAAATTCCCTTCTCGTTTTTGGGGGGAAGGGGGGTCTCTCTTAAATTCACTTCTTGTTTTTGGGGGGCTGAAGAGTTGTTTGGCTTTAATAATTCTTATATTTTGGGTTTTTCCAATTAGAAAATTATTTTTTTAGCTTTCCCGATTTTTGGGCCTTTATCCCTTAAAAATTTTTGGGTCTTTCTCTCTCTAGTTAGAAAATTATTTTTTTAGCTTTCCTGATTTTTCCTGAATTCCTGATTTTCCTTTCCTGATTTTTCCTGAATAGAAAATTATTTTTTAGCTTTCCTGATTTTTGTGAGAGAAAATTTTTTAAACCCAATGTAAAAATGACATCGCTTCATTTTTTCATATTTTTTTGTTCCGATTTGGCTCCTTCCTTTAAATTTTCTATTTTATGTTGACTTATAATAAGTCTGGAACCCTTGTTTAATTTTCCCTGTCTTTTTTTAATTTAGATTACTTAAAAAAATTTTCTTTTTAAAGAAAATAGCTGATACCTTCTCTACAGCTTCAACCGAAAAACAAAATTCCCCTTCAATTCTAAATTCAATATCTGAAGAAAAAATTGTTGTAGAAGAAGAAGATAATGAATTGGAACAACTTCTTCAACGTATTCGCCTCGTATTATTTCAAAATTGTGGTGGAGGGAATTTATTGAGACGAGTAAATAAATGCTTTCGTGTAAAATGTACTGATTGCTTGAATAATAATGAATTTGATATTGATTTGAGAGAATCTAGTGGAGGATGGTGTGGGTGGACATGGCAGAGAGAAGGAGGTTTTTTTGAGTTTTTTTAAATTTTTTTTAATTTTAAAGCCCCAATGTATTTTTGGGGGGTTTTTTCTTTTAGGGTTCCTAAAGTCCGCAAATTTTGTCCGCAAGTCATTCCACTCCTAAAGTCTGCAAATTTTGTCCGCAAGTCATTCCACTCCTAAAGTCTGCAAATTTTGTCCGCAAGTCTTTCAGTATCCACTTTTTCCAGTAATATCACCTCCAACCCTCGATTTTCTTTCTAATCCCTTAAGAAACTCCAGACTTTAACACCAAACTTTGAACGGCCATAACTCGGCCCAAGTGATTTTGCAAGAAAACGGATAACACATTCCAATAGAAAGTCGGGGGTCCTCTATCGAATTTTACCAAAAAATACAAAATTCGCAGTTTTAGTAAAAGATGGTTCCTTTTCAGTAGCATTCGTTCTCCTTAAATCTACTTTGCTTTACCTTGCGGATTAAATTTGCGGATTTTTGGCCAAATTAAGGAATATACCTCAAAATATCTAATATTTCCCTCTGATTTTAACATTTTTTTAGAATTATCACCAGATGTACATTTTACCTTGTCAAAAACAACAATTATATCTCTCATCAATAACCAATTATCTCCAATGTCTGCTTATATTAATGGACTTGTTCAAATTCAAGGTTCTATTCAGGATGCAATTTTATTGAAGAATTTGGCTGATTGTTTGGCTGTTTAATTGAGGAAAAGTTTACTTTTTCCTTTTTTTGCCCTATTCTTTTCTGCCCTTCCCTCTTTTCTTCATTCCTCTTAGCTACCCTAGTTTATTTTTTTTCATTGTTGACCACGTTGTGGTTGTGGCTTTGAACTAAAAAATATATTTTTTCCTTTCCTGAAGATTCTCCCCCCCCCCCATTAATGAGGTAATTTGCCTCTTTTCCTTTAAGACATCCACCTTGGAACGTTATCTAGGTCAAACGTTCCGTTTATTTTTGCGGTCTTGCAAGTTTTAGGTTTACAATTCCTGCTGACTTTAACCTTTTCCCTCTCTTATTAAGCTTGGTTACCTTTTGTTTTTCCTTGGACCCCACGTTGTTGGTAGTGGCTTTGGAGTAAAAAATTATTTAAATTTTGAGAGACACCTACATATACTAGTCAATAAGAGGGCATTCTGTGGGGTCTGTGGGGTCATATAAAAAATTTTTTCGCTTTTCCTCCATCTTTGTTCTAGTCATTCTATTTTTTTTATTAATTATAAAAAATAAATTTTACGTCTATGTTATATTATAATTTTGTTTTTAAATTGTATACTTGTGCAATTTTATTTTTTTAAAGGATATATTTAATTTTTTAATATAAAAAATGAATTCAAGCTCAAATAGCAGCAAAATAAAAAATGCAATTCAAAAAATTAAATCGAATCGAGGCGGAACTCGACAAAGTGCGACGAGTGATACAAGCTCAATTTCCACAGAGGATGAATTTGTTTGTGTTAAACGACCAAAAATGAAGGAAATTGGCACAATGACTAGTAAAATGGATATTCCTAAAGTAGAACAGAATACAGGTTTATTAGGTTAGTTTTTTTTTAATTTTTTTATTTTTAAAATGGTGGCAAGACCACTTTTGACTGACAAGGGACACTCTCGAGCTATGAGCAAAATTTTTTAGATAAATTATACCATACTGAGGCTAACAATAAGACTCGTCCCCGTGGAAACAACCCCTTAACACTTTAATAAATTTAATTATTGGGCCCTTATTTTAATTTTTTATTTCAGATGTTCTCTTCAACTTCTTAAATTTTATTGTGGAGCTTTTCAAAGCGGTGTTTAACAAAGCAAAGAATATAGCCTTTCTTGGAATGGATTGGGTATCCTTAAATTTAAAATATTTATTTTAATTTGGGCTAAAAAAGTACGGTCAATCGCTCCCCTATGGGCGTAGCCTGTGGGTCGATTTCGGGCGGATAAAATGGGGTGTGCACCAAAATTTGGCGCTTTGAACGCAAATTCTATTGTACACATATTTTTGTTTTTTAGCGCCGCGGGCGAAAATTTTGAAGGTTGTAAGCGAAAATAATTTCAGTTTTCCTATCATCTTTCTCACAATATTTTTCCATTTCAGGGGGAGGCTAAAGCCCCAGAAGCCCCCCTCGGGGGAGCTCCAGAAGCCCCCCTGATCATCCCTAATTATTTTTATCTGAAAAATCGTCTGGCACCCATTTTTTAAACGGAAACCTCGTTTTATTAATTCAAATAATTCTCAAATTTTTTTCAGATGTCTACTATTCGCCAGCGTCCAATTACTAAAGACACAATTGAAATGGTTTTCGATAAATTGGCTATGATTTTAGCAACATCATTTTTTCTACTATTATTCATACTTATTTGCAATGTATTTTGGCTTGCATTCTCGGCATGTATTTTTGAAGATTTAAATTTTGGGAGGTGGTGGTCTATTGCTGCAATTTTTAGTTTAATTGGTTTTGTTGGGGCTCTTTTGGTTTATTTAGCTATTTTGAACGACTTTTTAATGTGGTTATTTAAATGATGGATTGAATTTTCTCTCATGTTTCTCTTTTTGTTAATTTTCCATAGCACTGTTTGCGGACAATTTTTGCGGACAAAGTTGACACTCCTACATTTCAAGGGGAAATTCTCTTTTGATATATTGTTATTTAAATAAATCTCATTAATAATTGAATAAATCTCAAGGATATTTTATAAATTTATTTTTATATTTTAAATTGTATATTTAAACAATTTTATTTTTTGTTCATAATTTTTTAAATTTATTTTTTCAGTGAAATTTTGAAATTAAAAAATTTTTCAGAAAATTTTTTCAAAAAATTTTACAAAAATTAAACAAAAAATGGATCCAAACTCAGACAAGTTGACACAAACAAACGTGACAAGAAATACAAGTTTGACTTCATTAGAAAGTGGATTTGTTAGTTTAAATGAACCTAAAACAAAAGAACAAATGACTGTTGAAATTGATTTAATTTCTGGGGTTGACAAAGAAAGACAAGGTCTTTTTTTAAATTTTATTTTTAAATAAAAATAAATTATATTTAAAAAGATGCCAAAATTATTTCAAAAAGTGGGAAAATCAGCAGGTATGGAAAGGATTTGGTGGAGAAGATAAATGGCTTTGTTAAGGTTTTTTCTGTTAATTTTATTTAAAAGTAAAGGACTCTCCATTTAAGAGAAGACAGCTTTTGGGCACTTTTTTTTTGCGGGCTGTTTTTTGTCGACTTTTTTGAGGACAATTATGTTAATGCATGTTCCCTAGGAATGGAGTCATAAAAAGGATTTTTCAGCATTTGTCCGCAAGAAATTTATTTTAGCAAAAAATTTGTCCGCAAATGTTGTCCGCAAAAATGTTTTATGTCCGCAAATGTTGTCCGCAAGAAATTTATGTCCGCAAAAAAGTTGTCCGCAATTTTTTTGTAAATATAAAAATAGTTAATCTCTCCAAACTTTAGAAATCTTGGCGATGTACTACAAATTGTTTTTCATCAATCAATAAAGATCATCTTGTTTTTCTTCTCAAAAAAATTTTTGCAGCAACACTTTTAATTTTTGTTTTTGTGCAAGGTTTGGTTACATTTTACTTGACTTTTACCAATTTTGTTTTTCCTTCTAAAAATTCTTCTTCGGATTTTTCAAAATTATTTGGTTTTTTAGTAACGTTAATTTATTCTCTGTTTTTCTACTTTTATTTTATTTTTCTTCACAAAATATTTTTGGCCCTCCACCCTTCTTTAACTAGCTCCAAATGCTTCTCTACCCTTTTTAAAATTGTTTCAGGCATTTTTGTGTTTATCATAGCTTTGCTTTCTTTATTAATTATTTATTCTTTTTTTCATTTCAATATTATAACGTTTACTCTTCAAAATACTTTTAATAATCAAGTAAGAATTTTTATGGCAATATTTAGTTGGGCAGGTTTATTTTGTCAATTATACCTTTATTTTTCTTTTTTTAAAAAAATATTGGAGAATTTTCCTTTAACAATGGATCCGATTTTTAAATTTTTTAAATTAGAGATTGAGATAGGCTAAATTTTTGGATTTTTTTTTCTGTGTCTGTTCTAGAAAAAAATTTTTTTATTAGAAAAGGCTACAAATTGTGCCAGTCTAGATCTCTAATCTATGAAATTTTTTCAAATTTTGTACTGAAGTCGGCCTCAAATTTAAATAATCTTTTCAGTTAGTTTCGCCTTTCGCTGAATTTCGTCTTTTGAACTTTCGTGTTTCACTTTCTAAAACCTGTTTTGGCACACTCTTGGTGTGTATATTAAATTATTGTCTAAATTCAATTTGGCCGGCCAAATTCAATTTAAACTAAAATTTAATTTGGCCGGTAACATATAAATTAGAGGTCCGACAAAATTTTTCTTTTCAATATTCACTTATTTTTTACATGCATACTTAATCTCATAATTTATTGAATAAATACTTTTCAAGGATATTTTTTAAATTTAGTTTAAATATTGTGTATATTACAATTTTATTTATTTATTTTTAATTTAATTTTTTAAAGAAATTTCCTTTTAGAAAAATTTTTTAAAAATTTTTTTAACAAAAAATGGATTCAAACTCAGACAATTTGACTCAAGAAAATATGTCAAATGATACAAGTTTGGCTTCCATAGAAAGTGGATTTGTTAGTTTAAATGGACTTGGAACAAAAGAACAAATGGCTGTCGAAATTGATTTAATTCCCAAAATGGAAAAAGATAAAGGTTTTGATTTAAATTTTAAACAAATTTGGGTAAAAGTCGACTTTGTATGCCCCCTCAATTTTTCATTTTCTAGAAAATGTGAGGAACATTTTCGATATTTTTGAGCTTTCCGGTGGGTAATTATTAAGTGCTCTGTTCGAGTTTAAATGTAAATTTTTTGTCGAATCCCGGACCCAAATTTGATTTCAAGTTCTAAATAGAAATGTAAATTTTATTGTAAACTGATGCGTCTATTCAAGCTCGAAATTGTGTCTGGGATTCGAAATTAAATTTGATTTTAACTTATATCCGGACAGCACCAGTGTTTAAAAGCTCGTGCCAAGATTCGTACATGTATGAATACCTGTTTACGAGTACGAGAAAAAATAGGCATGTACGAAGTATAAAAAAGGCCTGTTGAAAGTACGAATATGAGCAATTTTCAAAATTCCAAACACTTTTCAGACACTTAATTACTTCCCTGAAAACCTCAAAATCATGAAAAAAGACTTCTCCATCGTTTTTCTAGGGGGGGGTCATACAAAAACCAACTTTTATTAAATAAATTATTTAAAAAGATGTCAACATTTTTGCAAGAATTGGAAAGGTCGCCAATTTTTTCAAGGAGTTGGTGGAGAAGACAGCTTGCCGTGCTAAGGTTTTTGCATTAAATTTTATATAAAAATAGGGCTCCATCGGTTTAGAGATTTGGAAAAATTTGCGGACTTTTTTTTTGCGTGTAAATTGTTTAATTAATTTTTGTCCGCAAATGTCCGCAAAAATTTTGCAGACAAAAAATATTTGTCCGCAAATTTTTATTATAAAAATAATTTCCCAAAAATTTTTTTAGAAATCTTGGGGATCTATTACAAATTGGTTTTCATCAATCAACTATAACCGTCTTGCTTCTTTAATCAACAACTTTCTGGCTGCAACATTTTTGCTTCTCATTTTTGTGCTAGTAACAGCTTTCTTCTCCTATTTGTTCAACAAATGTATTTCTTATTCTATAAATTCTGAAAAGGCTTTGGATTCTACAATATTCTTTGGTTCTTTAATATTATTCATTTATTTATTAATTCTCCTGTTTTATTTTGTTGCTCTTCACAAATCGATGAGAAACCTCCAACCTTCCTTAACTAACTCAAAATGCTTCTCTACTCTTTTTAAAATTCTTCCAAACATTTTTGTGTTCCTCACAGCTATTCTTTTATTGATTGTAATTTTTTCTGTTTTTCATCTCATTATTACAGGGGTAATTGGTGATGATAAGTTTGATGCTGAAGGAAAAATTTTTGTGATTTCTTTCTTTTCGCTTTGCTTCGTTTTGTTGCTATTCCTTTATTTTGCTGGTTTAAAAGCAGTAATGGATAAATACCCTATTACAATGGATTCTATTGAGAAATTTTTCTTTAAAGATTGAAAGATTGGCAATCCCGGAGAATTGGGGTCCCTGCGAAAAAAAAGTTTAAAAATAAGAAAAAGGGTTTTTCTGGGGTAAAAAAATATGCTGATTACGAATCTGAACTAAGATTTTGAAAAAGTCGAATCCCGAACCCGAATATAGGCCCTCGAATATCGAAAAACCATAGGGGGGACCAAGCCAATTCTCCGGGATTGCCGAGATATTGGCTAAATTTTTGGAAAGAAAAAATTTTTTATCTGAGAAACCCAAGCGAAAAATCACAATTTCTCAGTTTCGAGAAGCGAAGAACTCTCTATTTTCAAGAATCTGGGCGAAGTTGATTTTTTTTTAATTTTTAAAGGGACAAGAAAATTATTTAGCCAATGTTTCGATCTCTCCAATCCTCTGATATATACTTTTTAAATTTTGTATTGAAGTCGGCCTCAAATTTAAATAATTTCATAATGCTCCTTTAGACTCCCATATAGGGTGAATTTTTTATTTAGGGCATTTGCCCTATTTTTAAACTTTTCTCCCTATTTTTTCCCTTATTTTTGAGTTTCCCCGCCCTATTTTAATGGGTTGGAAAAGTTCACCTTGCTTCCATATTGACCCAATGTTTAACCAAAATTTAAAAACCATCTAAAAAAAGAAGGGGGGAAGGGGGTATCAGGGGTGTGTGCCTAAACAGATTTTAACAAGCGAAACACGAAAGGCGAAATTCCAAAAAATGCGAAACTTCGAGAAACGCGAAACTGGTACACTTTTGGTATTTATTATAAATTGGAGGTCCGACAAAAAAATTTTTTCTTTGAATATTGACTAGTTTTTTGCATGCAGAATTAATCTCATGATAATCTTAATAATTAATAATCTCATGATAATTGAATAAATACCTCGACAATATTTTATTTTTTTTTAATTTATTTTTAAAGAAATTGTATATTAATTTCAATTTAAATTTTTTTGAATTTTTAAATTTATTTTAAAAGAAATTTTAATTTTTTTTTTATAATTTTTCTTGGCCTTGACTCCAGAGAATATGACTTGTGATACAAGCTTAACTTCATTAGAAAGTGGATTTGTTTCTTTAAATGGACTTGAAACAAACGAACAAATGGCTGTTGAAATTGATTTAATTCCTAATAAAATTGTGGAGAAAAAGAAAGGTTTATACTTTATTTAGTATTATTTTTGATTAAAATTAATTTATTAAAGATTCCAAAATTTTTGTAAAACCTGGAAAGGTGACCAATTCTTTCAAGGAGTTGGACAAGAAGACAAATGACAATGTTAAGGTTTGATTTTCTGTTTATTTTTACATAAAATGAGAGGTTTCTCCAGTTGTTTTTTGAGGAGGTAATTTTTGCGGACATACTTTTGCGGACAATTATGTTAACGCCTGTTCCTTGGGAAATGGGTATATGCAAAGTATGTTTTTTTTAATTTCAACTTCATGTCCGCAAATGTTGTCCGCAAAAAGTTTTTTTTGAATAAGTGTTGACCCCTAAATCCAATTTTATAGAAATAATTCTTCCTTTAAAAATTTAGAAATTTTGGCATTGTACCACAAATTGTTTTTCAACAATCAATATAAAATTTAAAAAGGCGCCTTTGGTTTCTAAAATTTTCGTTGGTTCATTAATTCTATCTTTCATTTTGGTATCTCTCTGCTTTTGTTTTATTTGCCTCTACAAATCGATGTTAGGCTTCCAACCTCAGTTGGCTAACTCAAAATGGTTCTCTACTCTTTTTAAAATTGTTCCAAACATTTTGGTGTTCATTTCAAGTATTCTTTTATTGATAATTTTTTTTTGTTCTTTCCATATCAATATTACAACTTATACTATTGAAAGTACTTTTAATTATAGAGTAAGAGTTTTTATGTTATTTTTTTGTTGTTTTGGGTTCTTTTGTCAGCTATTCGTTTATGTTTCTTATTTAAACAAAGTTGTGGCTAAATTGCCTCTTTCAATGGATTCTATTGAGAAATTTATCTTTTAGAGATTGAGACTGGCTAAATTTTGATTTTTTTTCTGTTTTCTAAAACCTGGCTTGGGAATCGTAAAAATTTTGCGGATAAATTTTGCGGACAACTTATGTAATTGCAATGGTTCCCCATGACGTGGAAACACATAAAGTTTGTTTTTTGATTTGTCCGCAAATGTTGTCCGCAAAAATTTTTTGTGCGCAATTTTTTAAATAAGAGCTAGACAAGAAATTATTAGCTCAATGTCTCGATCTCTATAAAATGATACTTTTTTTAATTTATAAAATTGTTGTAGTCGACCTCGAATTTAAATATCCTCTCTTGGGTCTATAAAATCATATTCAAAAAGGATTTTCCAGTGGGAAACCCCATCCAGTGGGCAGCCAAATTTTTTAAAAAATTTAAAAAATTTTTTTTAATTGAGGGGAAATTAGAGGTCCGACAGAAATTTTACTTTTACTATTTATTAAAAAATTTTTTTACATATACTTAAATCTCATTATAATTGAATAAAAACATCTCGAGGATATTTTTTTATTAATTTTAAATTGTATATCTAATTACAATTTTATTTATTTTTTTTTCTTCAAAGAATTTAAAAAAATATATTATTTTTTTATAGAAATTTAAATTAAAAAAATTTTTTTTTTATTAAAAAATGGATTCAAACTCAAACAATTTGACTCAAAATATGACAAAAAATACAAGTCTGGCTTTATTAGAGAATGGATTTTTAAATGGACCGAAGACACAAAAAATGGATTTAACTACTAAAACGGAGAAAATTGAAGGTTTTTTAGTTTAATTCTTTAAATAAATTATTTAAGAAGATGCCAAAATGTCTACAAAATTTGGGAAGGCTGCCAATCTTTTCAAGAAATTGGGCGAGAAGACAAACAACTTTGTTGAGGTTTATTTTCTATTTTTATTTAAAAGTAGGGCTCCTTTGAGTTAAAATAGGGGAAATTTTCCGTATAAAATTTTGCGGACAACCTACAGAAGAATAAAAAATGCACCCCCATGTATGGAATTATGTTAAGTTTACTTTCTTTAAATTCGTCCGCAAATGTTGTCCGCAAAAAATTTTTTGTCCGCAAATTTTTTTTTAAACAAAAATATTTCCCCAAAAATTTAGAAATCTTGGCAACGTACCAAAAATTGTTTTTCATCAATCAATTACAACTATCTTGTTTCTCTTTTCAACACCTTCATGGTAGCAACATTTCTACTTTTGGTCCCTGTGTTGTTTTCAACTTTCTTCTTCTACGTCTTTACCGGCTCCGTTTCTTTTCTTTTAAAAATGACTTTGCGCCAGACAATTTTCCTTGGTTCTTTACAATTATTGGGATATTTTGGATTGCTTTGCTATTATTCTATTTTTGTTTACAAAATTTTGCTAAGCTTTAAACCTTCCTTGGTCAACTCAAAATGCTTCTCTCTTCTCTTTAAAATTGTCCCAAACCTTTTTATGGCCATTTTCTCTATTCTTTTATTCATAATTATTTTTTCGGCAGATTATTGCAATATTATGACTTTTGCTACGGAATTTAATTTTTATCCAACTGTAAGAATTGTTATGACAACCCTTTGCTTTTTTTGTGTCCTGTGTGGAATAAAAACTTATTCTGATTATTTAAACAATGTGGTAGCTAAATACCCTTTTACAATGGATTCTATTGTTAAATTTTTTTTATTTAATTAGAGATTGAGAGACTGGCTAAATTTTATTTTTATTTTTTTTCTGCCTACATATTGTAAAATAGCGGTACTTTTCCATTCTGCCACACCCCCCCCCTCCCTAAATTAATGTTCAAAATGTCACATATAGGGTAAAAAAGGTGCTGAGTCGAATTGTACAACTTTTTTACCGAACATGCCTCTGGACTTTGATATAGGGCTCGAAATGGTCAAAAATCATAGGGAGGAGTAAGCTAATTTTTGGGGTAAAAAATTCCAATATGGAGTTAAGAAAGGCTAGTTCGTAAAGGATAAATAGCTATAGCCCCCAAGGGACACGCCCAAATAGGCACGCTGCCGAGTAGGCGCAAAGCCATAACTTGCAGGAAAATTTCTGATTCTTATCATTCTGAAATACCTTAGAAAGATTTTTTAAATTTGTAGAAAGTGGGTGGCCGGG
The DNA here is from genome assembly GCA_036172955.1 of Meloidogyne arenaria. Classification (NCBI taxonomy): domain Eukaryota; kingdom Metazoa; phylum Nematoda; class Chromadorea; order Rhabditida; family Meloidogynidae; genus Meloidogyne; species Meloidogyne arenaria. The sequence continues at coordinate 3,329,521 of JARQAB010000042.1, forward strand.
GAAGTGTGCGCCAATGTCTCGATCTTTAATTTACGTCAATGAGAACAATACTTTTTTTTCAAATTTATTTATTGCAGTCGGCCTCAAATTTAAATATATTTTTTGGGCTTCCTCAATCCTACGGGGCTCTCAATCCCCAACTTCCTCTACCAAAATTTAAAAATCATTTTAAAAAATATAAATTAGAGGTCCGACAGATTTCATCAATAGCCAGTATTTTACACATAATCTCACGATAATTGAATAAATCTCAAGGATATTTTTAAAAATTTATTTTTTAAATTTGGTTATTTAATCGAAATTTTATTTTTTAAATTTTTAATTTATATTTATTTAAAGAGAATTGTTTTTAATTTAACAAAAAATGGATTCAAAAGATACAAGAATGCGGACAAAACATTAGGAATGTATATTTAATTAATAACAATTTTATTTTTTTTCTTCAAAGAATTTTAAAAAAATTTTATTTTTTAGAGAAAATTTAAATTTAAAAAAATTTTATTAAAAAATGGATTCAAACTAAGACAATTTGATTCACAATTCCTATGTTAATATGGGTCGATGTCAAAATTGACGTTTTTGTCAAAATTCAATTTAGCCGGCCAAGTAGTACACTGGCTTTTACACTATAGTGACACTACTACACAACACATGGACAGAGAATAAAACTTAAAAATTTATTCTTAAATAGCCTAGAAGTATAAAAAATATATAAACAATTTTGAAGAGATAAAAAAGGTCACGAGGAAAAATGCTTTAAAATTATCATTGAGTCCCGCCTTGTTGAGTCCTTTAGCCATATATACTTAGTTATTTTTGACATTTTTGTTTTATGTATATACATACATTAGTGTACAAATTTGTATTTTAATTAGAGCTAGGAACGGATCCGGGACCTGGACCCGTTTCCCGGTTTTTTTTGAAGCAACCGGGATGAAACCGGGAACGGGTTTTCCCGGTTTCCCGGTTCCCGCCCGGTCCATTTTTCAGAACCCGTTTCGCGGACCCGGTCCCGGTTTTTTCAAAATTCCTAGCTCTAATTTTAATTGTCTTATAAATAAAACAAAAATAAATTGAGATTTTTTTTATTAATTATTTAAAATTGTGTATTTAATAATTACAATTTTATTTTTAATTAATTTATTTTTTATAATTTTTTTAAAAGAAGTTTAGTTCTTTTACAATTAAAAAATGGATTCAAACTCAGACAATTTGACTCAAACAAATATGACAAGAAATACAAGCCTAACTTCATTGGAAAGTGGATTTGTTAGTTTAAATGGACTTAAAACAAAAGAGAAAATGACTGTTGAAATTGATTCAATTTCTAATAAAAATGAGAAAAAGAAAGGTTTTTCTTTGATTACATCGATTTTTAAATAAATTTTTAAAGATGTCGAAATTTTTGCAAAAATTGGAAAGGTTGTCAATTCCTTCAAGGATATGGGGGAAAAGACAAATCTCATGGCTAAGGTTTGTTTTTTTGTTAATTTTTACCTAGTATTAGTATTTTCTCAGTTGATTTTAAATTGGAAACTTGCGGACAGTTTTTGCGGACAACTTAAATAAATGGTTAGTTGAGGACCCGCTCAGAATCGGGTTAAAACAATGTCAATCGATTAGCTGAATGGGGCGAAAATGTCTGGACCGATCCCCGCAAATCAAAAAACCATTGGGGAACTTTGTGGTAAAAAATTCGAATATGCAAGTAATAGCTCATTCGAAAGAGCTCACGAGTTTTTCAATTCATTTCTGCACTTAGAGAGTACTACCGTTCGACACAACTCGCTGAGTCGAATCTAATACTTCGACCTCTTTGAGTGAGTCCTCAGCTAAACTACAGCCAATATATATGCCCATAAAATGGAACATGCCTTGTCTGCTCTTTCAATATATTTGTCCGCAAAAAATTTATGTCCGCAAAGATTTTGAATATAAAAATAAAATCTCCACTCAAGAAAATTTTTTTTAGCATTCTTGGCAAGCCACTACAACGTCTCTTTTATCAGTCAGCAACAAATATTGGCTAACCAGAAACTTTCTGTTAATAATGTTCGTTATATTATTTGCTACTCTAATTTTGGATCTAACTAACTACTTTATTGTTAACTACAAGTATATTAAATCTGATGAGCCAGCTTTGTTTTTAGTAATTTTACACGCTTCAATTTCATTTTATTTTATTTTTTTCCCAGTCTCTCTTCTTTTTATTTTTGTTTTCAAGTTGATACCATCTGTTCGACCTTCTTTGACTAACTCAAAATGGTTCTTAACTCTTTCTAAAATTGTTCCAAATCTCTTTGGTTCAATCTTACTAAGTCTTCTCTTTATAATTATGACGTTATGTTTCTGTTTTGGGTTTTTAAATCATATTTTTAATGATAATATGGATGTTATAATTATGTCGAATTTTTTTTTATTCTCTTTATATTGGCTGATGTTTTTATATCATTCTGTTTTAACCTATTTAATCCTTCTTCCTGAAAGACAGGGTAATACTTTGGTTGTTTAGACCCTTCTATTTTTATACTCACCTGACATTTTTAGCTTTCTTGACCGTTTTGAGCCCCCTGACCATTTTGAGCCCATTGACCATTTTGAGCTTTTGCTTAATCTATACTTTATTATATGGTACTAAAAAGAGCTCTACAAGCTGATTCGATGATACCAAGATCGGTTAGATTTGATAATTTTAACAAGGTAAAAATAAAACTGATTCCACAAAGAAAATTAGGAAAATGATAGGGGAAGGAGGGTGTCTAAACCAAAAGTATTACCAAATGTCAAGCTTTAATTGATATCTCTATTGGAGATCGAAAATGGATTTTGAGTTAGATTTAGAAATATTTAGCTGAGATGTTGAGTAAGAAAGAAATATGATTAACGTTAACTATTCTTTTCTATGCATACACGCCCAAAAGGGCGCGCGACCATAACGGCGCAAAGCCATAACTTGCTGGAAAATTTCTGGCCCTAATCAATTTTGGTACCAATCTCTTTAGCTCGGTGAGAGGAATCGTTTAATACTAAATAAGTAAAATTCAAAAATCTCGAAGCAAGTTATGGCTTTGCGCCGTTATGGCCGCGCGCCTAAATGGGCTGTAGCAATTTAATTGAATAAATACCTCAAGAATATTTTTTGATTTTTTTTTAATTGTGGATATTTAATAATTACAATTTTATTTATTTTTTACTTTTACCTCACTATCTTTGCTTATACAGAATTTTCTTTAAAAGTTTAACAAAAATGGATTCAAATTCAGACAATTTGGCACAAACAAATATGACAAGAAATACAAGCCTAACTTCAATAGAAAGTGGATTTGTTAGTTTAAATGAACTTAAAACAAAAGAACAAATGGCTGTTGAAATTGATTCAATTTCTAATAAAATTGAGGAGAAAAAGAAAGGTTTTTCTTTGATTATTCGATTTCTAAAATAAATTTTTAAAGATGCCGAAATTTTTATAAAAATTGGAAGGGTCAGCAATTTTTTCAAGGAATTGGTAGAGAAAGCGAGATTCAACGCTAAGGTTATTTTATGTTATTTTAAAAGGGGTTTTCCAATTATTTAAAGTTGAAGTTACAGACAACTTTTGCGGACAAATAATTTTTCCGAAGTGTTAGCGACAAAAATTTTCCTCAATACTTTTTAAATATATAAGTAATTTCTCCAGCCCAAAAATTACAAGTCTTCCAGCCCAAAAATTACAAGACATTATCTTTTTCATTTACTTTTCGTTTTGTCCGCAAATTTTATTCGCAAAAAGTTTTTTGTCCGCAAAAATGTTTTATATAAAAACAATTCTTTTTTTTTCAAAAATTTAGAAGTCTTGGACTAATTGTCTTTCATCAATCAACAACAACAAAGAGTATCTTACCTCACTATTCAAAATCTTCTTGTTGGCAACATTTCTAATTTTAGTCTTTATACTAATTATGGCTCTATATTACTACTTTTTTGTCAACTGCTTGTATGTAAACATTATTAGACAGACAGATTTACCTTCAATAATTTTGAATTCTTCAATGGATTTATTAATCTTTTTTGGTCTAATCTACCTCTATTTTTATTATCTTCACAAATTTTTAGTTAAAATTAAACCTAATTTGGCTACCTCAAAATTGTTTTCTACTCTTTTTGTTGTTATTCTAATTTTTTCAGTTTCAATTTTGTTAATTCTTTCAGTTATAATGATTACACTTTCCTTCTATTTAGCTAACTATTTTATTATATTTGGTTTTTGTTTTGCTTTTTCATTAAGCTTTAATTATCATCTGGTTTCATCTGGCTCTAATTGATAAAATATTTTTTGTTGGAGATGGGGTGCCCTATTTGCCTTTTTTACAAGGAATTTGCCATATTTTTGACATTTTCGCCTTGTTTTTGCTCTATTTTTGGGTGGCTGCGCCTTTTATAGTTTTTGGAAAGGTTACCATAGTTGAACTCCCATTTAAGGTTTTTCGATTTTTGGAGCCTATATCTTCGCCTACAGGCATTTCTGCCCCCAACCAGATTGTAAACATTTTAAATCGGAGTGTGTATATAAACATTAGTGGTCCATTTGTATTGTAATTTGAATCTTTTATCATTAAAAATGCGGGTACGGCCCAAGTAGGCGCGCGGCCAAGTAGGCGCAAAGTCATAACTTGCTTCAAAATTTCCGAATCTTACCAAATTTGGTATTAAACGATTCCTCGCATCGAGCTAAAGAGATTGGTACCAAAATTGTTAAGGTCCATAAATTTTTCAGGTAGTTATGGCTTTGCGCCTACTTGGCCGCGCGCCTACTTAGGCGTGTCCCTAAAAATGCATATTTAAATAATCTCAATGATATTTTTGAATAAATACCTCAGAAATATTTTTTAATTTATTTCAAATTGTATATTTAATAATCACCTATATTTTTTATTTTTTTTTTTGAATTTTTAAATTTATTTTTAAAAAATATTTTTGTCAAAAAATGGATTCAAGCTCTGACAAGTTGACAAATTTTACTTGTAATACAAGCCTAACTTCAACAGAAAGTGGATTTGTTTCTCTAAATGGACTTAAAACAAAGGGAGTTGGCAAATTTCCTGTTGATATTGATTTGATTTCTAAAATTGAAGGAAGTAAAGGTTGGATTTCTTAAGTGAAAAAAGGAAACGTTATGGGAGCGTGGCTGCTATTTTAGATTTTCAAGAAAATTTTTTTGTCTTTATAGACATGTTTTGGACCATCACTTTTTCATACTGGGTTTAAATAACTGTTAGTTTACACTAGGCCTGTATCTGGATTCAAACTCGATTTTTCATGAAACCAGTCAACGTCAAAGGATTTTTCCAGCGTTCCTGATTTTTCCCTTACGGACGAGAATTCTAAATATAAGATTTTTTAAATAACTAAGGAGGACTACCGCAAGACAATTTAGCCATTTATAATCAAAATCCAACACTGAACATAAGAAAAAATCCAAATAAGATTTTATGCTTAAAACTGAATCTAAATTAAATTTACAATAATGATTTTTTAGATACCACCGTCAAGAATGGAATCTATCGTTTTAAAAATGTTAAAGAAAACAAAAACAAAGCGCAGGTTAATTTTAAAAATTTTAATTAAAAACTTTGAATTTAAACTTAACTCAAAAGTTTGACCATTTTGAGACCCTGTAACCTATGTTTTTGACATTTTTGAAACCCTTGTAACTCGGCTTGGAAAATTTCCTGCGGACCATTTCTAGTGTCATTCGCCTTAGCTTGAAAGGCTCAAACTATCTATTGACTGACTGACCATTATGTACATCCTAAAAATTAATTGGGGGAGGGGGGGGGGGTGACATAAGGACCGAATTATTTTTTATTTTAAATTATAAAAATAATTTTTCAATTTAGAACTTTACTAATCGACTTTATGACTGTCTTTCTTCAATAAACTTTACCTCTCTCAATTCATTTTATAATCAAATATTGACATTTTTGGCTGCAACTGCCTTCATTCTTGTATTTATATTAATTTTGGTTGTTTTCTGGGATGTATTTAAAGACTTTGCTTTTGGAACCTTTCAAGAAAAATATTGGGTGTTTCATGTATTTTGTGCTATTCTTGTCCTTTCCGTTGTTCTTTATTTTTATTTTAGTATTCTACTTAACCTTCCATTTTTTCACCTTAACAACTCATCCAATAAGCATCTAATAGCCTCCATTCACACAATAATCACAATTTTTTGGTTAATTTTATCGACTATATTAGCCCTCATTTTACTCTCAATTTCATTCTATTTAATTTTTAAATTTATTATTTTTGATAATTATTTTTCTGAAAACAAATTTACTCAAAACAAATTTGTTAATTCTCTTTTTGCTTTACTTGGGGTAGCCCTGCTTCTTTTATTTTATTTTTCTTTGTTGCGTATAATGCTAATTAATTTGAACTTAAAGAGAAGTCTGTATTGATATAATGCTTGTATTACCGTAAATGGTCTAATAGAACCTCTTCTATCTTTCAACCCTCTCATAGGGTGTGCTTCTGGGGTGTATTTAATACGTGTCGCGACACTTGCAGATATTATATTTGCAGACCTGACACTTGCAGACCCGACACTTGCAGACCCGACATTTGCAGATCCCGACACTTGCAGATATGACACTTGCAGACCGGACATTTGCAGATCCGACTTTTGCAGATTAGACCCGTTTCGCTCTCTCTTTACCTTATTTATACACCGTGGAGTGTTTGCTGCTGCGGAGGAATCCTGGGATGCCCATCTCATCGATGATAGGAATAGGATCATGTTACGAGCCCAGCGACCGTTGACTCCCCGCGAGGCGCATGCCGCAAAACCCCGCGCGAAGCGCGGGGTTTTGCACAAGCGCCTCGCCGACGCTCCATAGGTCTACGTTGAACATTTTGAACCCCCGGAAAAAGAGAATCTCCGGAAAAAAGGTTGGTGCCGTTCGACTCAGCACGTCGAGACGAATTGGTATTGGTCTTATATCAAAACCTTTCCACCGGTATCCTTTATTTTTTAAGATTTTTAATTTTTTTTTCAAAAATTAATATCTGCAAAAGTCGGATCTGCAAATGTCCGATCTGCAAGTGTCATATCTGCAAGTGTCGGTATCTGCAAATGTCGATCTGCAAAAGTCGTCTGCAAATGTCGGGTCTGCAAATGTCATATCTGCAAGTGTCGTATGACCATTTAATAATCTCATCATGATGTAATTGAATAAATACCTCAACGATATTTTCTTAATTTTTTAAATTTATTTTAAATTATGAATATTTAATAATTAGAATTTTAATTTACTCATTTTTAAATTTTATTTTCTCCAAGAAAAAATTTTTAACAAAAAAATGAATTCAAACTCTGACAAGTTGACGCGAGCAACAAGTGCTACAAGCCTAATTTCAACAGACGATGAATTTGTTTATTTAAATGGTCCTAAAACAAGAGAAGTTGGCACAATGACTGATGAAATTGATTCAATTTCTAAAATTGAAGAAAGTAAAGGTGTTTTCTTGTCTAAAAATCATTTTCAAAAAGAATCATAATTTTTATATTATAGTTGACAACGATAAAAAATCAGTTGACAATGTAGTCAATGTGGGAACCATGAGAACCAATACAACTAGTGCTGGGGTCAGTATTTTTTCAATAAATTTAATTGGGCCGTTCAGGCAAAGGAAGCCTGATTTTCTTTTTACTCGGGACGTGCCACCTGTTTAAGTACAGTAACCACACCAAAACAGACCACCAAATGCCATTAGTCATCGAATCCAAGGGACACGCCCACCTTGTCGCGCGGCCACCTTGTCGCAGAGCCATAACTTGCTAAAAAATTTCTGGCCCTTATCAATTTTGTTACCAATCTCTTTAGCTCGATGAGTGGAATCGTTTAATACTAAAGTTGGTAAGATTCGGAAAACTTGAAGGAAGTTATGGCTCTGCGACAAGGTGGCCGCGCGACAAGGTGGGCCGTACCCCCCAAATAACTGAAAAAAATGCAGTTTAGGTATCCTTTTTTATGCAGTTTAGGTATCCTTTTTTAGCCACGCCCCTTTTTTCTTTCCACCATCAATCAACCTTATTTTGTACACAATGGTCAGCCTTTCCTTCTCACTTTTTCTTCTGACTATTAGAAGAAAAATTGCTGCACGCAATTGCGGATTACGTGAAATTGCGTGTTTTTTTTGACTTGCGGATTGCGTATTGCGGCTGCGGATTTTAAATTAAAATTGCGGATTACGGCTGTGGAAAAATTTTTTTCAGTTGCGTGCAGCCCCGCTTAAGATTTATAATTCGATTTTTTCATTCAATTTAACTTATATTTCCTAAAAGAATTTAAAAATAAAAATTACGACTCGTCTAAATTGATTGCTGTGGAGAAGAAAAAGGGAGAAAGAAAGGCTGACCATTGTGTACAAAATAAGGTTGATTGATGGTGGAAAGAGAAAAAGGGGCGTGGCTAAAAAAAGGATACCTAAACTACATAAGTTCCCAAGTCTCATTAAGTTTAAGTGGGTGTGGGTAATAATGTGGTTTTCAGGCCTCATTTATTCCTCCACAAGTTTTTACCTATATTTGAACAGAATGGTCAGGTTTTTTCCCTTCCATCCCAACTACAAACAACCAAAAAGGACTAATTTTTGGTATTTAAAAATATTAGTGAGAAAAACAAAATATAGAAAGGCAATTAGGTTGGAAGAAGGGAGAAGGCTGACCATTCGGGTTAAGGCTGCTGAACTATTTAATTTAATTTAGCCAATTAAAATTTAGGGTTCCAATCAACAAGATAATACCTCTTCAAATAATGAAGATATTATTGGCTTTTATTTTTTCGGCAAGTTGATGCCAATAATGATAATATCTTTTCTTCTCTTGTTTTTAATACTCCATTCAATTGTTTTCTTTTCAAAAACTTTTAAGCCTTCAGTTGAATCAATTTATGCAACATTCGCAACTTGCTTTATGATTATAGTGTTAATATCATTATTCATTTATATTTTTGTTGTCTTTTGTAGAATTTTTAAATCTGTCATCTTTGATGATTCTACTAGAAACAAATTTGTTGATTTCATTTTTGCCTTATTTTTCTTTCTCTATTCTATTTTCTGTTACTTTTTCTTATTGTTTAACTTAGCTAGTGCTTTTCCTTCTAAAAGGAGTTGAGGGCTGTATTAATACCTTCAATGATACCTTCAATAATTCATTAATACTAGGGTTGTTGGCGGCCGGTTATTAACCGGTACCCCCGGTCAGGGGTGGGCGCAAGAGACAATCTCAAAAAACGCAAAACGCAATGCGCCCACCCCTGCCCCCGGTTTTCGGTTAATCTAAATTTTAGAAACCCGGTTTTCGGTTTTGAGTTTTAGGAAAATACCGGTTTTATTTTGAGTAATTTTTAATAAAATCACTCATTTTCACAAATTTCCGATTTTCGGTTTTTAAAATTTACTAAAAACGGTTAATTTTTGGCAAAAAATTTCAAAAATTCCGGTTTTAAAACCGGTCGCCAACAACCCTAATTAATACCTTCGATACCTTCAATGATTTTTAAGTAATCTCGTATTTTTAATTCCTTTCCGGAAAGTGTTTTGTCTAATTTTAATTTATTTTTAGTGTTTCCACGTTGCATTTATGTAAATCTTACTAAATAAAATTACTGCCACGTTTAAATGAACAAATAAAACGTTTTTAAATATTTTATTTTAACTCTAAAAATGCTTTATTCATAAATTATTTTTATAAAAATTTTCTAAATTTCTTAAAATATTTTTGTTTCTTCTTTAAAAATGCCAGCAGAAGCAGCTAATAATGGGGGTAATACAACAACAGAAAAATCAGAAAATGTAACAGAGCAAACTAAAAAAGCTCCAGTGATTTTTCTTTTTGATGTTGATGGAACGCTTACAATGCCTAGACAGGTGGGAACATTTGTTTTAATTTTGAAGCAAGTTTCCGGAAGCAATTTTTGTATTTTTTAAGTTTGCTTCCGGAATGTATTTTTAAAATTTAAATATTTTCTGTGATGAGTGTTTTCACAATTTGTTTTCCGTAATTTTATTTGCCAGGTATTCTGTGTTTTCCGGAATTTGTATGTTTATTAGTGAGCGGAACCGGCCGGATTTTTCCGGAGTCCGGATCCTAAATCCGAGTTTTCTCGCGATCTCCGGATTTTCTTCCGGACCGGATTAATCCGGAAAAATCCGGTCCTACTCAATTGCCAAATCCGGATCCGGAAAAATCTATTTTTCCGCTCACTAATGTTTATTATTTTAACGTGTTTTCTTCTACATATTTTACAGTTTCTGTTCCGGAATGTATTTTCCTGAATTAAATATTTAATTTCCGGAATGTATTTTTTTTTGTCTTTTTCACAGTTTGATTAGTTTTTGGAATGTATTTTCCTGAATTTTATATTTAATTATTTTCCAGTTCCTGAATTTTATTTTTGACTCTTCCGGAAATAATCCGGAAGTTTTTTGAAACAAAAAATGAAGCAAAAGTAATTAATCAAAAATTTTATTTTCAGAAAATAACGGATGAAATGCTTCAATTTATGCGTAATCTAAGCCAACGAGTACCCATTGCTGTAGTTGGGGGTTCTGATTTGTGCAAAATTTTCGAACAATTGCCGAATGAAGACAATGAATTGCTCAAACTTTTTTCGTTTATTTTTGCTGAGAATGGATTAATGGGATTTGAAGGGGTTGAGGAACTACCGAGAGCGGTATTTTTTCTATTTTTAAATAAGAGTTTTCTGAATGTATTTTTCTAAATTGTATGCTTTCCGGAATGTGTTTCCTTGGGTTTTACAATATTTTTCCGGAAGAGAATATACTATTTCTTTAAAAAAATTTTTTAGCCAACGAGTACCTATTGCTATAGTTTTCCGACTTTTATTGAACTTCGGAAAATTGTTTTGGAAACTATACGATAAATCTTTTCCGGAAGAGAATATAGTATTCTCTTTAAAAATGTGTTTTCCGGAATTTTAGCATTTAATCCCTTTTCAGTATAGTTTCCGGAAAAGAATTTTCTAGGATGTGTTTTCCGGAAAAGAATATTTCTTTGATAGGATATATTTTCCGGAAAGTAATATACTATTCCGGATTTTCGTAAAATAATAATACTACCTATTTGTTTTCCGGAAATTAATATATTTCTTTGACAGGATATACATATTTTCCGGAATTTTATAATTTTGAATTTTTTTATTTTTCTCTAGTCAATAACAAAAGAACTTGGTGAAAAGCGCTTGCAAGACTTGACAAACTTTTGTCTTCGCTATATGTCAGAAATTGATTTACCGCTTAAACGAGGGACTTTTATTGAACTTCGGAATGGAATGGTATATTTAAAGAAATTAAAAGAAATTTTTTTTTTAATTTTTAATTAGATGAATGTCTGCCCAATCGGTCGTAGCTGTACCCAAGAGGAGCGAATGTCCTTTGTTGAATACGAAAATAAATTTCCTGTTCGTCAAGACTTTGTAAAGGCATTAGAACAACGCTTTCCAGTAAACGAACATTCACTCAAATTTTCAATTGGTGGACAAATAAGTATTGATATATTTCCCTCTGGTTGGGATAAAACTTTCTGTTTGCGATATTTGGAACCTAAGTATGAGGCTATTCACTTTTTTGGTGATAAAACGACGCCTGTGAGTTTAAATAAATTTTAAAAATTTTTAAATAATTTTTTGATGTTTTAAACAAATAAGGAAGGCAATTTATAGCCTTTTAAAAAATATGACCACCAACCGGGTTCGAACCTTCACCCTCCCTCCAGCTAAAACTAAGCACTAACCGACTAAGCTAAGGTGCCGCAAATCTGTGTTAGGATATTCAAAGCGTCCTTTCCATGATGAAGGCAATTTATAATTTTTTAAAAATGATTACCGCCAACCGGGTTCGAACCTTGACCCTTACTCCAGCTAAAACTAAGCACTAACCGAATGAGCTATGGTGCCGTAAATCTGTGTTAAGATAGTATGCAAAGCGTCTTTTCCATAAGGAAGGCAATTTATAGCTTTTTAAAAATATGACCACTAACCGGGTTCGAACCTTCACCTCCCTCCAGCTAAAACTAAGCACTAACCGACTAAGCTACGGTGCCATAAATTGTTGTTAAAGCTTTCTGAAGCAAGCATTCATTCTATAAAGGATTTTTAACTTTACAAAATTTAAGGGAGGAAATGACTACGAAATTTTTATTCATCCTGGAACTGTTGGACATAGTGTTACTGATCCTATTGATTGCTGCAAACAAGTGACTGAAACATTGAGTCAATTGGGACTTTAAATTAGAGTTGGCCGGTATCGGGATTTAGAGAAAAACCCGGGATCGGGATTTTGGGTTGGTGATCCCGATCCCGATCCCGGATCCCGACACGGGATCGGGATTGGCCGAAATCGGGATCGGGATTTGGACTGGAGATCCCGATCCCGGTCCCGATCCCGAATCGGGACCGGGATTAAAAAATCGGGATCGGGATTTACTAAAAATTTTTTTAAAAAACTTTTAAATTTTTATTTTCTTCACAAACGACTTAATATAATTCTAAAATTTCCACTGTGGTGCTGAAATATTGAGTTAAAGTCTCATAGACGCATGATTTACTTTCCGGTTTAGGGGATTAAGAGGGGATAAGGTATGGGGGGGGGGATAAATGGGATTGGGCATCTTCCATTTTAAGAGCCGCAGGCAAAAATCTTGAAAAATTTGGAAGGCCAAGGTGCCAGATTTCCTCCCTTTTAAGCGCCGAAGGCAAAAATTTTGAAAAATTTGTAAGGCCAAGGGCATTCAAGTCTAAACGTTCAAGTCTATACGATTAAGTACGTTACGTTCAAATGTGGACGATTAAGAACTGAGATTGAGGGATTAAGTGATATATTCATGTAGTATATCTCTTAAGCCCTCGATTTCTCTTCAAATCTAACTTAATCCCTGTAAATTCACCGATAACCTTCTATACTACAAATTCACCTATACTTTTCTCAATCCCTCTTGATCCCTCGATATCACACCAAATCACTCAATATTTCGTTAAAGTTGTAATGACAGCTTTGTTCATTTGCGCCGCAGGCAAAAATTTTGAGAATTTTGGATGTAAGATGCATTATTTCTTCCATTTTCCGCGCCGCAGGCGAAAATTTTTCTTATTTTCATGCCTCCACTCTTTTGTTAACTTTATTTTACAGACTTCTAGTCAATTTATAAAGTCGGGATTTTCATCGGGATTTGATGCACATCCCGATCCCGATCCCGGATCCCGGCTCGGGATTGAGATGGGCCGGGATCGGGATCGGATATTTATTTCGGGACCGGGATCAGAAAAATCGGGATCGGGATTTGAAAAACCCGGGATAATCCCGCCCGATCCCGACCGGGATCCCGATCCCGGCCAACTCTACTTTAAATAAAGGCTTTATATCTATGTGCAACTACATTCCCTAAATTGTTGTTCAAATTTGGAAAAACTATCAAATTTTTATTTGGCTGTAGTGTAGTGTACCGGTGGTAAAAGTTCGGGACGTGACATATGTCATTCGATTCGTCTCGACGAGCTGAGTCGAACGGTACCACTCCCTATTTTAGGAAATGATTCTGGGCCGAGTTATAGGTCCCGAAAAATCGAAAAACCAAAGGGGGGACCAAGCACTTTTTTGGGGTGAAAAATTCGAAAATGCAAATTATACCTCATTCGAAAGAGCTCGTCGAGCTGAGTTGAATGACACCAAAATCAACAAAATCCGACTTGATTTGACAAAGTTATGACCGTTTGTTTTAGCTCCTTACCTATGGCATCTGTGGAGATTTTTGCTGCTACGGAGGCCCCAAATACGCCCAGAGCAAGGAAAATGGGAATAGGATCATGTTACGAGCCCAGACCCAGCGCCCGTAGACTCCCCGCGAGGCGCGTGCCGCAAGACCCCGCGCGAAGCGCGGGGTCTTGCACAAGCGCCTCGCCGACGACCCATAGGTTTATGTTGGTAGTTTTTCTATCGTAACTTTGTCAAAACTTGTGCAATCAAGATGATTTTGGTGTCATTCGATTCAGCTCGACGAGCTCTCTCGAATGAGCTAACATTTGTAGAATCGAATTTTTGACCCTAAAATCCCCCCTATGGTTTTTGACCATTTCGAGCCCTATATCTCGACTCAAACTTGTTCAATCAAGCTGATTTTGGTGTCATTCGACTCAGCTCGACGAGCTCTTTCAAATGAGCTATTATTTGCATATTCGAATTTTTCACCCCAAAATTGAGCTTACTCCCCCCTATGGTTTTTCGATTTTCAGGGACCTATAACTCGGTCCAGAATTATTTCCTAAAATAGGGAGTGGTACCGTTCGACTCAGCTCGTCGAGACGAATCGAATGACATATGTCACGTCCCGAACTTTTACCACCGGTACACTACACTATATCCTTTTATTTTAAAAATTCAAAAAATTTTATTTTGACATTTTTAACTTGGACGTTTTGATTTTTGTTATTTTGAAAATTTTCACTTTATTTTTTATTTTCTGTCATTTCTGAAGTTTTTTTTCTTGACTTTACTTTTTCAACTTTCTAATAATGTGATGATTGTTTACTTGTTTGTATCCAACTTTTTTTTAAATTTTTCTGCCTTCTTATTTTTTGCATAATTTATTGAATAAAGCTTCTCTAAAATTTGTTTAAGACAATCTAGATTTTATGCAATATTTCAATTTGCTTTGATATTTAATATTGTTTTTTGCCTTAAAATGTTTAGAATAATTAAGCAAACTTAAGTTTAATGGCCGCGGAGACTGGAGAATTCTGGAAAAGTTTTTTCCCGCAGAAAAATAATGAAGAGGATTATAGAGAGAAAGGCCTTGAGATGCGATCACTGGTTTTTTTTCACAAATATTATTAATTTGTATTTAGCTCATCGCTGGACAGAGTGGTGGAGTGAATGGAGTTGGAGGTTCTAGTAATGGAAAACAAACTGTTAATAATCGGTCTGTGGCTTCTCAGACTGGTGTTGAGCATCTTGAGAGAACTTGCAACTGCCGAACTGTAAAACTTTTTTAAATCTAATTTTATTACTTTAAATGTTTTTTAGTTGCGTAGAGTCGTTCGTGAGAAAGACAGGAAGGTATCCTTATATTTTAATATTTATTTGCTTTATCAATAATTTAGAGGTGTAAATTTTGTGGTTGTTGTAGACAACATCCGTTCTTCTTCGCCGCATTATCCTTAATTTTCGTCGTGTTTGTAGCGACTATTGTCTTTATCATTGTCATGTTTTTTGCTATTAATGCTAAATTTGATAGAATACATTCTAATCTTAATGGTATGAAGGATTCGATTAAAAAATTAACTAAATATGTGAATAACTTGAATACAAATAAGAATTAGAATGCAAATAACACTTTTTGTGGTGTTTTCTGGCTATATTCTAGACAAACCTCAAATTTTATTTAAATTAGATTTTGAATTTTATGACTTCTTATTTATGTACCTGTCCTCTACTTGCATTTACTTCTAATTCACTATTTGACGATAGACAAATAGTAGCAAATAAATAGTAAGTTGAAAAAAATATAGTCATATAGTTCAAAATTTAATCGCATATTTACTCGATCTCTCGAAAATTTGACTTTCTTTAGTATATAATTTAATAAATATTTCTAAACTAATATTAATTTACCTACAATTATTTTTTAAATTATTTAAATATTTTTTCTAATCATTTTCGCTCATTAACACAATTATTTTCTAGGCGATGAGATGACGCTGGTTTTTATTTTTTTCCCTAAATATTTCTATTTTTATATTTAGTTATCTGGACGTAGACTTGAAGAAGTAACTTTAACAGCTTTGGTTGATCCTGCTTCAATACAAGTTACACAGCAACCACTTAATGCCCAAATTGATGTGCAAAAACTTATTCAGATAGTTAGTTTTTGAATTTTTTAATTCGCAAAAAATCCCCTTCTACAAAAGTTTCATATTGACTCTAATCAATTCTCGGCACTACTTAAGATGAGGGTGCTATTTCTGCGGACTTTTTTTGCGGACTTTTCTTCCTTTTTTTAAATGTTTCTTTTTAAATGTTTTGGTTGTTTTGCTTGCAGCAAGTTTTGCTTGTAGCAACTAACTGTTAAAGGATTAATTTTTATGTCAATTTGAAAAATATGTGTTCACCATTAATTTAAACATTATAAACGTAAAATGAGACAATCAATAAAAAATTTCACTTCAGCTAAATTTTATGGTAAAAATTCAATTACCCTATGTTGAGTTTCAACAATGGATCACTGATCTCGGAATGATTCACAGAAAAAGAACATGTGATTGTGGAACAGAAATGCGGGTACTTTCAAACCTTGTCCCCCCCCCCATTATTTTTATTACCTAAGATTGTACAAAATGGTCAGATTTCCTTCTTCCTCTCTTTCCTCTATTTGAGCTTGGCATGCATATTCAAACAAGAATCATTGATAAAGAGAAGATTAATTTTAATTGTGTTGTTCAATATTGAGTCCAATATTTTTTTCAGTTGTTCAATATTTTTAAAAATAAATACGAATGTAAAGGTTTTACACAATTTAATAATGTTATGTATACACCAAATCAATTTTATTTAATTCTTTTTTTGTTTAACCTTGTTTTAGGAGGCAAAAAATAAGTGTATGACTATAAAATTAATCTTCTCTTTATCAATGTCTCTTGTTTGAATATGCCTCAGGGCAAATAGAGAAAGGAGAGGAAGAAGAAACTCTGACCATTATGTACAATCTTAGGTAAGAAAAATAATGGGGGAGGGGCGTTGACAGTTAGTTGCTACAAGTAAAACATTAAAAGAAACGAAGAAAAGTCCGCAAAAAAAGTCCGCAGAAATAGCACCCTCATCTTAAGTAGTGCCCAATTCTCAATATTTTTTAGTTGCGTGAAACCGCTCCAAAGCAAAGGAAGAAAAAATCCGTATATTCTTTATTTTTTTCATTTTTCAATTTTTTATCTAGGAGCGTCTTCGTAGTATTTTCTGCAAAGGTACGACGCCCCGAAATTGGGTTACCTTTATGACATTACTTATATTGGTTATGGGAGTTGTTATTTTTGGATTGTTCCTCATTTCGAAGAAACTGGATGACTATATCTCTTCAAATAGGAATTGTAAATGAAATAGGAATTAATTATTTTTATGAGTAATTTTATATATTGACCTAAACCTCAGACTGCTTAAAATTATTTTTTAATTTTGAACTTTTTACTCTTCTTTCTCCTTATCACTTACCAATTCCAGCATTTACTCCCTCTATAGCAACCTTGACAGAATAAAACACGGAACAGACAAAATACTTGTACATTGAGTACTTGTGTAGTTTACCTCCCATAAGCCCCACCCCCTTTATTATCGCTCTTCTTTCTCTTTTTCTTATAGAGTGGAAAAGGTCTGTAATCAAAAAATTAAAGTGTTGACCCAAATATCACTTTATAGAAAAAGAAAGAAAAGAGTGGTGGAGATGGGACGGAAACTACACAAGTACCGGACAAAGTGATTTTTGACATTTTGAAAATTTAACTTTATTTCTTTTTCTTTTCCTATCATTTTTGATCTTTATTTTTTCTTTTATTTTTTTCAACATTTCTAATAACGTAATAAAGCCTCCACAAAAATCTGTTCAACATTTCTAATCATTTTTAGTAGATATTAAAATATTTTTGGTTATTAAATATTTCCTTAAAATTTAAATAAAAATGCCTCCTCTTCTAAACAAAGATTTGCCTATAATTTTCATTGTTGGAAGTCCAGGAAGTGGAAACAATGAGATGACGCTGGTTTTTATTTTTTCCCTAAATATTTCTATTTTTATATTTAGTTATCTGGACGTGGAATTGAAGAAGTAATTTCAACATCTTTGGTTGATCCTGCTCCAATACAAGTTACACAGCAACCACTTAATGCCCAAATTGATGTGCAAAAACTTATTCGGCTGGTTAGTTTTTGTATTTTTATATTTTTGATTATCCAATTAAACCAGTTTGTTGGAACTTTTGTAGACTGAAAGGTCTTTTTGTGGACTTTTCTTGGTTAAACTTACCCTGGGGTTTTTTACCAGTTTTGTATTTTTCCCGCATGTTGTTGATACGACAAAATTTTAGAGTTTTAGTTTATTTAGAATTATTTGTCTTTCTTTGAATCTTCACAAAAAATTCCCTTCATTCTACATAAGTGCCATATAGACTTTGATTAATTTTTTCTCAATATTTTTTTAGTTGCGTGAAACCGCTCCGAAGCAAAAGAAGAATTGCGTATATTTTTTATTTTTCTATTAATTTTCTAATACTTTATTTAGATGTGTATTCGTAGCGTTTTCAAGTATTTGCGTAGCAAAACTCCGAAGACCCGACATTGGATTAACTTTACAATGTTGCTTATAGTGGTATTGGTAGCTCTTTTAATATGGCTTTTTTTCCTTTCATGGAGACTTGATAATTTGTTGTCTTCAATTAAGAATTGTAATGGGAATAAGAATTAATTATTTTTTATGGAGTAATTTTATATATTGACTTAAACCTCAGACTATTTAAAATTGTTATTAAATTTTGAACTTTATTACTCTCCTTTTTATTTATCTACTCCCGATTCCAGCATTTATTCCCGTAATATTTGGCATTCAGAAAATATGATTTATTAGGAAAAAAAATTTTAGATGAGAATAGTGAGGGTTTTAAAGTTCATAATTACCAGATTTTTATCGATCTCTCTAAATTGATAGTAAATATTTTTAGGCTAATATTAATTTGTTTCCAATTATTTTTAAAAAATATTTAAATATTTTTTTTGTAATTCTCACTCATTGACAGACATATTTTCTAGATTTTTAGATATTTTCTTTAAAAATTTAAATAAAAATGCCTCCTGTTCTAAACAAGGATTTGCCTATAATTTTCATTGTTGGTGGTCCAGGAAGTGGAAAGGGGACGCAATGCGATTTGATTGTCAAAAAATATGGTTATACTCATTTGAGGTTTTTTTTTAATTTTTGCAGGGGCGGGGATGCTTGGTGAGGGATTAACCTGGGAGGTCCGGAAGGTGGGTTACATTTATCCGCCCAAATATTTGAATTTGACCTTCCGGGTTTTGAATTTCTGGGCTGGACTCATTGATGGGGGGTTTACTTTTTGGTCATTTGGGGCTTTGGTCGATTCTGGCGACTTAAGAACCTTCGAGATTTGCCTCTAATTTTTTCTCACTTTTCCAAGTTCTGGCGATTTACTACGTGCAGAAGTTTCTTCAGGCTCTCCTCTAGGCTTGCAATTCTCTGAAACCATCAAAGCTGGGAAACTTGTAGAATTGGATTTGGTGCTTGATTTGGTTGAGAAGGCGATGCTTAAAGCCGTTGAAGGAGGAGCGAAAGGATTTTTGATTGATGGATATCCTAGAGATGTTGAACAAGGAAAGCGGTTTGAAGAGAAGGTTTTATTTTAATTTTATTTTTTTAATTGGTGGACTTGATTAGGTATATTTTGGGTGTTTCCTAGATCCAAAAACGCTATCATCAAACCGAATTTATTAAGAGAAGCATCCTAATTTTACTAATTTCCTTCCCTTACTTGTTTAGAGGTTGGGAGGCATCCAAAGACAACAGCATTTCTATCACTATTTCTGTCAGATTTGGGCCAGAATCTTTATTGGTACGTGGGTAGCTTCCAAATAAGGCTTGCTAACCGATATCCGATGTCAGTCGCAGGATTTATATTTGCAGACTCTTCTTGTTCCTGTCTATTTTCTGGTCAACCTGTATATTCTTGGCCTACCAATAAATTAATTTTCCAAATTTTACGGAAATTTCATTAAAATTTTTTCAGTTATCTCCAAGCCATTTGGTTATTTTCTTTGATGTTGTAGAAGAAACTTTGGTTAAACGTCTAATGTTTCGTGGACAAACTAGTGGCAGAGAAGATGATAATGAGGAAACAATTCGTAATCGTTTACGTACTTTTTATGATGCGACCAAACCTGTTGTGGAATATTATGAAGGAAAGGGGAAATTGGCAAAGGTTTTTTTTAAATTTTCTTTGGGAATTTGAAAAAGTTTAAGGAAAAAATTTTTTCATGACTTATTCCGTGCCTTTCCATCCCTTTGTTCTACAAATCGAAAAATGTTTTGCAGTTCAAGTCCAAAATGTTTCAAAAAAATTTTGAAGATTCTTTTTGTTAAGCCCATGGATTCTAGGGATGGTCGGGTTACCCGAAACATTGACTTTTCTATTGACCCGAAACTTCGATCCGAAGAAAATTTTGAAAACTTTCTCCGAACCCTGTTCGACGTTTTTCTCAACCCATCCTGATGGGAAACTTTTTTTTTTTGGGGGGTTAACATTTCAACAGCTTTTGGTGAGCGGGTTTTTGCCATGCTCCTGGAAAGCTTTGCTCTTCTCAAAATCAATTTTTTTAATTTTTAGATAAATGCTGAAGGAACTATTGAGGATATTTTTGCTGAGGTTTGCAAACATTTGGATAAATTGGAGAAGAAATAGAGGGGAAATTATGGAAATTTAGAGAGGTTTAAATATAAAAATCATAATATTGAATAGGGAAAGGTTTTTTAGAATTTAAAAATATTTTGGCGTGTTAGGCGTTAATGGATGGATTTTTCTTTAATTTTTGGGATTTGAAAACTTGCGGACATTTTTAGGCTAGTAAAAATTTTGTCTAAAATTTTTTAAATATTTTTCCAATTTCGCCTTACTTTTAAAAGTGCTTTTGTTTAACATATTGTATGAGATGCTGTAATGCCAGACATCGAAGTACTTAACCTTCCCAGACATCGAACTACTAGTAAAACATAAATGTGTTGATTGTTGACAATGGAGATCGAGCTGGATCTAGATCTAGACCTGGGATTTTCCTGTACCCGAGTCGAGGTTTAGGCATTTTTTGACCTTCCTGGGTTTTCCTGGGCCTGTGGAGGTGTTTGTATTTCGGTGTTTGGTATTTCGACATGCTCCGTATATTATTTTTTGATATTTATCTGGTGTAAATTTTAAATATTAAAAATTTTTTTTGGAAATTTAATTTTTTTTGTTTTTTTTTTCAATTTAAAAATATTTTTTTTCTTTGAATTTTGACTAATTTAATTAATTTTTTTCCAAAATTTAAATTAGAATGGAATATTCTCTTTTAAAAATTTATTCACGCCTTTTATTCCCCAATATTAAATTATTTGGAATTTTTACTTCAACTAGAACTTTTGCTGCAAAACCAGTCGTTAAAGGAAGAGGATCGACAGCACTTCCACCGGACCAAGAAGAAAGTTATGTTGAAGAAGATGCTGAAAAATTGTGCAAATATGTTAATATAAATTATAAAAATGAAGGTTTATTTTTTTTTGAGTTTTTCTTTAATTTTTCTGTTGAAATTTTTGGAAAGATTTTTGTGGGGATTTTTTGTTGAAGAAATTTTATTTTTAACTAAAAAGATTTATTTTCTGGATTTTTCCGTATGTTTTCTATCTTTAAAAATTTTTTCTTTACATTAAAAACGGTTAAAAATATTCTCGAATAATATTTTAATCATTTTGAGACAGAAAAAAGTTAAAATTCCCTGGGCGGGTTCGAACCCGCACCCTCAAAAATGTTAAATTTTGTTTTAGTCAGCTTAACCAAACTTCCCAATAAATTAATTTTTTCTCTTAAATCCTTTCACCTTTTTTAATTTCTTTTTATATTTTTTTAGATGAGTCTCCAGGTCCAGAAATTCGCCCAAATTCTGAATATCCTTCTTGGATATTTAAATTGGATATTGAACCAAACAAAGTATTTTTTTAATTAAAATTTTTTAAATTTTTAAGGGTTGTTTAATTGGGAGAGGGATATCGGGACGAACATTTCGGGACTGTGATGGCAAAAATAACCTCTTGCGTCTTTTGAATTTGTTCTAAAACATGAAAACCCTTCATTGAGCAATCTATCCAAGACCTGATTGCTGTAGGTCCCTTAATCCAATAGGTCCAGCATAGGTTAATCCTGAAATGTCCGTCCCGATATGTCTTACTCCCTTTTAATTATTTTTAAAAATTTGAGGAATTGGAGGATATGGATCCAGAAATTGATGGTTGGAAATATTGGGAAAAATGGGAACAACGTCGCCTTGATCAACTGCATTTACATAATAAATTGAGGTTTTTCTGCTAAAATAAAAATTGTTTTTTGACTGATAATAAATTAATTTTTCCTGAAAGGGTTCGAACCCTCGTCCTTAAAATTGAAAAAATTTTATTTACCCAACTTAACCAAACTAGACAAAAATTTAATTTTTTGAAATTTTTAACTGAAAATTAAATTCTGACTTAATAAAATGAATTTTATAAATTTTAAAAATTATTTTAAATTTTTTCTTTTTTTATTTATTTAAGAACTCAATTCTTTTGGTTACAAAATTCTCCTTCAGTTGACATGGTTTTGGCTTATAGCAAATTTCGAGGGAAATTTGCAAAATTCCATGTTATACCAAACACAACATTTGTTTACATGAAAAGTACAAGGAAGCGGAGGCTCAATGTAAATTTATTTTTTATTTAATTTTTTACAAGAAATAAATTGTGTCCGCCAAACGGGTTCGAACCTGTGTACCCCTTCCATCTCTCCCCCCTCTCAAAAATAAATAAAATGATAATAAACAACTAGAGAACACAGAAAAAGAGAGAGAGAGACAGGATTTCCAAAGAAATAAAAATCTGTTTGGATATTTTTTGGATGGATATATTTTTTCAAGATATCTCTCTCATTCTTGTTATTAATTATAGAATAATTGTATAAGTGTCGCTGAAAAATTCCTTTTGGATTTTTTTCTTCAATTTTTTTGCCCTTTTTTTATGTTTACAAAGAATTTCGATTCCCTCTCTCCTCTTTTCTAATTTTTATTTTTTTTGTCTCTAAAGTTTTTCTTAACCGTTTTTAAACTTTTATTTTTTAGACTATTAATTGGACAAGTATAAAAGAACCGGAAAGTTTATATGAGAATAATGGCTAAAATTATGTAGTATTATTATTTTTGTTGAATTTTTAAATTTATTTGCTTGGTTTTATTGTTAGTAGGAAATTTTTAAATTTTTTTTGAAAAAATTAAAAAAAAAAATTTTTTTTTAATTGATTTTTAAATCATTTTAATATTTGTATTTTTAATTTTCTTTTCTTTTTTTTCAGCTAGTTTTCTTTAAAAATTCAATTAAAAATAAATTGTTTGAAGAACACAAAAAAATTAGATTTTACAAGAAATGTTGGTGGAACAGGCAAATTCTTCTGAGGTACATCAAAAATTGAAGCAAGCACGGCCATTTTTAAAGGATTCTGAAAAATTGAATGGCAGAGAAGTTGAGGTTTGTTTTAAATTTGTTTTTTTTTGCTGGGGTTCTTGGACAATTTTCATAAAATCTTTTTCGGTCTCTAAATTGTTTGAAAGTTTTTTTTTTATTTTTTGTGTTTTGTGGTTGTCATTCGGTATAGGACAATAAATTTTTTTTTAGATCAAAACCGCTTTAAGAATTTTAAAACAGAAATTTAACGGTTTTTGGGTTCTACCAGTGTTTGAAAATTTTAAAATTTTGTTCATATTTTCATACACCCCTTAGTTTTTTCCTTGTACCTGCCTAATTTTTTTTCTTATACTTTTACTAGAATACATGTACAATTACGAATTTTAGTGCAAGTTTTCAAACCCTTAGTTCCCATACTTTTCTAATTTTTTTGTTAATTTTTAGTACAAACCTTTCTATAAATTTTTTTTCTAATTTTAGAAAATGTTCCCTGATGAATTAAAAGAAACTCAAGAAAAACTTCAACAATTTCAACAACAATTAGAATTAATTAAAATTGTGCCAAATGACAAAAATTCTACAAACTTGGATGATATGATTATTTCCTTGCTTAAAAACAGTCATAAATCTTTAGGTAATTTTTAAATAAAAATTTTTTTGGTAATTTTATGATGTTTTTAACTTTTTTTTATTTTTGGGTTAAAAATTAAAAAATACCCCGCGCGGGTTCGAACCCGCGACCTAATTTTTCTTCAATTTCTTAATTACCCAACTTAACCAAAAAATTTGTTTTTCGGCATTTTTGGTTTAAAATTTATTTTTTAATTTTTAAATAGCTTTAAAATTTTTAAAAATTAAAGAAAAATACCCTGAGCGGATTCGAACCCACGACCTAAATTTTGGAATTTTTTAAATTATCCAACTTAACCAAACTTTACAAAAATTTCACATTTAATTATTTTTAGTCTAAAATTTTTTTTCAATTTAGACAAATCACCCATCTTTGTTGAATTATTAATTAATTATTTAAATGGTTCTCATACAAGTTTAATTTCTTCAAATTTGCGTTTACAATTTACAATGGCTCTAGTACGTTTAACAATGAATAAAAGAATTAAATTGGATGTTTGTATGGATTTATTTGTTAAATTATTGAAATATAAAGATAAGGCGTTGAGGTTTGGAAGTTTTTTGAAATTTTTTGAAATTTTTTGAAATTTTTTTAAAGAAAATTTATTATCAACTCGATATGTTTGTTTATCCGTTCGTGCTGTACTCGAGGAAAAACTGGAAAGAAGATAAAACGGCTGTTTAGTGGAAAGGTTTTTTTAAATTAATTTTTAAGGGGAAATTTTTCTCCGGACCTTTAGGCTTAATCTAATTTAACATTAATTTTTTGGTTCATATCTTCTTTCTAAAAGTACCAACTCGGTCCTTTTAGAAAGGGCCGTGTTTAAAGAAAATCGTGATTTTTGTTAGTTTTTTAGCTACAACTTTTCGTACAATTTTTGGAAATGATTGGTACTTTTAGGAGAATTAATCTACATTGTCAGGGCTTTAAAATAATATATAACTTGAGTTTTGTAAATAAAAAGAAATTATGTCCAAAAAAGTCATATAGTGAGAGGGAGGAGGGACACCAGCAATAAAGAATCTAAAATATTTTTTTGTTAGTTTTATAATGTTTTGCACTTTTTTACATTTTTGGATTAAAAATAAATTAAAATACCCTGGACGGGTTCGAACCCACGACCTTATTTTTTTGAATTTTTTGACTACCTCCACTTAACCAAGTCTGCTTAAAAATTATTTTTGAATTTTTTTAAAAGGATTCTTCTCTGCTCAAACAAAAACTTTTTGGTCTACTTCTAAATGCTGAAAATGAAATAATATTAGCTAGAGTAGCTCAATTAGTGCTTATCCATGCTTATCTTAAACAATTTTGGCAAGACGAAAAAGTAGCCAATGCTTTGGCTGAAAGTGTGTTTTTAAATAAATTACAGAGAATTCAGGTTTTATTTTAAATTATTAATTTTCCGAGAATTTAAAGATATCTGCAATGCGTTTCTTCTTGGGTTCTAGCAAAAATGAACAAGGGGAAGAGGAGGAAAGTGACAGCAGTGATGACAGTGAAATTGACAACAAAAACAAGTTTGGATGAATTTTTTATTTTTGATTTAGAGTTTTTTCTCGTTTTATTCTGATATGTTTTTGTTTTTTCTGATTTTTTTCTGACATATTCTGATCTATTCTGGCCTTTTCTGATTTTATTCTTATTTTATTTCCATTTTATTTTTGGTTTTTCTGATTTTTGTTCTGACATGTTCTGATTTTTTCTGATTTTATTTCTAATTTATTATGGTTTCGTTATGTCATGGTCTATTTTTATTTCTGATCTTTTTCTGATTTCTGTTCTGCTATTCTTTTCCGGTTTTTCTGATTTGTTCTAGATTCTATTCTGATTTCATTTTATTTTTTCTACTACATATTCTGACTTTTTCTTCTAATTTTTTTGTTTTTCAGACCCCTTAAAGAATTAATGCAGCAACACAAATACACAAAAAAAACAAGAAAACGAAAAAAACAATTGGAAGAAGCAAAAAAGAAAATTCAAAAAGAGAAGAAAGCAACAAAAAGAGGAGATAAATTAACACGTTCCCAATGCAATTTAGAAGCAATTAGATCAATTTATGACCCCCAAAAATTTGCTGATAAATTGTTTGGATTGTTGGTTGGACATAAAAGGAACGAAAAATATGTTGTTAGGTTGGTTGTTTTTATTGTTTAAATGTTTGTTTGTTTTGATGTTTTGTTTCATGTTTGTTTTGCTTGGTTGTTTAAATGTGCTTTATTTGTTTATGTTTGTTTTTAAGTTTGTTTTGTGTTTTATTTGGTTATTTAAACATGTGTGTTTGTTGTTTTAATGTTTGTTTTGTTTGTGTTTTTAGAAGTTTTTTTTAAATGTTTTGATGTTTATTTAAAGTTTTACTTAAAGTTTGTGTTTTGTTTGTTTATGTTTTTCTACAACTTAAACATTTTGAAACTAAATTAAAATAAACTTGTTTGTTTTTAGTTGTTTTAATTCAAGTTTATTTTAAAGTTTGTTTTGTTTTGATGTTTTATTTAAATGTTTGTGTTGTTTCAAGTTTATTTTAAATGTTTCCATGTTTTTCAAGTCTGTACTTAGCAACTTTTTTAATTTTATCTCATATGTGCCGCTATAGCTCAGCCGGTTAGAGCGTGGGTCTAATAAGCCCAAGGTCACAGGTTCGATCCCTGTTAGCGGCATTTAACTTTTTCTTGGTGAAATAATTATTTTAAAATTTTAGAAACATTTTTAATTAATTTTAAAAATTTTTTAAATTTATTTTTCAGACTTTTACAAATTTCTCTCTGTGCTAGAGTTATTGGAATACATAAATTACAGACTTTAGGCTTTTATTCTTATTTGCATCGTTATTTACAACCCAAACAAAGTCAAGTTACTCGTTTATTATTATATGCAGCACAGGCTTGCCATGAATTTGTTCCTTCTGATATTATTGAACAATTGGTTTTCTTTTCAATTTTTTTTGAAAATTAATTTTTCTATTTAGGTCAGAGTTATTGCCCAAAATTTTGTTTCTGATCGAAATTCTGAAGAGGCTATAACTGTTGGATTAAACACTATAAGAGAAATTTATGCAAATTGTCCGGATGCTGCAAATGAGGGCATGGTTAGAGATTTGGCGGAGGTTTTCTTTTTAATTTTTAAAATAAATTGGAGTAGGAGGGGAGGGGGGGGGTTTACTCGTTCTCCCCCTCACTTTCCTTCTTATTTTTTGGGTCCATAATTTTTTATTTCCAAAACTTTCTTGTCGTGTTATATATCATTCTGAGACCTGAAAAAGCAGATTATTTTTCTTAAAGGTTCTATTCCTTTCCAAACCCCGATCTGGAACCTGATCCACTTTTTGTTCAAACTGGTCCTTCCCTGAAATCCTACAAGAAAATTATTATTTTTATTAATTATTTTAAGTATAAACATATTCACAATAAAAATGTTTCAATGGCTGCTCATTCATTAATTGTACTTTTGCGAACTAAAAAGCCTCATTTATTGCATCATAAAGACAGAGGAAGACCTCCCAAAAAACAAAAACGATTGAATGAAGAAGAGGAGGAGGAAATGGAAGAAAATGAAGATGAATCTGAGGATAATGAATCGATGGAGGACGATGACGAAACAGTTTGTTTTTTTTTAATTTTTTAAAATTATTTTAAGATAAATTTGTTTTAAGTTTAGATATCTGTGACCTTCTTTGGGATTTTCGGGAATTAATCAAAATTCCTGTAGTTTTTTGTTTGGGGATGAAAAGATTTGTTCCCTCAACATTCCCTAAATCCGAGGAATAAGTTTGTGGTTTTGAATTGCTAGAAAACTTGAATTTCTTTTTTTTCTTGGATTTACGTTTATCACGAGTTTCTTTAAATCTACTAGTTTTAGGTCCAAACTTTTTTACTAAACTTTTTTCCCGATTTTTATTTTATCACGATTTTAACCCCTCATACTTGTCTATTTTCTCCTAATTTTAATTTTCTATTAAATTTTTTAATAAATTTTTAGGAAGAAGAAGAAATTGAAGAGGAGGAAACAACAGAAAATAAAAACAACGAAGAAGAAGAATTTTCAACAACAGCATTAGACGGTTTACCACGCCTTAAAAACATTGAACATTTTAGTAAAAAACGTAAACAAACAAAAGAAGAAAGAATGAAACAAGTTAGATTAGGTAGAGAAGATAGAGCAACAACTTATGCTAAACCAAAAAAGAAGGTAAAAAACAAGTTTATTTATTATAGTTTTATTTAGAATTAAGTATGTAGTCTTGGTGGTGTAATGGTTAGTGTGTCTGATTTTGTGGGTGGAGGGTCGTGGGTTCGAGTCCGATTGGTGTATTTTATTTTTCCTTTTAGCTCCTAACTTGTTTAAAATTTTTTTTAAAATTTTTCATAAAATTTTAAAGCTCAAAAAATTTTTTTTTAATTTTTTAAAACTATTCCAAGCCTATCTTGTAATTTGTTAAAGCTCGGGGGTTCGAGTCCGCTAGGGGTATTTTTATTCTTCCTTTTTGTTTCTAAAATATTTAAAAAATTTTTAAAATTTTCAAAGGTCGAAAAAACTTTTTAAAATTTATTTTTTAAGGGAGCACATGTCGGTAGAACAAATAGAGAATTGGCAAAACGCAAAAACTTTAAAATGGTGCAACACAAAATGCGTGGCAAAAATCGTCAGAGATCTTTTCGAGATCGACAACTTAGTTTACGAAATTATTTGTTGAGGCAACAAGGAAAGAAAGTTTAGAGATTGTTTGTTTTTTGTTGTTTTACTTGTTGAGTAAATATCGATTTATTGATTTTTTATCGATTTTTTGGAAAATAATAATTTTTTAAAATTTTTAAAAAATCGATATATTGATTTTATCGATTTATTGATTTTTTATCGATTTTTTGGAAAATAATAATTTTTTAAAATTTTTCAAAAATCGATATATTGATTTTATCGATTTATTGATTTTTTATCGATTTTTTGGAAAATAATAATTTTTTAAAATTTTTAAAAAATTGATATATTGATTTTATCGATTTATTGATTTTTTATCGATTTTTTGGAAAATAATAATTTTTTAAAATTTTTAAAAATCGATATATTGATTTTATCGATTTATTGATTTTTTATCGATTTTTTGGAAAATAATAATTTTTTAAAATTTTTAAAAATCGATATATTGATTTTATCGATTTATTGATTTTTTATCGATTTTTTGGAAAATAATAATTTTTTAAAATTTTTAAAAATCGATATATTGATTTTATCGATTTATTGATTTTTTATCGATTTTTTGGAAAATAATAATTTTTTAAAATTTTTAAAAAATCGATATATTGATTTTATCGATTTATTGATTTTTTATCGATTTTTTGGAAAATAATAATTTTTTAAAATTTTTAAAAAATCGATATATTGATTTTATCGATTTATTGATTTTTTATCGATTTTTTGGAAAATAATAATTTTTTAAAATTTTTAAAAAATCGATATATTGATTTTATCGATTTATTGATTTTTTATCGATTTTTTGGAAAATAATAATTTTTTAAAATTTTTAAAAAATCGATATATTGATTTTATCGATTTATTGATTTTTTATCGATTTTTTGGAAAATAATTTTTTAAAATAGCCTATATCTTTACATACAATAAAAATAAATTTTCGACTAGATACAAAATTATTTTGGAATGTTTTTATTAAAGATCTCTAAAATTCTTTAATCATTAAACTCGATGTTCGCCACCAACTATAGACCCACCACTTGCTGTATTTGTTACATAATATTGTTGTCTAATTAATTTTTCTTCTCGTAGACGAACAACTTGCATAAAATTGTTAACCTGAAATAAAATTTTGTGTTTAAGAAAGGGTTGTTTTTGACTCTTTTCTGAGTGAGCGGATCGAACTGGGCCTGGCCTGGGTTTTTCCTGTACCCAGAGTCCAGGCCTATGCATTTTTGACCTTACTGGGGTTTTTCCTGGACTACAGGCCCAGGACAGTAAAACAAACCCCTAAGTCAAAAAAACTACAATGGGAAGACTATTTTAATTTTTTCAAAAAAACTAATTTTTTACCAACCAATATAGCAATAGGCAATGCAAGTACCAAAACGCCACAAATTATAGCACCTCCACCAACTATCTTGCCGGCTAAAAAATTTTATTTTAAATTATTTAAAAATAAAAATATATTTACAAGCAGTTTGTGGCACCCATTTGGTTTGTGAAAAAAGGCACCTAAAAAATAATAGAATTAAAATAAATTTTAAAAAATTATATAATAGACGTACCACCAAAAAGCAGCAGGAATAGACGTGAATGTAGTGTTTGGCTCGTCTTTTTCCATAAAATAGACGAGGGTAGAGAAGAAAATAATAACTATAGAAAAATAATTTTTAATTAAAAATATTTAAATAATTTTTAAATTTGATTTTATTTAAATTAAAGAGCATGAAAAATCGAAAACAACAAATAAGTATCGAACCAATAGCGATTTAATTGAAAACCTAACACAAACCCACTAAACCACAGAGATAGCAAAACACACGTTTTAATAATTATTTAAAGGTTGATAATTATAAATGTTCAGATCCAAGTTTATTTAAATGTTCGGATCCAAGTTTATTTAAATGTTCAGATCCAAGTTTATTTAAATGTTCAAATCCAAGTTTATTTAAATGTTCAGATCCAAGTTTATTTAAATGTTCGGATCCAAGTTTATTTAAATGTTCGGATCCAAGTTTATTTAAATGTTCAGATCCAAGTTTATTTAAATGTTCAGATCCAAGTTTATTTAAATGTTCGGATCCAAGTTTATTTAAATGTTCAGATCCAAGTTTATTTAAATGTTCAAATCCAAGTTTATTTAAATGTTCAGATCCAAGTTTATTTAAATGTTCGGATCCAAGTTTATTTAAATGTTCGGATCCAAGTTTATTTAAATGTTCAGATCCAAGTTTATTTAAATGTTCGGATCCAAGTTTATTTAAATGTTCAGATCCAAGTTTATTTAAATGTTCGGATCCAAGTTTATTTAAATGTTTAAATTCAAGTTTATTTAAATGTTCGGATCCAAGTTTATTTAAAAGTTCGGATCCAAGTCTAATTAAATGTTTAAATTCAAGTTTATTTAAATTAAATTCAGGTTTATTTAGATGTTTTTAAGTTTATTTTACTATATTATGTATTTTACCCACCAGTAAGCAACACAATTGCTACCATCTGCATTTGTTTTTTGCTTCGTTGTAAAGTTAAGGCAAAGTTAGCAAGACCTATTTAAATTTAAGAACAAATTAAAATGTTCGAATCCAAGTTTATTTATATACCAGGACTAAAACGACCAAGTTTTGCAATTCTAACAACTCTGAGTACCCGTAGAAGGCGAACTGTGAGGAATGCCCAACTAAAAATTAAATTTTTTGACTAGAAAATTTTTAAGAAACATACCGAACTTTACGAATATTATCCCCTCTAATGCCTATCTGAAGAAAAAAATTTTTTCTAATTAAAAAAATTATTTTTTCCTTACAAAAATAAGCAAAAGTTCAAAAAGAAAAGGAGCTATAGCAAGGAGATCAATTATATTTAAAAATTCTTTTACAAATTGTGACTAAAAAAATAAAAATATCCTTGACAATTAAAAAAATATTTTTTACTTTTATAGGTGCCACCCAAAAACGCAATAAATACTCCAATGTAAAATAGACAACTAGAAAAAATAAAAACTTTGTTGTGAATTTAATTTAAATAAACCTGAATCTAAACATCTAAATAAACTTGTTTGTTTAGATGCTTAATTTTCAAGTTTATTTTATTTAATTAAAGTATGAGTGTTTTTAGATGTTTTAATTATACTTGAACAAGTTTATTTAGATGTTCATATTCAAGTTTATTTATTTGTTTTAATTCAAGTTTAATTATTTGTTTAGAAACAAGTTTATTTATTTAAAGTTAATTTAGATGTTTAGTTTCAAGTTTAATTAAATGTTCAGATTTAAGTTTAGTTAGATGTTTAAATCTAGGTTTATTTAGATGTTCAGATTCAAGTTTATTATTAATAAACTTACCACATATATTCTCAACATAATTAAACACAGGATGTTCAATCATTTCAATACGATGTTCTTCCCCGTCTTTTACAACCTTAAAAACAATTAATTGTTTTCAAGTTTTATTTTTAATTAATTTTACCGTTGTTGTTGAAATTGTAAATCCACTGACTTTTGGGTATGTTGGGTTTGGTGAGGCTTTTCCGAGAGACATTGTGTTTAATTGATTTGAATTATCTGGCACTTGAAATTCAGGCATACTAGCCAAAATGAGAGCTGTTATTGAAAGGACGACAAAGGACGTCGAAGTTATTTCAAAAAATTTCCACCATTTTGAGTTGGAATGGCCTTTAATTTAAAAATTAAAGTTTATTTCGTTTAAAACTTGAATCTGAACAAGTTTATAATTTTAATTTTAAATAAACTTGGATCTGAACAATTATATGTTTACCAAAAATCAGAATAAACATTTTCTAAAAACCTTAATTTAAACATCAAAATAAACTTGAATTATAAACTAAATAAACTTTGATGCTTTATAGATGTTTTTATATAAATTTAAGTTTATTTAAATGTTTAAATTAAAGTTTTATTCTGATTTTTAAAAACATAAACCTGTCATGTTCAGATCCAAGTTTATTTAAAATTAAAGTTGTAAACATGTTCAGATTCAAGTTTCAAAAACATCAATTTACCTTCAAGTATCAACCACAAACGTCTACGTACTTTAGCACAACGGAGACCGATAAAATGATCTTTCTCCTGAAAAAAAATTTCTTAAATTTTAATTTATAATTAAAACACACCCAAAAATTGCTAGAATTATTTACATTTTAGTAAAAAATAGTTAAGGGGAAAATTTGAAGTTTTTAAGGGTTTTTAGGGGTATAAAAGTAACAACATTAAAATTAAATAAAAGGGAAAATTGTTAGGAATATGTTTTGGTGGGAGAAAAGGTTAGTTAATCTAATAGAAAAATCAGAAAAAAAATCAGAAGAAAAAAAACTTTCTGGGTCAAAAGTTTTGCGTTTTAAAAATTCTGGAAGATCATCCTTAAGAGAGAATTTTTGAATTTAATTTTAAAAATAATTTTTAAAAATTTAATTAAAAAAATAAATTTAAAAAGAAAAACCCACAGGAGTATCCAAATTTTTAGTCTTTTTGTACAAATAATATTGGGCGAAAGGCGAACAACACTGATCAACTTTTGCTTTTGAAACAGACCAAAAACGAAGCTGAAAAACATAAAGGACTTTAGAGAAGGGGATTAAAAAGGAGAAATCAGAATTTAATTCGAACATTAAAAACAACTTGTTTGTCTTAACAAGTTTTTTTAAAAACAAGTTTTAAAAAACTTGTTTTAAAACATGTTCTATTTCTTTTAATGTTCGAAATAAATTCTGATTTTATTAAAACTTAATGTTTCCAAGTTTAATTAAATAGAAACAAATAAAGTAAACTTGAATATGAACATTTAAATGTTTAGATTCAAGTTTTATTTTTAAATGTACTCAAGTTTGTTTTACTTTACTATTCATTCCAACATTAATTTTGAAATGTTCAGATTCAAGTTTGTTTTATTATTTGATTTCCAAGTTTTAATTTTAAAAAGTTTAAAACACCTCCGCCATAAACTTGTCAAAACACAAATCCTTAGGTACATGTAATTTTCCAGAAGCATAAAAATCATAGACTGGATCAAAATATCTTGGGACACGCTCAAAAAAATATTCACTTTCCTCTTCAAAATAAGCATCAGCCCAAGCCCTTCTATGTTGTTCGTCCATTCGAATAAAACTTTAAAATGTTAAAAAAATTAAAAAAACATTTTCTCACCGGCCAAGCAAAGTATCAGCTCCATGTTTCAAAATGCTTCTAGTTCTAATTCGATAAGAACTTCCTCCAATATTTAATCGAAGAATGGTATCCTTAAAAACATTGTTTAATTAATATTAATTTGAATGTTTAGATCCAAGTTGTAATATTCAGGTTTAAATTCAAGTTTATTTAAATGTTCAGATTCAAGTTTATTTATTTAAAGTTGTAAAAAAATTAAAAACTTGAATCAAAACATTAGTAAGTTTTAAACTTGTTTTGACAAGTTTATTTTGTTTGAGGTTAAAAATCAGAATTTTTTTCAGAATTAAAAACTTGAATATGAACATTCAATTTAAAAATAAAAACACCTCAATTTTTAAACTGCTTTTTAGTGATGCTTTCTCTTGTAATTGATTATGTTGTGAACCACTTCTTCTATCAATAGCTGATGATGCTGTTCCTGAAGTACTTGTTGAACGAACTAATTAAAAAATAGAAAAAAATCAGAATATTTTAAACAAACAAGTTTTGATACAACTTGAATCTGAACATTAATAAGTTTTAAACTTGTTCAGATTGAAGTTCTAGTTAAAACAAAGAAAAAAGTTTAAAAACAAGTTTGAAGTTTTGAAAAGTTGTAAAACAAGTTCTGAAAGAAAGTTTGTTTGTATTTTAGTTTTTAAAAATCAGAATTTTGCTTTAAAACTTGAATCTAAACAAGTTTAAATATTTATAAAAAATCAGAATTATTTTGTATTTTCTTAGAATTTTATGTGTTTCATTAAAATTAACAACAAAAATACAAAATTCTGATTTTGTATTTTGATTTCATTGTTTTAATAAGTTTATGTATTTTCCTTGTATTTCCTTTGTATTTTCTTTGTTTTTATTAATTAAAAAACTTGCTTCTGGGATGCCCCATTTCAACATCCAACGAATTAGATACTTGTCTTTTTACAATTTCATGTTGTTGACCCCCACAACTTGTACTTTCTTTAAGGCTACAATTAATTAAATTTGTTGTTGTTGTTGTTGTTGTATTTTCTTCTTCTTCTTCTTTTTCGTCTTTTTTAAACATTTTTAAATTTAATTGTTCTTCTTTTTGTTTTTGTTGGGAGGTTGAAGGAGGAGGAGAGGAAATTATTGTAGTTATAGGTGTAGTTGATGTTGAAAATTGTCGCCTTGAAAAAAAAATTTTTTTTGAATTTTTTAAATTTTTTTTGGATTTTTAAATATTAAGATTTATGGAATTTATAGGACAAAAAAGGGATAAAATTAAATTAATTAAATAAAAAATTATTAAAAAAAAAGGAAAATTAAAAGATTAAAAATATGTAAGTGTCTGTATGAAAAAAGAGATTTTTTAAAATTAATTAAAAAAAATTTTTTTTAAAGCTTCTAAAATAATTAAATATATACTAAATACAAATATAAATTTAGACATTCTAAAAGCGCTTCAATTTTTTCCTTAATTTTAGGATAAGGAAAAAAATTGGAAAAAATCCCCTTTAAATGGCTTCTTTAATCTTTTAAAATTAATCTGAATTATTAAAAAAATTCTTTTGAAAAAAGATAGGATTGAAAAAAAATTCTTTAGAATTTTTGTAAAAATTGATAGTCGGAAATCTAATTATAAGACCTAGATCGTTTAGACCCCAACTTCCCTAACACAGCAGAGGGGGAGAAGAAACCAAGCCAAAATTTAAAACAAACAGATATCCTTCAATTTAATATCTGAGGCATTTTACTATAAGGTCATCATACTACTTTTAAAAATTTGGAAAAAAATTTTTTCTTACTCAGAAAAATCCAAAAAATTTAAGCACAAAAAATATTCATAGAATATAATTTGAAAAGAAATAAATTTTTGACACCGTTCATAAAGTTATAAATGAATATATTAAATATTTATTTTTTAAAGAGCCGTGCCACTCTTCCCCTCCTCCCTTTTTATTTAATTGAAAATTAAAAAATAAAAAAAAAACGAGAGAGAATAAAAGCGGGAATGCCTGTTAAAGTAGGATATATTGATGGTGGTGGTGGTCTAGTCCTGGTTTCCCCTCCATTTTTGTCTGTTTTTAATGTAAATGATATGGGGCTCTAAAAGCAAAAATGGCATAATAATGGAAGGAAATTGAGAATAAAAAATAAAAAACTTTTGGGAGGCTTTCTATATTAATTTAGAGAGAAAATTGTTTTCACTAAAAAAGGATTCAAAAATAAAAAAATAAATTTTTATCTGAAGTTTTTAAATCCTAAAATAATGCAAAAATTAAATTTAATGACTCAGTAAATTAAAAAAAATTTATTAATATTAAAGAAGCCTCCCAAAAATTTTCATAATTTTTGGTGTTTCTGACTCAAAAAATCATTTTAAAAAATTACTCAAATTTTGTAAATAATTAAGTCTTATCCAAAAATTCAAAAAATTTTTCAGGCTTTGTTAAAAAGCCTGAAAATTATGGCAAAAGCTTTAGAGTACAAGACCCCTTTTAACCCTCATTTATTGCCCTTTTCCCTCACTAAATATAAACATAAAAAAATATAATACTAGCTTATTACTAAATACTACTATAGCTTTTCTATTTTTTCCCCGTCCAAGTTGAAAAATAGAAAAAAACGAAAATTAGATTAGGATAGGGAAAGTTAGTGGAGGGAGGGGGGGGGGGGAAGGGAAGGATTAGTGCGCGTGTTGATGTGGAAAAAAATAATAAACATCACAAATGAAAATTGAAAAAAAATACTAAAATTATATAAATGGAACTTTTCGGGATAAACTTTTCTAAAAAAATTTGATGAGAGAAAATGGATAAAAATGAATAATATGCATGAAAAATAAAAAATTTAATTTAATATAATGTGTATTTTAATTAATTTTTGTATTTTAGGAGAATTCTGGTTTTTTGTATTTTTCAAGAATTCTAGTGTGTTTCGTTTTTAATTCTGATTTTTTTTTTAATTTAGTTTGTTTCGGGTTCTGATTTTATATTTATTTTTGTATTTTTTTGTATTTCTGTGTTTTCTCGAAAATTCTGATTTTTGTATTTTTCTGCTTCCGATCTTGTATTTCGAGACACTTCTGGTTTATATATTTAAATAATTCTGGTTTTTGTATTTTTAAAAATTCTGGTCTTGTATTTAACATAAAATAACATAATGTATTTCTGTGTTTTTCCAAAAAAACAATTTTTAGGGAAATATTCAGCTGTTAAAGAAAAATAAAAAAAAACTTTTTAATAACCAAAAATAAACAGCTGTTTTGAGTTATTATTTCTTATTTAAAAAAAAGAATACCTATCTTAGAAATATTATGAAAAATAAAAAAAATAATGATTTAAAAAGCAAATAAACAAAAAAATCATCTTTAAAAATGATGAGTTAATTTTTAAAGGTTTTTAAAGTGTAAAAATGATCAATTAATTTTAAAAACACTTGGGGTATATTAAAAATAAAGAAAAAATACAAAAACCAGAATTAAAGAGAAAAATAAAAAAAAATACAAACAAGAAATACAAAAAATCAGAATTTTCGAAAATACAAAAAATCAGAATTTTCGAAAATACAAAAATCAGAATTTTCGAAAATAAGAAAACCAGAATTTTCGAAAATACAAAAATCAGAATTTTCGAAAATAAGAAAACCAGAATTTTCGAAAATACAAAAATCAGAATTTTCGAAAATAAGAAAACCAGAATTTTCGAAAATACAAAAATCAGAATTTTCGAAAATAAGAAAACCAGAATTTTCGAAAATACAAAAATCAGAATTTTCGAAAATAAGAAAACCAGAATTTTCGAAAATACAAAAATCAGAATTAAAAAATTTAAAAAAATACAAAACTTACATTGGGGCATGACGCACAACAGAAATAGCATCTACATTGCTCCCACTCACTGAGGACGGGCGACGCCTCTGGTTTTGCTTTTTCTGGTAATGTTGTTGTTGTTGCTGTTTTTGGATAGATTGAGAAGAAGGTGATGATGATGATTTTGATGAATCCTTCAAGTCACTAGGTTGAAGAGGGGGAGGAGAACCACTCATGTAATTTACAAATTTATCACTGTTGACACGAGTGCATAATAGTGGAAGTGCTAAATTAATTAAATTAATAAATTGTAAAACTTGAATTGTAAAATAAATATGAATTTAAAATCAAGTTTAATTTTTAAGAATGTTTCAAAATTACAAATCATGTAAAATAGCAAGTTTTTACAATTTGTAGAATTAAATCAAACTTAACGCTTATTGTAAAAAAAGTTTTACAATTAAATTAAGAATGCAGGAGCATTAAGTTTTTACAATTTGTAAAATTAAATAAAACTTGATTACAAATTGTAAAAAAGTTTTAATTTTTAAAAAGTTTTACAAATCATATAAAAACATAAGGAATAGTTTTTACAAATTGCACAATTTTTAAAAATTTTACAATTTGTAAAAACTAATTATAAGAGAAACAAGGGAAAGAAGAAAAAACAAACAAACAAAAAGAAGAAAATTATGTTTGTGGGCCTAAAAATCTATAAGTACAAACAATAATGACACCAAACCCCCTTTCCCTTCTTATTATTATATTAACACTTTTTTTAATTAAAAAACTAATGACCAATAGGAAATATTAGAACCAAACAAAAGAAAATATTTAATAAAAGTACATTCTTAAACAAAAAATGAAAGAGATAATGCCATGACAACCCAAAACTTTTTATTATTTTTTTTTTGCATTTAATTACCTTTCTATTTCCGGTTAAATAATTAATCTATACCCTCCCC
Organism: Meloidogyne arenaria; assembly: GCA_036172955.1. Taxonomy (NCBI): domain Eukaryota; kingdom Metazoa; phylum Nematoda; class Chromadorea; order Rhabditida; family Meloidogynidae; genus Meloidogyne; species Meloidogyne arenaria. The sequence goes on from JARQAB010000042.1 coordinate 3,368,033, forward strand.
TCCCCCCAATATTATTAAAAAATAAAAAAATTCACCATTTTGTTCAATTCTTGAAGGAGGAGGAAGTAAATTAACAAAACTACGGCCTCGATAGACTATCGGATGTTGTTGCTGTTGCTTGTTTGTATTATTATTAAATGATTGAGGAAACAACAAACCAAGAGAGGAGATTCGGCCAAGTTGTTTTTGTTGTTTATTGGAGTTGTTAATGTTTTTGTTTTGATTACTAGTCATTTGAAATTGTAAAAGAAAAGTATTAAAAATTGATTTGTAAAATTAAATAAACTTGATACAAATTGTAAAAAGTTTTAATAAAAGTTTTACAAATCAAGTTTGTAAAATTTGTAAAAATAAAAATCCAAAAAAAGTTTTACGAATGCAACATTTTTTACAAATTGTAAAAATAAATAAAACTGTTTACAAATTGTAAAAAGTTTTAAATTCGCAAAATGTTTTACAAATCATATAGAAAAGTAAAGGAATAAAGCTTTTACAAATTGTAAAACTTTTACAATATGTAAAAAGTTTGACTTCATTTTACAAACTTAATTTATAAGCAAACTATTTAAAAATCAGTCAATTAATAAATCTACCTTAATAGAAAAAATGTTAGAGCAACAATCAGAAGAAATTTAAAAATAGAAGCATTTGTTGTTGTTTTTGTGTGGTCCTTTTAGAAGAGCCATTGAAAAATGAGTGATTGACCGTTGTAAAAAATCTGTTTTAATAATTATTGATCTAAAAAATTAAAAATTAATTAATTAAAATTAATTGTAAAAAACCTTAATTTTCATTAAATTTCCATTAAATTAATTGTTTTTATTATTTAATTTCCCCTATAAGTAATTAAAAAGAATTTTTTTTTAATTTTAGAATAATTTATTTAAAATTTGTAAAAAATAACTAAACAATTTTTGGTTGATAAAATTAAAAAAATATTTTTTTAAAAACTAGATATAGCAGAAAAAAGTTAAATTTAAAAAATAATGTATGTATGAGGCAATTACACGTTTAAAGTAAAAAAATAATTGTAAGGCATTAATACAAAAAATTAGATGTTTAATAAAGTATGATGAATTAAATTAATTCCGAAATAATAATAGAGAAGAATGTTAAAAATACAGAACAAAATATATATTCTGATTTTTCCGGAAAGCTTTCAGCAAATAATTCTGATTATTCCGGAAATGTTTCCTTGAAGAGTATAATTGTGTTTTCCGGAAAGATTTACCAAAGAGTACGCTTGAAAAAATCTAATTGTTCCGGAAAAATAATTCTGATTGTTCCGGAAATATTTTCCGAAAAAACCATTCTGATTTTTATAAAGAGATTTAACGAAAACATATCCGGAAAAAATTAATTCTGAACTTTCCAGAGTTTAATTAACTTAAAAACATAATTCTGATATTTCCGGAAAAACATGTAAAACAAACATTAAAGTTTTAAGTTCTTAAAACAATTTACAATTTAAAACAAACATATAAGACAAAAACATGTTTAGATTATTATTTTAAAAAATGTGTTATTTTAAAAACATACATTTGAAGGCAAACACGAATATTTTGTAAAATTAACAGATAAATATATTTTTTGGTTTAAGTTTTTACTGATTGCATTCCCAAGAGGAATAAATTGAATTTAAATAAGAACGTGTCTTTTTTACCAAAATAAATGTTGTTATTGTTGTTGTTGATATGAGTTTGATTTTATACAAATATTTGAAAAAAAAATTTTTTTTTGGATGGAAGCAGAATCTAAAAGAAAAAAGACACAAGTAGAGATGAAAATAAAAATTTCTAATCATAAAATGTTTTATATTTTAAAAACCCAAGTTTTTCTGAAACAAGTTTTGAAGTTTATTCAAGAAAAAAATAAACTTGTTTTCCGGAAAATTGATGATGAAAATTTAAACGCCTACCTTTTCCGGAAAAACATTTGAAGTAGTAAAATAAACTATTTAGTAGTTTTCCGGAAAAATATAAATAAATTTTCCTGAAAACAAGTTTATTTATTCAGTTAAACAAATAGAGAAAGATTAATCGAAATTAAAAACTTGTTTTCTGGAAAACTTGTTTTTAGGGAAAACACTCACTTTATTAATTATTTGGAAATGTTTTAATAGGAGAAGAAACTGTTGATGTATTTGTACTACAAGAAGGTGATTGTTGTTGCTGATTTAATAAAAATAAAGGATATTTTCCTTCAAAAAATGTTGCAAGTGAAGGTTGAGCCAAAACGGTAGCAATTATTTGTTGAAGTGATAAACGCCATTCACCGTCTTTAATACTAGAAAAAAAAATTATTTTTTATTAATTAAAAATTTAAAAAAAATTAAAAGCTACCAAGCATCTAAATCCCCAGGTTTCTTTCCCTTCTCATTGTTGTCTTCGCCATCTTCAGCCAAATTCATTGCAACAGACATTGTTGCCTTAGCATCTTCTCCTAGAGCTTCGACTATTTGACGTTCTACTTGTTCTCTAAACAAAATAATTTTTTTCTCTGAAATTTTTTTCAGAATTTTAATAAAAAAAAAATAAAAAAAGAATTTTCAAAAAAAATTTTTTTTCTTCTTCTAACCGATGATTTTTATTAGCATCTCCCAGCTGCAACAATAAAGTACCAGCAAAAGCTAAAGAATTAAACAAATTTGCATCCTCTTCTTGAGAAGGTAAATGAGGAGGAGGTAATAAAAATGCGCCTTCGCTTTGAGTAGATGTTGAGGGAGAAGAATATAAATTATTATTATTTAATATATTCATGCTTCCAATCATATCATAAATTGTTTTCCAAAATTGAATAAATTGAATCTGAAACATGTTTTGTTTTGCGGAAATATTGACGTTAGAAATCTTTTCGGAAAAATCACAAACACTTTCCGGAAAACATTTTGTATTTTATAAAAATAGAAATAAACTAGTAGTTTTCCGGAAAAAATATAAATTTCCGGAAACTTTCCGGAAAACATTTTTCCATATTTCATAAAAATAGGGAAATTTGTTTTCCGGAAAAAATATAACTTTTCCGGAAAACAAGTTCTAAAACAAGTTTATTTATTTATTTAAACAAAACTAAAAGGGCTCCTAAAAACTTGTTTTCCGGAATTTGTTTTTAGAAGAGAAAACACTCACTTGATTAATATGTTCAAGTTGTGTTTGTAAAGGTCTTTCCGGTCTAACTTTTGCGTTGCAAACATTTGTTGTTTTGCTATCATTTTCGTCCAAAAGTTTTTGTCGTTGAAGAAGACGGTTATCCGTGTTTAATAAAGAAAATTCTAAAAAAGATAGTATTTTCCGGAAAAACACAAAAAATGCAAAATTTACCACTAAATTCGCTACGACTTTCTTCTTCAGTAAAAGTTTCATCTGTTGTAGTCATAGAACGTAAAAGAGCATTATTATTATCTTCATTTATTGTTAATGCTGTAGCAGTAGTAGTAGAAATTGAAGGAGACGAACAACTAGTTATTATAATTTGTTTTTTTAATTTTTTATTATTAATTTTTTGGTTGTCTTCTTGTTCTGTTTTGCTCGATGGAAACCATTTATTTACATTTTCTTCTTCTGCTAATTTTGTTTTATTGCTAAAATTGACATTTGTACTTGCCTAGTTAAATTTAAAAAAAATTTTTTAACAAAAAAAAACAAATTTGTTTACAATAGATAAAGTTGTTCCAAGTGAGAATGAAGAAGATGATGAAGATAATCGTTGTTGTTGATTATCCAATATTGGGAGGGAAGAACTAACACTCATTTTAATAATTGGATTGTTGACACATTCTTTAATTAAATCGTTTTCTTCGTTAATTTTATTTGTTTCATCTTTTGTTGTTGCTTCATCATCAGTTTTTGCAGGTGTTGCATTATTATCGCTGCCTAAAACATCGCCTGCTTCAAAACATGATTCTTCTTGTTTATCTAAAATTGAGAATTTGTTTATTAAAAATGTTTGAGTAAGAGTTAAACATGTAAAAACAAGTTGTTAATAAACTTAAAACAAGTTTTCCGGAAAAACAACAATATGTTTTCCATGAAACAAACAAATTAATAAAAACAAGTTTCCGGAAAAACAATTAAAACATTCTAATAACAACAAAACACATTTCTCTGAAAAACAGACTAAACAACTTTTCCGGAAAAACAAATAAAACATTAAAGAAACAAAACATGTTTCTTAGGAAAACAAATTTAAAACAACTAAAAAAACAAAATTTAAACAAACATACCATCAGTCGAATTAACATCAACAGAATTTGGAATAATCTCATCCAAATCAGACATGTTAAATGCTGGAGGAATATGACATCTAAGAATTAAATTCTTTTTGAATATTTTTAAAATTAGAAATACCTATAAAGCAAGGTCAATTTTTCGGTAGGTTCATCTCGAAGTAATGTACTCAAAAAACAGGCCAAATCACGAAATGTTAGAATACCCGTCATATTTACATCCAAAAGCTTAAATTTTGAATAAAAAATGAAAAATAACAAAAGTTGAAAAAGAAAATAAAATTGAAATTAAAAAAATAAAGTACCAACTCGGAATGCACGAACAAAGAAAATATCGGCAGGCTGCCATGGCAATGATTTTCCCAAAATTAGTGAAAATAATTCAAAATCTAATCGGTATTGTGAGTGCATATATTGAAATTGACGAGGACTAAAAATATAATGTTTGTAAATGACAAAAGAAAAACTTAAGTTTTAGAGGATTAAAAATAAAAATACCTAGCTCCGGAAAATAAAATACAAAACTTAAGTTTATGGAAAATTAAAAATAAATGTCTGAGGTAAACAAAAATACAAAACTTAAGTTATTCGTAAAAAAATAAATGTTTCCGGAAAACAGAAATACAAAACTTAAGTTTTCCGATGAAACAAAAATACATTAGTTTCTAAAAAATAAAATACAAATCTTAAGTTATGGAAAATTAAAAATACATTAGTTTCCGGAAAACACAAAAACACACAACTTAAGTCTCTTCAACTAAAAATAAATTACCGTTCCACTATTCCACGAGTTGTTCGTAAATAACTTGTAGTTGAAAGACGAGCACGCCATGAAAGCAAATGTTCCTCCTAAAAAGAAATTTTATTTCCTTAAACAAAAATAAAATTAAATAAAAACACCTTAACAGCATTATATAATGTTCGAAGCTCTTGTTCAGTTAATCTACAATCACAACCAACACTTCTTACAATTGACCGCATTTGACATTCTTCAAGTTTTTGTACAACCTTGAGGCGATTCTTAAAACGCAGTTGTTCAATGTTTTCATTTGTAAAAACGGTAGAAAAATGAGTGTATGAACTAGCTAATAAATCGCCAATAAATATCTAAAAATTTTAAAAATAAATTGAAAAATAAATTTAAATTTATTCACTAACTACCTCAGTGCTATTCCTCACGTTTGAATCCGTAATTTTATCGGTAAATGCATTGAGAGCTTGGAACGCCTAAAATTTAAAACAAATTAAGCAAAACTTGAATTTATTTTCAGGAAAACTTAAAAACAATTTAATAATAAAATGTTGAAGTTTTCCTAAAACAAACAAAACAAAACTTCCGGAAAAACAAGTCAATTTTCAAGAATATAAGAAATACAAGAATTATTTAAATTAAAAATTCCGGAAAACACAAGTGGAAAAATACGAGTTAATAACAGAAAAAAAAGTTCAAGTTTTCCGGAAAGACAATTTTAGAATGTTTAGGAAAACACAATAATTTATTTGTAAGTTTCCGGAAAACTTAAACAGCAGAAAAAATATTTAAAATTTTCCGGAAAAACACAAGTGGAAACATACAAGTCCCCAAATAAATAAATAAACTTGAAAAAGTAAGAAAGAGAACAAGCTTTAAAGTAAACAAAACACGAAGCAAAATGTTTTCCGGAAAACAGCAAAAATCAAAAACAAACAAACAACCAACCTCCCCCTCATCTTTTGCATCAAATATAGCCTTTTTATTTTGACGAAGCATTTCCAATGCTAATTGAAAAATAAGTTTGGAACCTTCAAAGAAGAATAAATCAATAATACGAAGAGCAGCTTCAAATTTAATTGCAGAAAGAAAAATTGTTAAAAACCAGCCAAGAGCTACCATATCGTCCAATTGTAATTTAAGCATATGACAATGAAGTTCAGGTAAAGATTGTGAAACCAAATCAGAGAAAACACCTTTTTTTTAATTAAAAATTAGAAAAAAATATAATAATTATAGGACAGTTCACAAAACAGACAATAAACCGAGAGCGATTTGGGTGAATTGTCAAGAAAAAAATCGGTGAATTGTCCTGGCATAAAATTCAAAAAACACACCTTGATCAACAAGAGCACCAACAACTTTATTATTGTAATAATCTGGCAAAAGTCGTTCACAAACTGCTACCAATAACCAAAAGGCTAATTCTTCTGGTGCATAAAGCAAAAATACAGCAGCAACAATATTCATTGCTTGACAATAACCGATAGTTGGATTACGAACAGCATAAGCACTTAAAATGCGGCGAAGAGCGTCGATTCCAATACTTCCACATTGAAATGCTGGATGTTCGGGAAGTGAACTTTAAAAAAATTTTTTGTAATCTACCTCAAATATTATTTAAGAGGACGTTAGGACAGTTCAAAATTCAGACAGTTCACTGTATACGATCTGTCAGTGAATTGTCCTGATAAAAAATTAGGTGAACTGTCCTGACATAAAATTTGATAGTTTAATCCCTTCAAAAAATTAACGCACCCACCGATGCAAGTCACGTTCAATTTCTTCCATTGTAAACTCAGCAAATGCTTGAGAACGACGACTTTTGCGAACAAGGGCATGGTATTCCCCCGGGTTCAAACGCATTTCACAATAAGCGCCAGAGCAAATACCCCACATGCGGGCTTTGTGTTCGGGTGGAACTCCTAAGAAATTAAAACATTAAAATTAGAAACAAGTAAAAACAAAAAACATTAAATAAAAAATTAAATAAAAACATGTAGAAAACATAAAAACATTCTTAAAAACACAAAACAAAACATAAGGAAATAAAACTTAAACATGCAAAAACACAACAAACAGGACAAACAAAATTTAAATAAATAAAAACATTTCAACAAAATTTAATTTTGCAAACAAGAAAATAAAAACAAACTTAAGATCAAATTTAAAACAAAAAATAAAACATCAAGATTAAAACACAAAAACATTTTCAAGTATAAAACAAATAACAAAGAAAACTTAAACTAAAACATTCAAAAACAAACATTTTGATAAACTCAAAACATAACATATTTTAATAAAAACATGTTTTGAGAAAAATAAAACTCGAGATTAAACTTAAAACATGTTCATGTTTTAAGTTCCTAAAAATGTTTTGTTTTATGTTTTATAAAGCTTAAGATTAAACTTAAAAACATTAAAAACAAAAAAGAAAAACAAAACTCAAGATTAAACTTAAAAACATTAGAAACAAAAAAAGAAACAAACAAACCCTACCATCAAGCAGTAAACGATGCATATCAACAGTTCTATAAATTGAATAATCATTTCCAAAATCATGAAAAAGTTTTTCCCATGCTTTAGATGTTTTTAGACTTGAACATGTTGTAATTGACTTCACATTATTAAAAGTTTTATATAAAGGTTCAGATAGTGGTTGACGAGGGCTATAATGGCGACGATTTTGTTTTGATTTTTTCTAAAAAATAAATTTAAATAAAATTAAAAAATTTCTTTAAAAACTCGAATTTGTTCATTATTTTTGCAATATTCCCATAATTCAATAATTCGTTGCAAAACTTTAGGTAATTCATGCAATCCAGAAAAATAAAATTCTCTATTGTTTGTATCATTGTTAATTTGTTCTTCTTGTAAACTAAACAAGGGAGAAGGATTTAAACATATTTTTATTCCACCAGACAACCAATCAGTAAATGTTCTTTGTTTTTCGATAGAAATAATATCACACAATAACAGCTAAAATTAAATAAATAATTAAAATTTTAAGTTTTTATTTAATTTTCAAGTTTATTTACAAATTAAAACTTATTTTACAATTATAATTTTTACAAATCAAGTTTAAAGTTTTACAAATGTTTTTACAACATGATGAGTTGTTAAACTCAGTTCTTAGAAATCTTAAGTTTCAAGTTTTTATTTAATTTTCAAGTTTAAAGTTTTACAAATGTTTTTACAACCTAAGTGTTGTTACGAACTTAAGTTCTTACAAATTCTAAGTTTATTTAATTTTCAAGTTTTACACTCCCTTAAGTTTTTAATTCTAACTTCCAAGTTTGCTAAAAACATTAAAACTTTAAAACAAAACTCACAACTAGAGAAACTTGTCTTTCAATCCTTGAAGTAAAACAAATAAAATTTGGTGATAAATAGAGACGACCACGTACAGAACGGCGATCATAAGGAGTATATAGAGTACATGGCAGATCACCGTCTAATCGTTCGGAATGTGGGAGGGAGAAAAGGCATCTAGAAAAATAAAAGTATTTTTTAATAAAAAAAAGATAAACAAAAAAGGTGAAAAAATTCAATAAATTTGGTAGAAAAAATATTTAAGGAGAAAATGAAAGGAATGATCAAATATCTAGATAAAAACAGGTAACAAAAACAATAACAAAATTGAGAACAATTTAAGGAAAACAATATATTATTCCTAAAAGTGTTAGTCCTGTTTTTAAGTTTCTATAATTAAAGTTTTACATTCTCAAGTGTGAATTTAAATTAAAAAATTACTACAAATCAATTTCTAAGTTTTACAATTTGTTATTTTCACTTGCAATAATCTCAAGTTTTACAATCTCAAATTTTATTTAATTTTCAAGTTTATTTAAACTTTTTACAAATTATTTCACTTACAATTTTTACAAATCAAAATTTTCAAGTTTTTTTACAATTTGACGTCACAATTACAAATCAAACTTGATTATTTTACAAATCTCAACTTTTAAGTTTTACAATTCAATATAATCAATTCCTAACTGTTAAATGTTTTCACATTTTACAATTAACATTAAAAAAAGGACCGTAAAACTACAAACACCTTATTTTTAATTAGTGTATTGTTAAAAGAAAAAATTCTGATAATATTAAAAAGAAAATTATTAAAAAATAATTTTCTTTTATCATTCCAAATTTCCTATAATCTTTATTCGTCATTATATACGAACAAAAATTTTATTTCTTTTTTATTAATTTTAAAAATGATTTTTTTGTAGCATTTCTCAATCACCTTTTTTCCCTCTCCTCCCACACACATAACATTTTCTTCAGAAAAACATTTTTCATAAATTTATGATTTTTTAAAAAATATTTTACTATTTTTTAATGTACAAACAGAAAAAAATATTTTAATATAATGTTAAGCACAAAGATCACATATACATACCTAATTAATATACATATTATCATAAAAATATTTTAAAAAATTAATTAAAAAAGATACTCAAGTTTTAACAAATTTTTAGCAAAAAAAAAAGATTTTTTTAATTATGAAAGAAAAGGAAGAGAATATTGTTGTAGCATCAACACCTATTATTCATCAACAAAATCAAAATCAAAATAACAAATTAACAAGATTACCTTCAATTAGATTAAGAAGAGAAACTGAAAGTGAAGAAAGTAGAGCAAGAAAAAAAGAATTGCAAATCTTTGCCCAAAAAATAAGAAGAGCTGGGCTTATACGAGAACACCAAACATGGACACTTTCACAAGGAATAATAATTTATAAGGAGGCTTTTAAAGGAGAAGATTTTGTAACGTGGCTTATGAGAGATCAGAAAATATGTAAAAAAAATTTTTTTAAATAATTAATAGGGGAAAAATTAAGAAAAAATTTTAAAAAGCTTATTAAGGCCTTAAAAAATAAAAAAAAACCTGAATTTTAGAGAGAAAAAAAATTCAAAAAAAAATATTCAAAAAATCTCTTCCTTAACAAAAACACATTTACATACAAACAGACAAACATAAATTTATATTTTAAAATTTTTAAGTATACAGGAAATACATGCGTCATTATAAAAAATATATTTTTAAAAAGTAATATATAAAATTACAAAAGTTGTCTTAACAAAAAATTTAAAAAAATAGAAAAAATTAAGTTTTTTTATTAAAGAGAGAGAGAAGAATGTTGACTAATAAATAAAATAGAAAAAAAAATATTTTCATTTATAAGAAAAAAAAAATTCCCAACTTGTCCAATAAAAGACATTAATATTATCAATATAAAACGAGATTCATTATTTTCTTTAACGAGAAAATACAAATATAACAAACACACACAACTTGATTAACAAAACTTTATATTCGCATTGCGCCGCGCAAGTTTTTTTTAAAGTCGATATTTTTACAATCTTAAAATTTAATTAAAACTTGTGTCCTATAAAATTAAGAACAAAAACACAATTAAAATTTTACACTCTTAAAAATTAAATACCAAACATTTACGGAAAATACAAATAAACTTTTCGGAAAAACACTCAAAACATTCTTACATTGCGGAAACTTAAAATACACATTTCTAAAACACAAAACATTTCTTTTCCGGAAAACACATAATTAAATGTTTCTCCAAGTTTATATTGTAATGTTTCCGGAAAATATATATAATTCAAACATTTCCGTAAACGAATATTATTCCCCCCTTTCCGGAAAATACACAAAAACATTAAAAAACACAAAAAATACAATAATTAATGCTTCAGAAAATACATTCAATTTTAATTTAATATTTACTAATAAACAAACATTTCAAACCAAAAACATGTCTAACCCTAATCGTGAACAAAAAACACAACAAGAAAGAGCACAACGATTTAGAAATCAAGTAAAATGTATGGAAAAATTTTTGTTTTGAAAAACATTTTATAAAAATTTTTTTTAATAAAATTAATTTTCTTTTTCTAAAGACAGAAGTGAAGCAATACAAAAGGGGCAATACTTGCTAGATGAAAATGTGATAGAATTAATGGAACAAAAAAGAAGCGGGTCTTTTGACAATACAAGCCCTGTACCAATGATAGATGAACAACAGATGAAAGAAAATAATAGGGAAACAATGACATCAAGACGTTCAATGACAACATTACCAGAAATGGGGAGATCATTTAGCACAGAACGGTAAAATAAAAATAACTAATTTAAAGTTTCCGGTTAAACAGAAAAAGTTTTTCGGAAAAACAATATGACGGATTAAACAAACAAAATGATGTTGAGAATATTTTTATAACTGAAACTTGTTTTAAAAACATGTTTTCATACATGTTTGTAAATGTTCATGTTAAATAAATTTTACGGAAAACACAAAAACACAATATAAACAAAACAATGTTGAGAATATTAAAAATGTTCAAAACAAGTTTTAAAACCAGTAGGTTTAGTTTCAAAACATGTTTGTAAGAGATGTTTCTTGTTAAACAAAAACCTTTCCGGAAAACATGTTGTAACAATTAAAAAACATGTTCAGAACAAGTTTCTAACCGAAAAAAATGTTTTAAAAACACAAAACAAATAAACAAAAGCAACATAAACAATTATATTAAGTTACTACAAACTTGTGGATGGAGAAAATGATCAAAAATTGCCTTTAAATATGATACACGATGAAAATGAAGATATAAATAATTTTGAAGTAGAAGACAAGCCAAAAATAAACGTGAAAGAATTTAACAAGAGATTTATCTCAGTTATTGATAAAATTTATGAAAGAATTTTATCAGAAAATAAAAGGGTAAGAGCCCCAAAAACACACTTATAATAAAATACACTTCTGAAAAAGTCAGAATAAAATTAAAAAAAAATCAGAACAGAATCAGAAAATCAGAAAAAAAACAACAAATTTTACAGACAGTCCATCTAGATTTATTAGACGATTTTGAACCATTTCAAACAGAATATGCTTCATTAGCTCAAGAAATAGCTTATTTAAACTTGATTGAAGCTAACGAACAAGAAAGATTGGCAATATTTATAAATATATACAATATAATGTTAATACATATAAGCTACAAATATGGATTGCCTGGAACTATATGGCAAAGAAGAAAGGTAAACAAAAATTTTTAAAAATTTCAAAAAAATTTTTTTTCTAATTCAAAGTATTTATATTTTACTTATTACAATATTGGAGGGCACCTTTATTCATTACAATCAATTTTTAATGGAATTTTGCGAGGTAATCATACAGGTTTGGGGATGTTGTGGAAACCGTTTGGTGAACAAGATTATAGAAATAAGGTAAAAAAATAAATAGAAAATATGAAAATACAAAAAAACATAAAAAAAGAAATACAAAAAAATACAAAATACACAGGAACAAAAAACACAAAAAATACAAAAAACACAAAAAATACAAAAAACACAAAAAAATACAAAATACACAGAAACAAAATACACAAAAAAAACACATAAAACACAAGAAAAAATAATTTTTCAAGTTCATTATACGCGGAGGTGAACCACTTGTTCACTTTGGCTTAAATAATTATACACGTTCAACCCCTCCAATCCGTACTTATTCTACTGAAGGAATTTATGATGAATTGAGTGATAATGCAAGGCAATGCTTAAAGAGCAGTGAATTTTTACAAGTTGATTTGAAGGGAGAAAAAGTTTTGGTTGCAAAATTATTTAAACAATACAGTGAAGATTTTTGTAGTTTAGGCACAAAAAGGAGTACAGATGAGGTTGGTTTGGGGTGAGATTAAAAAAGAAGAGAAAAACATAAAACAAATATTCCGGAAAAGTTTGTGTTTTTAAATAA